>AMYF01000073.1:0-303165 GCA_000315175.1 Herpotrichiellaceae sp. UM238
CCCCCCGCCCCCCGGGCCGGGGGGGCGCAGAACATCATCAGCCATCGGATTAAGCGCTGAAACAATCAAACTAGCAACCATGATTTGGGGAATCAAGAAACGATGTCGGGGGACCAAGGCGAGAATCGCGGCCTGGAAAACGACAACAGTGAGACGGGCAGCTACCAAGCGTGATTGATACGGTAGAATGTAACACGAATCCAAGAACATTATGTACGCAGGTAAAGGGGGTTGGTCTACAGGCACGGTGCGTACAGTAATCGATGAAAGAGGTGGAGTGCAGGCGGTGCGTAAGATCTTGGGCGCCGCCACAAAATTGAGTATCCGGTGCTGCTTACGTAAGTATTCGCTTCAGTGCAGAAAAGCAGAACGCTGCTGTTGTCCATGCGGATGGCGGCGGATTCTCGTCGGGGAGGCTACTGCACCGAGACTCATTATCCAGCCTGTTTGAGTGAAGCTGGTAGCATAAAGATATCAAGAGTGACAGATTGTGAGTCTACTAGAATTCTGAGCCACGCGACTTGAGAGGGAACAGCTGGGGAACCTTCATTTAGCCGCCCAAAGCTACAGTTGGTAAAGAAGTGGATTGTGTGAACGTTTTCCTTATTTTTCTAGCCAGCTAGAGTTCACAGTATTCTAAAGCGAATCTACCTGTTATCTAGCCCTGAACCATGTCTGCTTTTTGATTGTGCTGGCACAGAATACCAGCCACCCATTAGAGAGGAACCAGGAGATCGCGACGATAACCTAAAAGTACACTTTTCTGAACTGAACAACAATAAAAAATTAAGTGACCCAACGAATGAACGGGTGTGGCGCCGTGAAAGTAGTAGGCAAGTAGTTAACCTCTCTAAAGAAGGCTCGCCGCGATCAACAGGGCCATCGCAGTCTGCAACGCTCCCACTCTTCTGCCAACGCCTCGCTCAGCGGAACCGCATCTCGGCAACAGAACACAACGTCAAAATAATTATTGAGATAAACGAAGCTTTGGTGCTTTTCACGCTGGATTGGGGTATCATAGCAGCAACGTGAATCAATGTCTGGCGACGGTGTAGATGGACGGCTGCATCAATGACATATGTGTCGCATGGTATGGTGGCGTGGTTATCCCATAAGACTCCTTAGCTGAACACGAGTCAAGTCGTAAACATCGTAACTTCATAAGAGCATGATCACAAGATCGTCTTACGACGCTTGTGCATGTGTGCGAAAGACGGGGCTGGTGAGCTCGAGTGCTCGTTGTAGGTGATTCTTTGAACCGGTGTGACACCTTGATAGTGTGCATCGTTGTACGGTGAGTCATGTTTGGTGGAATGTCTCTTGCGTTTATGAGGAGTGGCGAATCGGTTCTTGATAGGACTAGGTCGCGCTTGGTTGAAGAAATTAGGTTCTGCCTTTCTCTTGAATGCCGTAACGTTAAAATGGTTGAGATGAGCTAATGGTGTAGAGGGCATGGACATGCTCTCTGGCATGAACGATGCAGTTGCAGGAGAGTCGAAACTGTTCTCTTCACCGTCGCTATGCCTATCAAAGGAGATCATATCTTCGATCCTTAGCTTCTGCTCAGGGTCTTCATCCTCCCCGCTAAAGAGTTCCGCAGCGATGTAGTCGTTGAGGAAGCTCGAGCTGGTCGGCATGAATGCTTCGGGCAGTCCAGTCGCCTGTCCATTTGTAGATGCATGCTTGCCCGAAGTAAGACCAGAAAACATCAGATCAAGACCTTGCTGTAGCTGGGCTGTTCGCGGACGAGGACTGCCGGAAGCTTGAGAGTGCGAGGAGTCACTCTCATTCAAGACAGCTGATGCAAAGCTGTTGCTGGGGCTTGCAGGGACAGATGGACCGTATTTGCGAGCAAAAACGCCGCCTAGAAGGTGCGCGTCCGAGATTACAAGCTTTCTGCCGCTTGCGTCAAGGATGGCTGTGGTCTTTTCGCCATTGTCTTCGAAAGTTCCTCGGACGGGTCCCTTGTGACCTTTGTTTCTCGTTGGAGTGGGAATAGGAGCGGGTGGAGAGCTGACTGCATTGATATTAAGACGTGCACCGGGCAGCTGCCAAGCTTCAGCAGGCGCTGCCAGTTCTTCAGTTGCGTCGGCTACTGCTGATTAGCATGACATCAGACAGAACGAGCTTCGTGACATACAATCAAAGCCATCATCTTCAGACTCTTCGGCATCTGGATGATCTTCATCATCGTCTTCAATCTTCTCGGGAAGTGCAGAGGGCAGCAAAGCACGGGTCATTGTTGGCGAATGGCCGAGCACAGCAAATGCATTTGGCATGCCTACCTCTTGTTGTTCGATTATGCTCAGTGACTCCTCAAAACGAACGCGACGCTCGTGCGCTTCATTTGCCTCATCACTGCTTGAGAAAGGGAAAAAAATGCTTCCCTCTTCCTCGCTATCGTCGCCGAAACCATATGCGGACATGCCATCGATTTGATTGGCAAAATGAGAAGTCATGTCGTCGTTGAATTCTGAAGTGAGGAGTACTTCTTCGGCTCTTTCAACGTCGACATCATCTTCACCTTCAGATTCACTAACCTCGTTCACGCGCTCATACACCAAGTCGTCATCTGAGTCAAAAAGCTTTCTTTCGAATTCTAGATCAATGGCATGGATGTCTTCACCCTCAGACATGTCAGGGAAGCCATCCCACTCACCAAGTGCAGACACGTCATCTGTCCGTTGTAGAGGAATTAGCCCTGTCCCACCGCGAAGGGAGGTACGGTGAGACAGGGCATGCGCTTCTGGGTCTTCAGATTCATCATCTGCTTCCTCTGACTCTTCATCACCTTCATAGTCGTCTTCGTCCTCTCCTCCACTTGTGGTAGAATCTGCCTCACTGAAGCTTGGCAATGTTCTCTTTTTATTACTTCTTACAATGGACGTGGGCTCACTAGCCCCGTTCTTCTTGCCCGTCTTCCCACCGAAGGAAAGCTTGATTTGTGGACTACGTGTAGTAAGTATGTGTGACTTTCTGTCACGTGTTTCTGAATTGATTCTTCGAGACATTTTGGTGTGAAATTCGTTCGACGCAAAGTGCTCGAGTAATAAGTCCTGATCGTGGTGTTGATGTTCGGTATGATATCGAGCTAGACTGGTCAACTTTATCGACGCAGTCAGCGGAATACTAAGAGTGTCGTATTAAGCACTCAAGTCGAGAAGCGACTATGAATGCTTCCTTGATTCTGTTTTGGAGCAATTTCGACAGCCGAAGGCAAAGCTCTCAGTAGCTTTCGAACAGTCGAAAGAGAAGAGATATCGTCGAAGTCGAGTTGAAATACTGCTGGCTGAAGGGAGACTACAGGAGGGGCCGCTCTGGTAAACAGTCCCCTCCCAAGTCCTTTAGAGCCCAGCGACGGCCATCTGGCTCAGTAATTCCTCGACGATATCTGTTATATGTGTATGAAACTCTTTTTTGAATCGGCTTAAATGGATTGCTTCGTCGTGGTCGTTTGTCTCACAGAGTAGGAAGACAGAGAGAAAATGGTAAGGCAGCCAGAGGACTAGACAACTTTTTCAGCAGCGCAGCCAAGAGACTCACCGCAAATGTTCGCGCAGAGACTGGTTCCTCTACTTGATACTTTTTAGTGGGGTTAGAGTGTTTCTCGGCGAATTAGCTTGCGCATTGAACACCAGCGCAGTCGTCATTCTACACGCTTATGCACTTTGTTGCATGGGCTTACAGTCTCAAAGCAGTGCCTAAAGGACGCTATTACGATATGAAGCAACCGTTCTCGTGCCTCGAATTTCGACGCTGAAGGGCCGGCAGGCCTTAAGGATCTGTACTGGATGCGAGGTACGGTCTCTGTAATCCTATTTCTGGCGTTGCCATGTGAGACATGCTCAAAGAAACCATGAGCAAATTTGCAAAATCAACATCTGAACGATACGTGACTCTTCAAATGATGGAGACCCAAAAATCATCTTAACGCCCTGACTCATGCTCCGCAGCCAATCGGGGTACGCCATCAACTCGACTCAAACGAGCGCGTTGGAAAAGTCACCCAGTAACAAAGTCTGTTCCAATGAACGCCCCTCAAGTGGGCCAAGCACGCGAGCACAGACAAAGGCGGAAGAGCTTATGACGAAATAGCAATCCATAATTTCAGCAAGACTCAGGTGAAGCCTCGATCTGACAAGGTGAAGAGCAACGGTGAGGCGTGCCTGAGGAAATATGTCGGTTTACGAGTACACTTCGATCTATACCATTTGAGAGATCTAAAGGTGGAAGAAAAGGCCGAAGATTCCCACGCCTCAGGACACTTCAGACGCTACTGTGGGCTCTTTTGCCTGAGAAGCAGCTGCGATTCTTTGAACATCTGCTTCAATGATTCCTGACTTGACCTGGTCCATGGAAGCCCCTGGTGGAGCTGTTGTGGTCGGCGGCGCCTCACGGGGCACTGAGTTGCTTTCTTCTGGGTGAGCCTCCTTCCAATCATTATCTAAATGTTGAACCTCCTGCTCCGTCAATTCCCGTTCTTTCTCAAGCCGTACCTCTCTTCCTCGCTTATGACAATACCAGAATACAATCAAGAGCAGAAACAGTGCAAGCGACCACAAGACGTTGACACCAGCGAAGGCAGGAAATCTTGTCTTCAGGAACTGCATGATCGATCGCAGCATACCGGTCACTGCTCCGGGCTTACCAAGCAAATCCTTGAGTGACGGCGTTTTCATAAATTTGGCTGCTGTCCCTGCAGCCTTCCCCGACTTTTCCAGATTGATGCCGTAACTTGATGCTCTTTCCGCAGCAGCAGCCATCATCTCGGGTGCAAACCCCTTGGTCATGGTCTCCGGGAGCTTCTCGACCAGTTTCTGCAGAAAGCCTGGCATACTTTTGTATGTTTTTTGCAGCTGCTCGTCACCGTTTGTCAACAAGCTCTCCAGGTCGTGGTACGCAGTCGGAACACCATTGACTAAATCCTTGAGGACTTGGTTGAAACGCTGTAGGAGCTCCTGTGTTTCTTCGCTGACGGAGAAAACGCGGTTGTCGATAGCCGCCAAGTTGAGCTTGTCAAGCATGACGGTCATTTCCGCCTCTTCTTTTCTGGCGTTTGCCTCTTCTGGACTCTCATCTTGTCGACCCTTCAAGCCTTCAGCAATGTCGTGCAACCCGTCCGCAGTCGTCTGTCTGTTGCTGTCTCTGCTGTCCCTACTATCCCTTCGCAGCCAGTTCCATGTCTTTTTCTTCCCAGGCTCGTCCTTTGGTGGGAAATCTGTTGGTGCTTCAGATTCTTCAATCAGCTCGCTCGGGGTCTCAGGTGGTAAAGCAATGTTTTGCGCTCCATTCATAAGGGCGATCTGAGCTTCACCACCATGGTCAACGATTGGCAACGGTGGTGGATTATCCTGCGTGGTGATATGATTGAGAAACTTCTCATCTTCTTCGGATAATACTGGCTTCTCGGACTTGCCACCAGTGCCAATGTGAGCTTTAGCCTTGATGTAGTTGATGTACTCCATTGAGGCAGGAAGTAAGTAGAAAACGAAGCCCGATAGTACTAGTTGCTTGATGTTGGTAATTCTTAGGTCGACTTGACTGCTTGTTGGTCCAGATGGAATGTGAACTTTGTGCTGGACGACGCGACACGTATTTGTATGCTGCGCAACAAAGTATGAGACGTCTCAAGCAGACCGTTTGGAGGCTTTAGCTGCGACTATGGCTCTTTCGTGTCGTTCAAGAAATCAAGAAATGTTGCAACTACGTCATTAGAGTAGGCGCACCGCCACCGAAAGCCACTATGTTCTCTGGTCTCCCCCTCATCCTTGTCTTCGCTCATCGGCCTCGGAAATAGTTTGATGGACGTTTCAATATCTGTGATAGAATGTCTGATGACAGACGCATCAAAAATACTGATCTCTGGTCAATTCGATCACCAGGTTGCTGATTTGCGAGAAGATCGAGGATTCCAGAGTAAAATGGTTTGATAGATCCAATCATCAGCTTGCTTGGCAGCTCTGCGTTTCTGGGAGTGGAAAGGCCTTGTACAAAAGACGCAAGAAGTAGTCTTGTAAGAGATGTAAGCCGCAAAGCATGGAAGACGATCTTGTGAGTGGCCTTGCTGTCGTTGACATTTGTGCAAACCTTTGTCTGTATGAAAAACGTGAGCCTACCCATTCTCGTTCTGGCTGGAAGCGGTAGGGCCGTTGCTCTCGATTTTTTCTCCGTAGGAAATGCGCATGATTTGACTTCACAATGTCACGCCGTGACTCTGTGTCAGACAGCTGTCATCTTGTGCAGCTTAGCGATACCTGGCCACAATGTAAGCTATACATGGAGGAGTTACCAGGATGTATCGCTGAAGCAGTCAAAAAGCCAAGTGGCTTAAAGTTAGTCCATCCTCTACTGAACAAGATCCTAATTGCGAAGGAAGAAAACGTAGTCGGCCAGCGGTTGGCGCAGGATTGTTACTATTACGTGAATGCGATGAATACCGCGACGTTCAGGTCGGACAGTCCTTGAATTTGTCTGTCATGCGGGCGGCCCCAGCATCGAGCCCAGCAGGATTCAGGCTTGGTGGAGGAATGTGATGTCTGAGTTGGTCGAATTGGCGAATCCTCAACTAGTCAATCTGAATAACCTGCCTGCTACAGGGTCCCACTCTGAACTCCACCGGCGCTTGCTTTCTATGATGGCACCTTCCCTCAAATTATTCAAAGTCTTGTCCGAAGGATCGAAAAGTACTTTGAGGGCGCTCGCCATCTGCTTAGAATTGGCAAACCCTTTACCATTGATGTCTTCCTGCACCAGTTCTGGCCAGGCTTTAAAATCGTTGTAACCCAGAACTGGAAGTCCCGCACCAAACATATCCACGATCTTCATTGGAAGGTCTACGCCGCTGCTGCTTGTATGAAGTGACACACCAAGATCGGCGGCACCCAGCAAAGCAGCGTAATCTTCGAATGACAGCCATGCAGTCTTGATGCAAACCATTTCAAGCTCTTGCTTGTTTTCCAGCTGTCTGATTTTATCAAGATAGTGCTGTTGCAGAGGGCCTCTGCCTGTGATAATCAGCAACAGCTCGGGTAGGTAAGGTGCATCTGAGGTAGCGCTTGCTGAATACGCACAGAGCGCGTCCAGCAGTACAGAGAAGTCTTCATCCGCAGTCCATGATGTAGAAGAGACGAGTACCCTCATTTTACCGGAAATAATGTCATCGGCCTCTATGGCTGTCAGCTCATGTTGGTGAAGAAACGCGATTCGCTGAGCATGTGACAAAGGCACGAAAAGAGGTGCTGGTCGGTCGTGCAATGGCAAGACGTTACTGTTGATACCAAAATCATCTTTGAGAACGTCGTACATAGCATTCGTGACGGTAAAGTGAGAGTGGGCATACTTGCCCAGACGCTGTTCATAAGCCTTTGCAATCTTCACGAGAGGGTGCTTATCTCCCAGCTTGAGAGCCAGTATAGAGTAGCCAAAATTGTGCCAGTCGATCACGAGCTTCGTGGTGCGTAGATGACAAACTATTATTGCAAGCAAGAGTGTAGGGATCGAAGGAGGATTTTGCACAAGCATCCATTCACATGATGGTTGTGAATATGCCAGGGCACTCCATAGTGTCCAAATTTGAAAGGCCACCTTCAATGGAGCGAATAGAAGGAAAGCAACCCTGTTGCTTGTGTCCAGAAAGCGAGGTGTGTTGGGTAATGCAGTGATTTTGACGGAGCTGTGTTGTTGAAGTTCACTAAGTGGTTCGCTTTCTGATCAAAGATTTTAGTCAGTAGTTGCTGTCTACTTAGTCCATCAGTAAACTCACTCAGAAATCCGACTAGATTGACGCGGCCACCATGCTGAACGATGCTCAAGGCATGGTATTGCATACGAGGACTCCGACCTATGTCTCCTAGAACCACTATTTGTACGTATCTTGCCCTGACAGGCTGGCTGGACGGAAGTGCGAAGACCAGTACTGGCACCAACGCAATGCATATTGCTGCCAGGATCCCAAGCAGCTGGATCATTATTGGAATCCGCGAGCATCCACAAACATAGCAACAACAGCCAGCGCTTCTTGAAGTCGCGAACGATCAACGTGCCCTGA
Source organism: Herpotrichiellaceae sp. UM238 (assembly GCA_000315175.1). Taxonomy (NCBI): domain Eukaryota; kingdom Fungi; phylum Ascomycota; class Eurotiomycetes; order Chaetothyriales; family Herpotrichiellaceae; species Herpotrichiellaceae sp. UM238. The sequence continues at coordinate 8,048 of AMYF01000073.1, forward strand.
CCGACAAGGTATAGGTTCTGCAGAAGCTGCAGGGGTTTAACAATAGCACAGGATCAGAAATGACGTGCAGTGCAGGATGCTTGCACTAGGCAGCTTCCGGCAAGCTCCCGAAGTCAGGGGGAGCGCTACCTCTACTTCTTCGATTAGGGATAGTTCCAAGGGCGGACAACCCCCCAGGCTTGGTCTTCAGCATGCTTGCGGCTGCACCCAGAGCGATACATTTCAGCCTCCCCGCTGTCGTTGATGGTACTGCTCCATACTCGAATTGCTCGAGCATCCATATCCCCCAGAGCAATTGACCCCACGGGCGCAGGCGTCCGATCCTGCTTCAACAATTTCACTACCAGCTTCGAAAATCGGCGAGAACAACACGCCCCTGGAAGCGATAATATTGCGGACACACCTTCAACACCCTTGCGTGGCGGCACCACCTCTCCGACCGTGAACGATGAGCCATGCATTTACTTTACCTGTTACTGCGGCAGACCAATTCAATCATCGAAACAATTGCAGAAACTCACGCAGCCACCAAAGGCAGAGTCGCATAGCACAACCGTTTCCCCTGCCTCGAATACCAAGTGGTACCACAGTGCCAGCGGAACAGACACCACAGCAACATGACCACACTTCAAGCATCGAGGACCCTCGACATCAACATGACAAAGGCAGCTACAATCTCACTCAGAGCCCTTCCCACGAATCTGATGCCACTCTGATACCGAAGAAACGTTCCTTCGAAGCCAGAAATAACCTCTCAGCGATGACTTCTCAGCACCAAAATATTTCGAAACCCACCAATTTGCTTCTTCACGCAACTGAGAACTATTCCCTGCTGTATGGGATTCTGGCGGATCACGATTCAAGAAGAATATTCTATTTCATGTGGCTGAACTTGGCATTCATGGCCGTACAGTCTACATATGGATACCTGACCGGCTCATTAGGCTTGATTAGCGACAGCGTACACATGTTCTTTGACTGTGTCGCATTGCTGGTGGGAGTCTGCGCCGCCGTGATGAGCAAATGGCCACCAAGTGCAAGGTTTCCCTACGGCTACGGCAAGATTGACACCTTGGCCGGATTTGGAAACGGGATATTCTTGATGTTGATCAGTGTTGAAATTGTGTACGAGGCTATCGAACGGCTGTGTGAAGGCTCTACATTGCAACGGACATCGGAGCTGTTGGTGGTCAGCATAGCTGGACTTTGCGTCAATATGGTCGGCATATTTGCCTTTCATGGCCACCACGGACACCATCATGGCCATGACCATAGCCAAGGTGATCACGCCCACTCTCATTCTCACGATACGTACGACTGTCATCGACCTTCAAACGCGGCGTCAGCATCCCCCACAAAACCACAGAAATCTGGAGGACATGGCCACCATCACCACGGTGGAGAAAACATGCAGGGTATCTACCTTCACATCATGGCCGACGCACTGGGCTCAGTCGCAGTCGTAGCCTCGACGATCCTTGTACAAATCACAGGTTGGAGTGGCTTCGACCCGCTTGCATCATGCATCATTGCTGTTTTGATCTTCATCTCAACTGTGCCGCTCGTGTCCAGCACGATCAAGATCCTGCTCTTATCACTCGATTCCGACATTGAATACAATCTTCGCGATGTCTTGGGAGGCATCATCTCTATAAAAGGTGTCGTTGGCTATACAGTACCCAAGTTCTGGCTAGAAGACATTAAGAAGGATCCTCATGACCACCATCATCATGACCATGCTCACGACCATACCCATTTGCATTCTCATGACCACCACGACCATACTATCGCAACATGCAAACACAGTAACGACAGATCTCACAGCGACTATCATCATCACCAACACCCAAGCAACACCTCACTCAAATCTCACTGCTCAGACGACGATTCGCAATCGCACGCTCATCCCCACTTCCACGAACGCCCGCACTCTCACTCCCATGCGGACTCACACGACTCGGAACCAACAATCCTGGGTACAATCCACATTCAAATCTCCCGGTACGCCGACCTCCGCGATGTCCGGTCCCGAGTATCCCAATACTTTTCCGCTCGCAAAATGGACATCATAGTTCAATACGAGCGTGAAGGCGAAAACAAATGTTGGTGCTCTGCTCTAGCATCCTCACAAGCGGGAAGAACGCCGCAGATGCACACACATACGCCAGGTATGAGGACCCCAATGAGCGGGAGTTTCAGTGCAGGTTTCCCTAGTGGATTTATGGCTGGGGCTGCAACGCCGCAGTTGCGAAGGGAAGGCTACGATGGAGAGAGTGAGAGGTGGAAGGAGAGTCCGTTGAGGGGAAAAATGTTGTGAGGAAGCACACAACGGATCACGGGCGACAGATGGTGCAGGGACGGGTAAGCCATTTTGGATGACATCGTACATAGATACCCATTTTGCAGCCCGAGCACAATTCGGCAAGTAGATCTGGATTGTTTGAGAATGTTAGCGAATACTTGCTTGACGTGATCGAATGTTTGATCATTGCTTGAGCTCCATCCTGATCCACAATAGATTTGGCTACTTCGGAACGAGCACTTCTCGATGTCATGGTGTTGCCATGAATGCGGCTGTTCTCGTTCTTGAAGTTGCTACATTCTATCCTCCCTGATAGGACGCTCAGGGCCATAACTGATCAGAAACTCGCTGACGACTTTCTCTGCTTTTCCTGGTCGTCGGACGAGGAATATGCAAAGCTTGTCCTCTGCATTCCTTCCGTGTTGGAGCTTTTATGTGCTAGCTTAAGTCCGGAAATTTGCCGGGACTTTAGTCATTTGCCGATAATAAGATGGCTTACTCGGAATGACCGTGTCCCTGCCAATCAAGGTGACCGGTCTGTGCAGCGGATCTGCAAGTTCCGTTGCTTGAGGGCCAACCTTCGGTCATCGGAGACAAGTCCAAGCTTCGTAGAGCAACGGCTGCGTCTTTAAGAAGTAGAATACTCGCCTGCGATCTTTTCAACATTTTTCTAGAACTTCTATCTCGCAAATCCATCGGGTCCGATTGCGCTACGATCGGTAGAGTTTTCAAGAGCAACATTGGACAAGTGGTATCGGCCGTGGTTCCCTAGCGTTGTATTTTGGTCAACCCGACAGTGCGGGTCGAGTGTCGATCATCAAACTCGCCAATTTTGGCTATGGATTATTGAGTTTGGATGTGTCGCCTAATTACACCTTGTGTTTCCAAAGATTTTCTGTAATTTTGCAGTGATCTGCGGTGTTGCACGGTTGACACAAAGTGGAATGGGGATCGACAGAAGCTATTGAGATGAGCGAAGCCAAAGAACTGGCTGATGGCATCGAAGGAACTGCAGAGCTGGTGCAGCTCAATGGTAGATGCGAGTCCATTCTCGTCGTGGTTTTATTGCGTGGGCTTGTCTCTGTGAGCTTCCCTTGGTTAAGATCGCAAAGTCGTGTAAGATTAATGCTGTGTGATTCATCTGGCGTGATCCAAAGCCGACAGAGCAAAGTGTCTCAAGCCGAGAAAGTAGGGTCTCAGGTATTCATTCGCTAGCCTGGTGGATTATGAGGCCGTCCAACCATATGAGAATGTGAGTGCTGCAGAGATCACATTGGACAGACTTTGCACAGGTATGGGGAGCTTGCGCGGAAGATGTCGATGACGTGGTTGGATGACGGCCACGGGCGGCGCACCTGACGGTGGTGAAGGCAGACTCTCGTTTGACAGGCAAAGGTTCGATGGAGGTGGCGTTCCATAGCCGTATATTGCACCTCTCAAGGGCCCTTTTCCTTTGCCTCTCGAGCCTCACTCAGGACTGCTGGGGGTAATGTGGTCAACATCCTCCCTCGCATTTGTGATCCCAGACACATGAGTTTTGCAGCGACTTCCCTCATTTTGACATTGGGACCAGATTTGGCTAGCATATAGAACGGCAACGTTCGTTCCATTGCAATCTCAAACTTGTTAATGGAAAATTGTCCTCCATGTTCAAGATAGTAATTCAGCTGAACAATACACGCGGACCATGGCGACTCGATTCGATGGAAATTGATTTGCAGCTTGTCGTCCGGGGGCGATGTTCTTTCCAGTTCGTCGCGCAGAAGTGCGTCCCAGCGCATCAGAAGCCACTCGGATTCTTGTTTAGCGTTTCTGACCACTGCCAATATGCGGTCCCGGTCGACACCTTGATATTTATGTAGCTTGGGAATGAGTAGATCAAAGCTCTCTATAGCAAGCTTCAAGCTTCGGACCGCTTCATCCAGCCGTACTAGAGCGTTTTTTTCAGGTGGACATTTCTTTTCTCCGTTCTGTGCTCTTTTAAGAATGGCTGGCAGAGCACTTCCGAACGCCTGACAATAGAAGATGATGTACGGGTCGCAACCTGAATTCTTCTGTGCCTGCTGCGCAAGTTTGGCTCCTGATATAACATGAGTACAGGCAATGTCCCATCTCCCATTGAATAAATCCAAGATCGCCAACGTAGCCGACGTCAAAAGTACCACATCCAGGGGCACGTTATCAGAAAGCAAAGATTGTACAGCCTTGGATGTATGAGACAAAACCACAAGCTCAGCATTCTTTTGTCCTACTGCCGGGCTCTTCAGCTTGAGGAGAGCCTCGGTAGAAATGGACGTCGCAAGCATAGCGTGACGCACGCTCGGATAGTACCATGCTGCTTGTGGCACTAACGTCTGCCAGAAATAAGGTCCGCTGCTGGATCTGCCCACCATGGCAGCAACTAGGTTAACGAAGAAATTCAGTGAATGCCTTTCGTTGTCGGCGTATGGTTCGGTCGGAGTGACCAGGAAAGGCGTTAGAGGTGAGCGGGCTGTGGGACTACCGGCTGAGCTGGAGCTCAATTCTGTCTTGGTGGTGATGATGGACAAAGAGCGCTGTCCTTCGGGGTTGGAGGGTGCGCGTGACACAAGAGGTTCTACGTTTGCTGAGCCTTCTCCCTTTTCGCATTTTTTTGTGACCCCAGGATAGCCATCGCACCGGAAACCGGATAGTACACACCTGCGACGGCATCAGTCGGCGATACCTATTTCAAGAGTTCAAAAACCTGCCTCCGGCATACTGGTTTGGCTTCATCACATTTTACATGGCGGGTTCTGGAGAGCTGATTAGCGACTAAATAGAGCACACCAAACGGGCAATGCCATACTTGCACGTTCGGCACCCAGTACGGGCCTTTGGTGCCCACTTCCTCCGACGGTTCGCTTCATCTGTCTTTTCAGTCATCTCTTGCCTGAGCACACGAATACATAAAGTGCGGCACCATTTGGGTCTGCCAGCCTTCTTGTTGCAGTCCTGGCAAAAAGCGTAGAAGTTTTCAGACCATTTCTCGCAGATAAAAGGATGCAATTCACGCAATTGTCCGTATTGTTATATGTTCCCAGAGAGGAAGTTCAAATAATGAAACATCGTTATGTAAGGCGTTTGGAGTGAAAGCTTGAACCTGATTCGAACGGGACCCGTAGGAACTTGAATGCAGGAAGGCACTTTCAGTCAAATCGTGGGGAGGTAAGACCACCAGTCCGAGCATTTTTAAGAGATCTGGGACGCTAAGTCTCATAGATCGCTCGCCCATGCGCTTGCCCGAGCTCGGCGTACTTTAGCTTTGATCAATAGTTTCTTCAGGAGTCATCAGCCCTATGGTAGCTGAATTAGTGATGAGCAATGTTACAGCACATGACATAAGCGTCGAACTCGGCGGAATGGGTGGAGTGCAGAAGCGTGATTTTGCAGCGGCCAAGGCGAACATCAAATCAGGCTCGAGAGTTGCCAGTATGGCCGAAGCAGTGGTGAGACAAGCTCGAGAAGGTCCGCACACGTAGGACAAGGTGCTGAAAGCGGTCGATTAGTGTAACCTGCAGAAGGACAGCCATTCTTTTGGATTTCAAGCCAAGCAAAAAGAGGCGACTGCGGCAAGGTCTACAGGCGACACGCCCTTCGAAGGCAACCAGTCATGTTGATAGCGATGCTAGTTGCCACAGGCGCGAGCGTCTCTATTCCGCTGCCCAATGGACTGGCGTAAGCATGGGAGATCGTAGTACAGGAATTTACTCCTGGATGTAAACTAGCTTAGCATGTGAATTAATGGTGAATATTTCAACTGTGTGTCTTCTGCCCCGCCTTCTGCCTGCCCTAATTAGGCGCAGGCGCCCGAGCTCTAGCTTCATAGAACCCAAGGAGCCCGTTCTCTGTAAAACCACTACAGGAATCGACGGTGCGAGTATCGCTTCCAGCACAGGAACTTGCCGGCAACGTCCACATAATTTGGTTATCGAATGGCCTGCCTGAGAATGTGTCAGGTCAGAATTGAACACCAGGAACTTTCCAAGCGGCTCCAAGGCAAAGTAAATTGACCTCTCTTGAGGGAGGCAGAAGCGGCGATAGACACCTGTAACTGGGAGGCAAGAATATGGCAGCTGAGCTTGCGGCCTTGAGACTCGCCGCGTTGAGGAAATTATTTGCATGTGTCTGTCACCGGCACCTTTGCATTAATCCAGCATCGCAGTTCGTCAACCACGTCCTGTTCATCTTGCTGTTGCATACTGGTGCATTGCTTGTGCCTGGCAGAAGAAATTTTCCGCCCTAATGTCACGACGGCCTAAAGCTTGCCAGTAATACAGTACTTCGCAAAGAAAAGGTTGATGCAAAGACGATGGCGGAGTTGCCGAAATTTGCTCAATGTTACAATAGTCTCACTGTTGCTGCATACCCATCTTGCGAGGATTGCTTGACTTGGTCAGAAGAAGGTCTTGCTGTGGCTGCTGCTCAAAGCGTCTATCTCTTGAATGAAGTTTCTAATAGCTCACTGAAGCAGGCAAACAACACTACTACGTGGTCGACAACCATAATTCGCATAGACCAGTTCGACTACGATGAATGGCCCGATCAGTCCTTGGCAACACTTCACAATCTGTCTATAGGGGAGGAGCAGGCTGAGTCGGCTGTGATTGCCCTGAGTTGGTCGCCACCCGGTCTTGGTATCCATCGTCGCTCGGTCCTGGCAGTGCTTACCTCCAATCTGGTGTTGTCAATATGGGAGACGGACGGCTCACGCAGCGGCTGGCGGAGGACAGCAATTGTCAATCACTTTCTACCCGCCTACCGCTTGCCAACGCATATTGGCAGTGATATTGGCCGACTAAGACGCCCTTCGAGGATTCGATCGTTCACATGGTCTAAGCCTCTCCTCGAAACTCCACAAGCGAAATGGGGCTTTCAGTATCTGACAGTAGCCGATGATGATGGCAATATCATTCTTTTCGACATCAGTAAGAGCAGTCGCGAAGGATATGGCACATGGTCACTATTGCCATTATGCACAACAAGGGTTCCAACCTCGACACAGGTGGGCGGACAGGTTGCCGGGAATACAAAGCTGCAAGCAATCATCTCGACCCAGTCACCGATCAGAAGGCTTGAGATGCATGAATGGCACATTCGTAAACAGGCTGAATCTCCCAACTCTAATCGGTACACGGCAATGGCCTCGGTCGGCTGCGAAAGACAATTTCAACAAGGATGCACTAGGCTTACGATTGAGCTTCAAATGGGCCAGGATGAGAAAACAGGTGCCTTCAAGTCCGCTCCGACGATCACGGGCGAAGGCACGAAAGCACCACCGCATCTTGATTTACTTGACGACTCTAGCATCCGGCCAGCAGATGCTACTATCAGACATAGTACTGATCAAGAGCCGGAATGGCGTGAACAAATCGAGAGCATTTGCGCAGATTTCAACTCAAAAAACCGACTTGGTGGCCTTTTCCGCGTTCGCTTCTGGGGCACCGCTGTTGCTCCATGCAAAAATGTTGAGGCAGCTTGCATTACGATGCACCCGTGGGATATGTACGAGTACACATCACCTGTACATGAGAAGTCTCATATCATTTTTCGATGTCTGAAAGCGGCCATCTTGTCGGCGACCGATCGAAGCCGAAGCGAAAAGCAGGTGCTTGGCTCAATCATGCGATATATCGTGCATATCATCAGATTCAGGAGGATTTTACTGAGCTGCCTTGATTTTCGGCTGCTGCGAAGCTTCACTGCATGGTCATCGATCACAAACAGCCAGAACGAGTCTGAGCAGGAGCTCACAAAATTCGTTGCAGAATATCAAATGAGCCAAGACCATTTGGGCTCTGGTAGGGAAGCCTTCGTGGACGGTATCAGGGAAGTCCAAGCACTCCATGCACGGACCTCGACTATTTCACGAGCAGATATTATAGCTGACGAAATTTGTATAATCTGCGGTTCCCACATCCCTATGACAGATAATCCTACTTTTGCTACGTGCAACAGTGGGCATCCTTTCACGAGATGTAGCCTGTCGCTGCTTTGCATTCAAAACCCCGGCATTTCCAAACATTGCTCGAGTTGTGAGCGCCGATTTCTAAGCGTTTCCAAGCTCGAGCCCGGAGGTGGTCAAGGCCTGATCGAGCAACTCTTCGACGCATTTGATACTTGTCCTTACTGCGGAGGGAAATACTGTGGCTGAATGCATATCGTCCTTAGGCGACGAAGTGCCGGATCCATTGTCAACAATATGGACAAGCGTTCACATTGCCCCGTCGACAAAGCATCCTTTGTTCATATTTTCCACTACGGGACCGATTTGACGTAGGAACCTTCCTTTACGGGGACTGCGGCATGCGGAAATGATTGAGAACAGCAACTTCCGTTTTCGCAGGAAATACGCTGCCGATGTGTAGACTTTCACTTAATCTCTCAGACCTCACCTGTTTCTTGAGTCCATGTGGCCGATCGTGTCAAGTAGTTAGTACTTCCCTCCATGCCGTTCTTACCATCTAGTCCAACTCGACTCTATAAACCTTCCGAGTCGAGACAAATTGGCTTGCAACACCAAACACCCCAGACAACACCAAGTCACGCCGCAGGAACAATGAAGAAATCTCAACACGAGCCATCACAGCCAGTCGAACCACCTGCAAAATTCAAGAACCCGGTTGCATCTGTTGGCGACGAAGGTCCCAGCAACAACTCGATGCCTTGGAGATTCGCGCCGGTAGGAAGGCCAGTCGACAACGTAGGATTTTTTAAGTACATGAACAACAGCGGGCGCAAGCCACGCAGAAGCATTAGGGATGCCACAATCTCGAGCTCAGCAGATTCAGTACTAGTGCTGGAACCCCAAGGGGAAACCACCTCCGATGCTTCGACATCAGTGGTCATTGATCAGGACCGCATCCAACGGAAGTCCTCCGTCTTCGACAGTTCTTCAGAATCTGAATACTCTGTTGAAGACGACACTCGACCAGTCGTTGGGCGCGCTAGTAGCGTCAGAATTAGCAAGCCACAGATCGTTCAGCACAAGCCCACGAAGCTGGTGAGGTCTCGCAGTGTCTGGAGCAACCACGCAAGGACGAGCAGCAATTCATCGCTCAAGTCTGAACTTGCTCTCGCGCACAGACCTGACGTGCTACCTATTACATCCAAAGAGGTTGTACGCCGGTCCTCGATTGAGGAGGTCTTCCCATTTGCGGCCAGGGATTTCCGTAATAAGGAACGATCGAACTCTGTTCATTCCTTTTACAATCCAACGCCTCCCTCTTTGACTTCACGTTCTCAACATCGAAAGGAAAACGTCTCATGCGAAGATCAATTAGCCACCGCCTCGGCTTTGCCCACGGGTAGCACACTTCACTCGGTGCACCCAACCATTGTTACCCACGAGAACTTTCCTCCTGTGGTAGCAATCGATCAGAAAATCCCCCAACAAACACCTCCTCAACTACTTCACAGAGCCATGACCTCCCCTCTGCCACTTCCGGGAAAAGGATTAAGTCGTCGGGTTACAATTCGTCCAGCCGATTTGATTATTAGAAGCCAAGATGAGTCGAGCTCATTCCGAGAGTCGGTCGTAACCACACCATACCCACTCCGAATTTTTGGCGATGCTAGCAGCATGAACTCCGAAGATGATTACAAAGAGCCTCACGCACCTACCGAGGCGAAAGAAGGCAAGGGAAATGCCAAGGCTGCGGACAAGAAGAAAGGAAAGCGGACAGAAGAGGAGAAAAGGAAAGTTTCATTCTCAAAGACCCCATGCAAGAAGGATCGTTTCCCTTCTCCTGAACCACCAGAAGTTCTTTTCCTCGACCTGGGCCTTGTGAACCATCCATGTGCGCGAACGACCATCGAGATCCAAATTGTAAGCAAAGGTAGCTTCGACGACGAGATGCTCTTCCAGCAGATCAGAGCGGCGTACATGAACCAGCTTCTCGGCATGCCTCGACTAGCATTCACACTCGTGCGCCGAATAGCCTACGTATCCATCACTGCACCCCCGAACTACCGAGGCCCCAACCTCAACAACGTCGATTTCGTTCGGCATTTCCACAATCCAAGGCTTGGCCGCAAGCGAAAGACCTGGATAATCTGGCTACGGAACCAAAATCTTCGTTCAACAGCACCCACCGTCTCGCTGACTAACCCAGCCAGCTCCACTGTTCGACAAGTTAACAATGTCAACCGTGTATCTCTTCATACACAAGCGGCAGGTCACAGCGGCTGTTCAAGCTGGAAAAGACCTCTTCCATCGGACCAGGACATCAACACTACTGAGCACAAGAGATTCGGCACCACGTCCGACGCAAGCAGCCTCAACTTTATCTACTCGTCCGTGATCCCGCGTCTGCCATTTTTCTCGAAGCGCGGATGTACCCGTTCGGGCTCGGAGTCGAACTCGAACACAGAGTCACTAAATGGTGCAAACGCAACCACCGCTGGATCACCTTGCCATTCCTACTCCTGGCCCAACTTTTTCAGCTCCCCATTTGCCTCGCGATCTGGTGATATTTATACAGAGGAGACCGAAGCAATCAAGGCCGTCACCATCTCCTTCCATCACGAGTTCAGAGTCGGCGCTGTCGCCTCCCTTACCTTCCTGATTGTGCTAAGCGCTGTGCTTGCGAGTGTGATATGGGTTATCTTCGGTGTCCCAGGAACACGGCCAGGTACGGATGAGGCAGCGTATGGTGGACGAACAGGCACCTCTGCCCTGCAAACAGACTGGAGCATTGATGCCCGAGCTCGTGTGCTTACCGGTGTGATCATTGGACTAGTGGTCTTGCTGGTTGGTGGATTTCTTGAGGCTGCGCTGGTATTGGGAAGCTGGGCGTTATTGTGATTAGGCTGTAGTCTAGACGCGTATCACATATCTGGAGAGTGGAATCTCTCAGCAAAAAACTTATTTGTATTATGCGCAAGCCAAGCACACGATTTTAGAAGGGAATACCCTGTTGAAGATGTGTGCTCGTTATAAGAGAATATTACAAACACTGCAACATTAGCCTAATACAAATCAAAATAGCATTCTCTATCTTTTCGTGAAAAGGGAGATGTTTCCCTCAGATTGTGTGTGTTTCCTCATTGACCGTGTCTGCCTGCACATACAACCGACATGTAGTAAGAAGGAGCATTTCTCGAGTCTCTCCCTGGCTACACCTCGGTCTTCCCTGCCATTGGCCCAGACCCTGCCCGGCATGGAAGGCAGGAGGTCGCATCTACCTTTGCCGCCGTCCAGTCGCGCTCTCCTCTCTTCCTGCAAACGATCCGTAGGGAAGGAGGAAATTGCAAGTTGCGTGTTCCCATCGCTCAGCCGCACCAGCCCTCCTTTGCCACTCAAATTGCGCGGTAGGAGCGTCAAGAGCGTCGTACACTTCGAACGCTTGACCGTCCCTGTCGCTCTCTTAAGTCGAAGAAGGAGAGAAGGAGCCGCTGGCGAATCGCTCTTGCCTTGATGCCTATTGTACGTTTCGTATGGCTCGGTCGTGCATGCCTGTTTCTATGATGGTGGGAAAGAAGGGTTTAACTGGTCACAATGACTCTATGGCCGCTTGCGTCTATCGTGTATCAAAGGTCCGCGTGAGGAAGGTATGTTTACTTTGAGCTTGTTCTCGCCAGTCGTAAGGCGTCTGTAGAGATTCTCTTGGGGACGGTCGATCAGTAGATGTTGTCATAGCGAGCTGAAGGCGCATCGTAATTGCAATCTGGGCTTAATGTTCGGTTGTGGAAAACACTCATCATTGAGAATTCGACTAGAACAGGAACTTGAGCTTCCATAATTGAGTTCTAAATAATGTCTACGTTCTCTCGGTCACCATATGCTGTTGTTGTGTGATCGCACGTAAGCACATCAATTTGCTCCAATCACCCTCCGTCTCCTACACTATTCGCATCCGATGAGCTTGCACGGCACATTTTGCATAGCGTGATGAGCTTTCGGTGTAGCCTGTAGAGATGATGAACATTTTCCTCACAATAACAATCATTTGAATCTGAAAGCGGTCGTGGCGCTTGAGAGCGTCTGGCAGAGATACTGCAGCATCACAGAATTGCCTCGCAGCACGCTGTCAGGAGAAGTAGGATATTTCGGTCCAAGCCATAGTGTCCCGCCAGCCGGAGTAGATGGCTAGGGACGTAGATCATCGAGTCCTTTTAGTATGGCCACTATTTCGGGTGCCTCCTTTTCATCCAAACATATTATTCATAGCTTTATGCGCGAGCTCCACGCCCAAGAATGTAGCAGCGTTGGCTGGCACAGCTCTAGCCAGCGCCGGCCCAAAACCAGGGAAGAAAGCCTTAATGCCACCTTTTCCATAGACCTCTCTGATTGTGCCTCCAATTGTTGGATTACCAGCTGCGCTCTGTAGCCGGCTCTTGATGGTGTCAACTGGGAACACTGGGATCCACATAGCTACACCAGCTGCGCCGCCTGCTGTAAGGACAGCAGACAGACTGAGCTCACCAGTAGTATTACCTTCGGCATCCTTTGGGCTTAAAGAGCGCTTGATATACTCGTATGTAGCAAAGTATGCAGCAGAACCCGGACTGTCTCTCGCCAGCGTCATGGCACTGCCTCTGAAAACTGAGCGAACACCACCCTCCTTGTACAACTGTCGGACGACGTCCAATCCACCCGAGTATTTCGGCTTCTCGCCCGGCGCAAGGTGCTTCTGACCCTGGATCTGCAGTAGCACCTTCACCCGCTCGAATGGCGCAGTAATAAGTGTCATCGGCACAGCAGAAAATGCACCGGCCGCTGAAATCTGACCAATACTGTACTGCGGCGTATTATTCTTCACTGGCACGACTGTTGTTGCCTCAACAAGCTTTTTACCCATATCGTAGCCCCAGAACGAAACAGCAAACATAGGCGTCACTCCCACTAAAGGTGCGGAGACACCAGCGTATAGCCCTCTGAACATTCCCTCTCGGGCTACCGTCCTCCTGACCACATCGAAAGCACCAGAGTAAACACCCTTTTCAGCGGTCTGTAACCGGACTTTGACCAGGTCAAAGGGGTGGCCTACTATGACGGCGCAGACACCACCTACACCTCCTGCTGCTAGCGCCCGCAGACCAGAGGCTGCTTTCTTTGCTTCTTGTTTTGCCGTCTCTTTTACTTGGTGTGCAGAAGGGAGCTCGTCGCGGGAAGTCGGTATTTGAGATTTGAGCTCGCTAGCTTTCGATTGTATGGTGGACATGGTGTCTTGGGCTTGGGACTTCACGTCCGCGAGAGCTGGCGCCATGCTAGGCGAATTTGAAGCAAGAGCAACGAAATCTGCGTCGGTGACGGAAAGGCAGCTCGGCCAACGTACTTGCTTGAGAGTTAGTGAGAGTTGACTTGATACTCAAAGGCTTCTGAAGACGAAGAGTCGAAATCAAGCCTGGTCTTCGTCACGGGAAATCTGTCGTGTTTTATCCAGCGAAAGGATAAATGGAGAGCCAAGGTTCTGTATTGCTTAATCGCGGTGCTGGTCGTCAGCTACGTCAGCTTGTACGATTTAATAAAGTCGACGAGAAAATTTCGCAATCATTGGACACGATACAGTCAATTGAGAAGAAAAGCTCATATATCAACCGGAGGTTCTAAAGTTTGTCTTCTTGATTTTGTTTACTTGCGGATGCTTAGAGCTGGAAATTGACCGAGATAATTTTGTGTTTGTGACGCAGCGTTTGGAGTAGCTTTGCGGGTTGTACTTGCCAGCCATTCCTGCTCTTGCCGAGGCACCTGGAAAGCGCCGTCTTGGTCCCGACGTGATGGATATGCATATCCTGCTTGGCCTTGGCCGGGGCCTGTGCACGGCGAGAATACCACAGGGAAAAGCATTTTAATTGGCTGGACTGGCGGATGCCGTCTCTTGTTCATTTAGCACGGACATTTCTCGGAGCTGGCATGAGACGACAACATTGTTGGTTTGCAGATGAAGCAGCACAAGATCTCACAATCTCTGTTTACATTTGACGTGCAGTGTCTCTTCATTGCTTTCGCCAAATTCTGTACACAGTGTTCTAGTTGCTGTGAAACTTCCATGAAAAGCGTCCACTAAAGAGACATGAGTAGTCATTTGACAGCCTGAGCAGCCTGGTCGCTGACCTTCCTTCGGACAAGATCACCAGCTTCAATGACACGGCACTGATGAGGCTCATCGAGGACTCCTTGATTCAGTGCGACGTAACCGATCAACTCTCGGTTGCTCAGCCCAGAGCCAGATTGCTTGTAGATCGCGTTCGCAGCATATCGCTTCCAAATTGGTGCACGTATCGGAGAGAAGCAATGCTCTGCATGGCCGAGACGTAGTCGCCAGGAAAGTGGTGAACTCGCTTGAAGTACTGCTGTGACAGACTTCCAGGTGCGTGCCAGGCGTCACAATCCTTTAAATGAGCGGTGCTGATCGAATTGCTCTCACTGGTCTGAATCAGGCAAGAACACCGTCCAGGCCAATCTCCGCGTTCTTCGCTCAGACCGTCACTCCATCGGCGTAGTAAAGTAAGAAGCGATACACTAATCGTGATACTGACGTCTTCGGCATGTGTTCAGGTATCCAAGACTGCTCTCTAAATTGTTCCCACGAGATAACGCAAAAATTTGCTCGCTGGCAATGGTGAAAGCAACGAAACGGGAGATCGTCAGGATAGCCGGTGCCGACGGCTGAGACGGAGGGGCATCTCGCCGTATGTGAGGGTTGGTACGCGAATCTACAGTCGACGGTGACTGCGATATGGCCCGCAGAGGGCTGGCGCGTTGAGTACTTGTCTGTTTGCAACTCACGCTCGCGCTTTCTGTTGCGCCTGGTCTATATTTCTTGCCTCCTCATTCCTCCCCCAAGCTCTCCCTCACGAGCTTGCGACACTTCCGTCTGAATGCTACAGGGTCCTCTCTCCACATCTTCGCAGCGTCCACGTTGGCCGGACTTTCATCGTTTGGCGAGCTCAGCATACTAATTACGCTCAACAATATCGTCTCGGGACTTTGCACGGGCGACCACCGTTCGCTCGCTTGCTCGTAACCGAATTTGTCCTCCTCTGGCGGGTGTAATATCGAGATGCAGACTTCGCCATTCTCATAAACTGTCCGGTAGTCAGCACATTGAATTCAAGCTGTTTATTTCTTTTGTCTTCATCTGTATTGGTATCTATCTTCAACTCACCATTCGGATGAAACACAGGGGTCTCAAACTTCATCTTCGGTGGCATCATCGGGTAATCCTGCGGAAAGCTCAATCGTGCTCTAAAAAAGCCGCCGCCGTAGTATTTACAGTCGTCGCTCATCATCAGTATTACTTCCCACTCGAAAACGTTGTTGTCTACAAGGCCACAACTGATGCCTGGGATATCCTTGTCCGATTGCATTTGTTTGAGCTGGCGACCGAGGAGGCCAGCTGCGGATGTGCCCATGGCTGTTATGTTTCGACGCGCTGTTCCTTGCAGTAACCGGTGGTGGTTGCTCGAGTTAATGCACTGAGTCTTAGGTGGAGGTACAGAGGACGCCGTATATGGTGGCCAGTAACGGCTACCGACCTTGTGGTGTCTGCGAATTTGCTTGTAATTCGAGGTTTTCCAAAGTTTACTACTGCAAAAAGGTACGCTGGATATCCAAGAAGGTGTCACAGGGATGGTAGAGGTTTTAAGAGCGTCCGAACTGGAAATGTGCAATCGAAACTGTATGCGTGACTATGTGAGCACCTGCAGTTTCTCCAATTGCGGCGGCGTTTTGGCAGTACGTCAGCCGGACAAATAGCAAAAGTTTGACGGGCGTAATCCGAAATCTGACCATGCGCATTGTGACTGATGAGTAACACGATGCTGGTAATGCCTAACCAATGTCCTTGTGCTCATCTTCAATACAAGCTGATCGCCAATTTTACATCTGTACAAAAGTAGAAATGCCCGCTACCCATGATGATACACTACTATTTCTTCAAATATCTCCTGCGAGAGGATGAAGGTTATCTAAGAGCCTCGGTTTGCAATACCGTGAATGTTCTTCATCATCTGTCCAAAAGCAGGACCAAACAAAAGGTGCGCCTCAAGCATGACAACAAATGAGAAGACGATCCAGGTAGCCATGACGATCGCAGCAACCTTCACAACAGTCCTCATAAGACGTCTACGGCATTCCCAGTTGAATGACTTCCAAGCCTCAACAATGCCAATCTTGCCCTGTCCTCCGATGATTTCCGGCGTAGTAAGACCGCCAAATGTTCGGTCAAACGGCACAATCGTCTCGTCCTCTTCAGGTAGCATGCTGGCTGCAACACGGACCATAGCCACTGTGGCAGGGATCTGAAGAAGAACGAACAGGGAAATGGTGAGCAAAACCGCGAAAAAGAGCTGGCCTGCTGTAGCGTACGCCTCTTTCATGCCTGGTTCGAAGTTCGGGTCGTGCATACGGCGGAGAGTGCCCCAGCTGCCGACTGCAAGCAATGGCAGGACAGAGACGATTTGTGAAGTCACGGCCCAAATTGCGACTGCTGGTGCGATCTTGCGCCACGTTTTGAAGAATGGGGTTGGTATACGTTGATACCATCTCTTGGTGGAGGGTTCACTGATAATAACATGGATCCATGTCATGTGAATATTTGCCTGACAAACTGTTAGTACTTGATTTTCATCTTGCGGATAGAACGTGATCTTACCAAAGCAATTTCAGCAATGATTGCTGCAAAAACCATGAACAGCGGATTGCTCGAGCCAGCTGATAAAAGACCAACGATAAAGCTTCGAGTGAAATTCCAAACAAAGTAGGCCCAAAACCCGCGGAATGGAGACCAGAATCCCGCTCGTACTCTTAAGTGCAAAATTGTGGCTCGCAGAGATGCTGTGATCGGCTGGGTCCGGACAACATTGAGCTCTGTATCAGTCGGCTTAGGCACACCATCCTCGCTGTATGCTGGTGGTGCATCACTGGCTGGTTCCACTGTTTCAATTGGAACATAAGCCTGTGACGAGGGAGACTCGACCATGGTGAGCGTAGTGATCAAATGTCCGCACGTGTAGGAAATGGCGACCATGAGAACGAAGAATGCAGCGATCGTAAGCAAAAAGATCAAAGCTGCCATAGGAGGAATCTGAGGAGTTTCGGGCTGGTCTTTATCGTCTTTTGTCGCAAGACCTTGAACGACCTCGACGCCGCGTTTGGCAAAAGTGTACACGGGCAGCATGTTGGTCGAAGTGCAAATGAGATATCGCTGAGAAAGACCGAAGTTGATTGAGCAAAAAGAGACACGGCCAAATACTATGTGTTTCCACACCGGTAAGAGGTTCACTTAAAGGGTGGAAGAAGATACGTGTCTGAGTTGGCGTCAGTTTATTTTCAAGCGCAGGCAACGCTGTTAGGCTGGTAGGCAGTGTCGTAGCCTCGATCGTTGTACCCGTGCCTTTGCCACAAATAGGTTATGGAGCCATAATGACACGCGGAAACTCAGTGCCGAGCTGCCGGTCAACGCGCAAGGCCTAATTACAAAACGCCGGTGCTTGGCCCTTACCACGGACCTCTCACCACCAGACTGTAGGAGGGTTACTTGTGGCTAAGCTGCTATCGTGTAAAGATAAGTATCGCGAAACTCTTGAGAGCAAAAATAATCACTTGGCCGATGTGCTAGGTGCACAATGAGACAGAACCACATGGCGGATTACAGTGTCCTAGCAGACCTGAGTCAATTTGGAAGTCGCTCGAAGAGCCCCATCTCATTCGCTGCCGGATAGGATGACAAAAGCAGTCCTTGGTTCTCATCAAGAGTCTTGGGCGTTTTCCTCCCTCCTTCCATCGTTGTTAGATGCCTAGTGCGCGGAATACCATACTTCCAATTATGTAAAGTCGTTGCACCACCGTCTTTCTCCCGCCTATAGTATTCCACCCGTGAATTCGATCCTGTTGACTGTTTCGTCCCGCTGTGCAGTATGTCCTGCTGGGGTTTCTTGGGGCTGGACGAGAGATCGATGTCACTGAAGTCCGAAGTTGTTGGACTTGATGAATCGGCCGCAAAACACCTCTCAACTAGAGCCGTATGGCTGCGTGCCAGCAGTCCACGCTGGGCGACCATTACAGAAACTGGTGTGCTGCGCATCTTTCCAGGTTTTTGGTCGAAGTTTTCTTCGGTTTGCACGCCGAGTCTCTGCGACGTTGATTTCATGACGTGTCCCTTTCGTGGTACTTTATCTAATGCATCATGCGATTTTGGTAATGTGCTCGGGCTACAACCTGCCGCAGTTGACCCTACTGCTCTTTGACAATGAACAGGTGATTGCAAGCTATGGCTTGAATCAACATTGAAGTGCATGTGAGGCGACCGTGGCAATCGTAATGACGTTGGAGACGTTGACGGCGACATATCTTGCAGATCACGCAGGCTTGTCGACCATCGACTGCATCTCAATTCGGTGTCTGCTACTGAGTTGCGAGGATCAATGTAATTGGGAGACGGTAATGAGTAGAGTGACTCCTGTAACCGGTGGTCTGATGGCCTGCGTACATGTGGAAGTGTGACGTCTGGCTTCTCCTTCGGTTGCCGAATATAAGGGATAATGTAGGCATGAATTCCGTACAAGGCCGAGACGAGCACAATGCAAGCAAACACCGAGGTGAGGACTGTTGTGGTGATACTCCAAGTCATTGCGCCATCCTTGGTGCAGTAAGTTAGATCGAGGAGGAACCGCATTTCAGATCTGTAAGAGTAAGCCGTAACTGCCATCACTGCAGTTGCCTTCCTACCCACAGGTAGGCAAGGGAAGCACGATGCCGGTCACACTCGCCGATCCGACAGTACTGCTTACTGCACTTCCATGCTTAGTGCTTGAATCATTACATCTTGGATTGCACGGATCTTTTCATCGTCAGTCTTTGCAAATTTGATGGGCTCCCAAGTGCTAGGTAGTGGACGGTTGTTCCTGTTGCCAAACAGCACTGCATCGCTCATGCTCTCCTCAATACTGCTCCTCACCCGGCTCTCCCACAAACCGTCCCAATTCCAGTCACCTGGATTGAGCCGGGGCGACAGAGGAATCCTAGCGGACTCCATACTTGCAGGACTAATGGACCTCGACTCTAGCTTCGGCAAGCCTCTATGAGCTCTCCATGCGTGCCACGCGTTGACATTGACAGCCGCCCTTAGAGGAAGGTTGTCGAGTACCGTGGCATCCTCAAAAGCGCTTTTGAGATATTGTAATAGTGCTTGCAGATTTGGTGCTGCTGTCGCACTCGCTCCCTTGTTTTCGGCAGCTTCGGTTAGAGTACCGCTACATACACTCGATGGTTTTGCGTCTCTATCGTTTGCAGCACTAGGGTACCATCGTGGAAATGCTTCTCGAAGATTGAAGGACCCTGGTGGCAATCGTTCAGTTTCGCTCGAGCTGACAGTTGCATTTGGGTCAAGAGCACCGGCGGCGAAAGTGTAGGTCGTCAGTGGCACCAGTAGTGGATGAAATATCTCTGTTGAGAAGCTTACTGAAGGCCCTACCTCAGGATATGTTGGAGGAAACGCAAGTTCAAAGCGTAAAATGGCAGAGGAATAGGGTCCTTCTCGCGCGAAGAACACTCCAGACCATATCGCAGGATTGATGGAGTCAGGGACCAGATAAATACCTTCTGGGCATTTCGACTTGATGGCGGCGAAGTCGAGAAGCAAGTGCTGCCGCCGAAATGTTGGTAGTGATATAGATGGCATATTTGCTGGTTGAGTACCTGGAGCGACTGATCGGCTTTTGACAATGACCGAAAACTAGCTCGGTGCTACTCCAAACCTAGCACGAATATGGTCTCCAGCTTGGAAAAAAATGTTGCAAACCGACCCCAAGGCGTGGTTCGCCGTTCACATGCAAGTGATATGCAAGGACTTCCTCTGCCCACTCACCCAAGCCATGCAAGCAGAATTGCGAATCATGCTTATCGACAGCCCTGCATGCCACTCCTTCCGCCAATCGTAGCCGTCCTCCAGTCACATGTGGCCTTAAAAATCCCGAAGCACACAAAAATATCAGGGATACACCCTGTTATCACTACTATTTGCTGTGCCGACACGTTATCGTTGAGGAACTGCATCTAGACTTCACATGTGAAGTTAACTTAAGATGTAGATATAATGGCAGGCTCTTCAATCAATATCACTCTTGGGGCCAGCAAATTCGTAAGAACACCGCTCACTTACATTGGGGTGCTAAGGCTCCAAAAGCCACGACGAGGATTTGGATCTTTGCCGGCATCTACCGAAGGGAAGCTAGACGTGGCTTCTACGTAAATAACCTAAATTCTGGTGAAGGGATCCAACATGCGAGGAAAGTATGAGACCGGCATGACTTCCCAAACTTCGTTGATTTCCCTTCCTATAACGATGGCTGCCAATACCTCGAGATCCGTCCGACAAAGAATTCGACAGGCGATAGATCTACCTATACGACATACAAGAAGCACATCTATATCTAGTACGACAACTGATGACAGTACAACGCTTGTGGATTCTGGCGCAAGCACGCCTCGCGGCAGTCCCTCTCAAGGCCTGTCGATGACAGTGTTGGCAGACAGAACTCCCTTGCCGAATCTGGCGCTATCTAGAACCGACATGGACCGAACAAGTATCGCGACTGGGGTAAATCTTGCACAGACGGCCCTGCGCGAACTCGACTCTGGCGCCGACACTTCGATGTCGCGAAGTTTGCTAATCGATGGAATCAAATATATGCTAAAAGGTCTACCGAACGATCTGACGGAAGCCGAAATACAGTCACTGCATATTTCAGTCACAACTTCACATAACTTCGAGCGGAGACAAGAAACAGTAGTGCAAAGCCGAAACTTCGTGCGCTCGACAACAGCTCGCCTGGTTTGCCTGCTAGCCAGTGTATTCATGCTAGCGGTTCCATTCTTCGCCTCATTGTTGAACAAAGCGCTCGAATATGAGAGGCAACACCATCTGACAGAACGAACGATTCAAGGCACTGGTCAATTGGCTAAAACAGCGGGGACGGCTGGCCTAAGGTTAGGACAAAGTCAGCTTGGCACATACTGCTTAGTCACAATTGGGTGGACGGCTCGTAGTATTTTAGAGGGCGTTGGTGATGGGGTGGACTTGACTATCAGGCAAACTCCGGATGCGCCGTCTGTGGCAATCAGAACCCTCAGTTAGATGCGAAAGGTGTAGGTAGCTCTAGTGTAATTCCATTTGGATAGACTTTTAGAATGGCGTCAGTACCATGAAACTCGTGTTTAAGTGTAAAGCTTTACTATGTTTCGTCGTTCATCCTTCTCGAAATCGCTCATCTTAATCTGCACAGGCTTCCTTACTTCGGCGTATGTTTTATGCGCACCGTTGCCGAAGGAAATCTCTGTCATTAGATATGTCCTCTAGATGCATGAGAAGCTCTAAAGGACGTTTTCTTTTTGCTGCCCGGACAGATTCACAATAATGTGGTTCAAAAACACGTGGAGGCCATGGGTTCTTGCAGGCAAGTCTTTGACGCGGTGGCTTCGGGCGTGATTTGCTTTCAACCCTGTAGTTATTTCGAGCATGTATGGCATTGACTAAAATTCAGATGTAACGGGATCGAAAATCTTCTCGTGGTGTGCGGATCGGATGGGCTTGCACGAGAAAGTGATATGTGGCAGTATCCAGGTATTACAGACCAGGGCAGGCCCTCATCACCAAGTATCAGAACATGGAATGATTGTCAATTAAGCGAGTAAACGTTCTCACCTGCTCAGCTGCCGGTTTGTACGCTGGTATCGTCACGTTCTGTATATCGAACCGTCTCGGAGATCCTCATCTTGGTCAGCAGAATGATCCAGATTCCAATCCTCAAAAGACTTGAATGCCACTTCTATTGTTATGAAAGCCATTTAAGTCGGCCGTAAAGCCTGGGTCCTGTTTGAGGGGTGTAATATACGCCATCTATTCACTCTGGTTCGCTTTCCAAACTGTGTAGCTGTTGAGTTGAGCCTTGGCACAGCTACCGATGTGTATTGATGCTTTCGACGTCGTTAGGACCATGAATTGCAACAAGCGACGCACAATCAAGAGAGTCGCCAGCTAGGAAATTTGTACATAGGGACTGGAGAGCGAAACAGCACTTGAAAGTGTTACGACTTCATTGAAAAGGGGTGCTAGGCGCAGTATGGCGACGCACTCTGCTGACCGTTCTCCATGCGAGTCAAAGGCGAACGAGGGAGAGTCACGTGACAAGCCCCAAGTGACCTTTGTCAATCTTTCTTCATTTGTCTTTCTCTTCGATGAATGACACCGGACACTCAGGCCATGGTAGCCCTGCTGTCAATTTTTCATCATAATTCCGATCGACCACTCTCACTCGCTCGTCTCATCATTCACTCAAAGCCCTGACATTGTCGTTAAATCTATCTATAACCGTCACTGCCGAGCGGACTTGCTGGCGCTCAGCTGCTCTCCTCTCTTGACTCGATCCAAGCCAGCATCGCAGATATCGATGAGCTTCTTAAGACCAATGGCCACAGCAGCCTCCCTCATGACTGCCATGTCAAGCTCCGGCTTCTGAAGCATCCACTTCAGATCATCATATGATCCAGTCTTTGCACATCTCAAGATCCACTCCATCGTGAACATGACGCCTTCGCCGACAGCATCGATCTTGAGCAGGAGTACCCTGCCATATCGATCATCATCGGTGATCGCCGTACCCGGGCACAAAGCTTTGGCAAGTTCCTCTGGGAAGCCCTCTGCAATTATAGTTCGAGTGTCGTTCGTGGTGAGGCCCGTGGCTGGTCGCCAGAGGATCGTGATGGTTGGACCGGTGAGGTATCTGCAAGAATCAGTATCAAGTAAGGGGTGAAAGTCTGACTTGGCTTACTCTTGACGATCAACCTCACCTATGACGATTTGTCTGAATTTGGTCTCGTTGAACTGGGCACCCATTTCCGAAGTGGATGATCTTGCTTCACCACGAGGCAGTATACCGATATGCTGTAACGCTTTGAGGGTAAGGAAGATTGTAGATTCAGATCCTGCTTCTACTGATCTGGTGATTATATGATATGACAGGCAGACGACTTGGGAGATGCAGGGAGGAGGCCTTTTTAAAAGTGCATTAAAATTGGCAGCAAATCTACCATCTGTTTGTGCTGTGGACACAATGAATTGTCACAAAGGACTAGCTGACAGTTGCAGATGCACTTTTGGACATTACAGTGTCAGTTTGAGCGGTAGCTGAATGATTAGTGGTGAACAAGTAAAGCGCAAGAGCAGGGACGCTCTAACAATCAGTGAATAACGACGCATTCACTTCTCGCTTGGAAGGGGTAGAATGAGGGACACGATGGAATCTATCGTGTTGTCACGAGGGACATCATGAGAAGGTAGTTTGAATGTCTAGGCCCTGACTTGGCGATAGGCAGAATACGAGCAGCATCGAGCAAAGTCATAGAAGATGTATGCGTTCTCTAAAATCTCAAGGCTGTGAGACTAAACCTACACTTCTATCTTGGTCGGCGACTTCCGCGGTCGACATCCGCTTAGGGAGCAAATGATGAATACAGAGAGATTTGCAAAGGTTGGCGGCCAAAGCAATAGTGTCAATGCGGGTTCTAGAAGGTCGAAAGAGCTAACTATGACAACAAAGTGCATTCATGGTAGCTCGGATATCTGGTGCAAATATCGACGGGCTGCTGGCAAACGATGGGAATGGCTTTGGTCAGAAGTGCAAGAACGAATGACAGGTTCAGTGCTGAAGTCTTTGCGAACAAATTTATGATATGGTTGATGTTAAAATCGTGACTTGAGATTTATTTCCAAAAAGTTGCAATTCTGTACCTGCCGAACAGTCATAGCACTTTCTGCTTCAGCCACCGCTGCAGTGCCGACCTACCACTAGTGAGTCCTTAGGTACTGCTCAATATGGAACACAAACCCGTCATTGCAGATCAAAAAGAGTGAGTGATCCAGGACTGGCACATTCAAACATAGCTAATGTCGTTCTCCTCAACAGCATCTTCAGTTCTCACGACATTCAGATTGTCCATCAGCACCCTATGTTTGGTCACAAGATTCGAACCGACCTCGACCGCGAAGAGTTGATTCTCGAGTCCTACCCAATCGCAATTGCCAATATGATCGTACCGTTCCTAGAAAAAGAGCGGCCACAGAGACCTACCTCCGTATCACCCACTCGTCATAATCGTCGGCCCAAAAATGTATTCCCGAATCCTTCAAATATTCAAGTATCCACTGCAGCACCACCTGTATCTTGGAGCTCGAACGTTATTAGACCAGTAGAGGCGTTCACTGCAGACGACATTGCTGAAAGACGCTCGGCCTCTCCAAACAAGCTTCCTCCTACTAAGCAAACCGCGCTCACAACCCCAGATCCCTTCTCGACACCAACTCGCCAAATCCTACCACCGCCTACATACACCACTTTCAACACAGCCTTTACCTCCAGAACAATTACACCAGGCGGCGACCTTTTTTCCCCGCTCAAGACAATGGCCTCCACACCCTCCTACATTTTCCTCTCAGACCCGCGGGACATCCCTTCCGCCTTCTTCTCCCCACCCCACCCAAAGCCACTCCCAAAAGGCCTACCGCACACAGCACCTCAGCGCAAAGGCCCAGGCCGCAAACCTCCGCCGCCAATTGTGGAGTTTGACCCTGAGCCAAGGAGGATTAACTATGGTTGGCCGAAGGCGACGCTAACGTTAAGACACGAGGTGTGCACTAGTGCGCTGCGAGATATGTTTTTGTGGGCAAGGGCATGTATTGAGCTTCGACAGCTACTGCGGTTGAGTGAGGATGTGAAAGGCTATGACGTACGATGGGTAGCGCCGATCAAATTCAAGGATTGGAGTCGAGTTCAGAGGATCAAAGAGGTTTGCTTGATATTTAGACTGAGAAGTCTTTGGACAGAATGTGATCGGCTATTGAGCCGCTGGGACGGCGGTCAGAACCTTGGTGACAATTCAGCGGATAGCGGAACAAATGTGCCACGTGAAGACCGCGATCCTATGCAGTCAGCAAGAACGCATCAACCATGTGAGGACAGCGAGACCTTGCCTGACGTTGACGAGCTTATTTCGAGCAGTAGCGGCGAGTTGGCAATGGCAAGGCGAGAAAATGATATTGGCGGAGACAGGGAGCAATTGTCTGATACGGATGTGGACTCGGAACAAATGCTGCCGGTGCCGCTCCTTGAGAAGTATAGCGCTGCATAAGACGTACGTCTCGGCCCAGGCGGTGCAACGGCTCGGCTTTTTGCATCCCGCACTTGTTTTGAGTTGAGAGGATATTTCCGCAAGCATCGCTCTTCATCCGTTGCACATGCACTCACACAAAGGCACGGGACAAGTCTTGTGTCCTTCTCGCCCATCAACGCCATCGAACCACATCTTAGCATGTCCAGCATGGAACCCATGTGAGCACGTTGTGCAAAAGACTGTGAACTTTTGCATAGCTTCATACCAATTCTTCTCCCTCTCTTGCTTCACGCCTTCTTCGTCAACAATTTCTACTGCCTCAGGCACCAGGTCGGCAGTCGTCAACTTCTTCGCTGGATTAACAATCTCGCGAGGTCCCGTAATAGAGACGGAGGGCGTGTTCGAATTTGGCCTGATTGCAGTGACAGTGCTGCCAGTGAGACTAGCGCTCAGATCGACAGTGTTGCTGTTTCGTTGGCTTGGCCGAGATCTGTACCACTTTGAGTACGTTTCGTCTGGGGTACCGAGCCAGAGGTCGCATACACCGCACCGAGGCAGGTGCCTTCCACATTTGGGGCAGACGACCCCTGCTACTGCAGCCTTCTCGGGAGTCAAAGGGTGTTTAGGCGTGTCTGTCATGTGGGCGCTCTGTGCAGCTATTTGCTGGTCGCGACCAAATTGCGACATGGATTGGTTGCAATGCGAGCAGATCAACCGTATCTGCTCCTTCTTTCGAGGCTGTGCGGGCAGCTCAAGTTCACGTAGTGCTGCAGACACTGCTACATGGAAACGTGCCTTATCGTATTTGAGGCCACACAACATTAGTTGTGCTTTGTATGTTTCTCGAAAGCAGAAGACAGTTCTGCTATAAGCCGTGCGGGAAGTCAGGAACGCGTCGCTTGCCGCCGCGAAGGTCATGCCGAGGGCTGCGGTTTGGAGATCGTTTGTGATTCTAGCATAGCTTTGTAGAAGATCAATACTTTCAGGCGTGCCGACTCCTGTGACAAGCACTCCCTCGAGATTGCCAGATGCAATCACGTCTTGCTTGAGTGCTGATAAGTAGCGTGTCAGATGGGCATCGTCGAAGTACCGAAGAGCAATGCTGACCCGGTAGCGCAGCGGCAGACATGCTTGCTTGACCACATCCTCCCAATTGCCTGTCTTCACAAAGGCAAGGATAGATTTTGAATAGCAATCAGTCAGATCCTCTTCGACTGCGGAAATGATGTGCTTCCAATCTTCGTCCTGATCCGAGTCCGATTCGCTGTGATCATCTTGGACCTCGTGCGAACTGTGACTGGCACCTGTCGTCCGGCGACGGCGATTTTTCGCACCAACCAGCGCCATCGAAAGCATTCTGTGGCTTTGACCGCTGCCTTTTGCACGTAGTGCTTTCTGTGCAAGTCTTGTCTCGCCAGCAAAAAGCGCAATCGCTGCTGCTTTGGTGTGTTCATAGTTCTCAGTCAATGTTTCACTTTCCTGTGCGAGCTCATTGTATGACCATGGCACACCTGACACATGTAGACACAAGGCTCTGTGATGAGGGTATTCAGTCGGACAAGCTTTGCCTCGTGCCAAGTTGTGTCGTCGGGCAAGCTCTCTGACGACGGACGAGATCGTTGGATGACCATCGTTAGAATGTCCTTTCGTCACTCTCGACTTAACGTCAACTTCCTCCATCCAAACGGCGAAGACGCCGAGATATGACAGGTCGAGATTGCCTTGAAGCATACCACCATTTGAAGCAATTTGCTGTGCGTTATTGAGCCAGGACCAGAAGCTGTTGAGCTGGTATTCATCTTTGGTAATGATCATATTTCTAGTTGCATCAAGCAAATAGCCTTCTTCGCATCTCTTGCGCACCTTGGCAAGCACGTCCAAACTCACGTCTGCAGTACCATCCAGATCTAAGGGTCGGAAAAATGCAGACAAAGCCATGCTTCCGGTCGGCTCGCCTGCCGCTTTCGGATCCTCACGAGTGCTCTTCCCACCGAGAAATGTTTGCGAAGACGTTATTGCGAAGGGTCTCGGGCTACAGAACACCCGTTCGACCGCAAAATCCCCGTCTCCTGTCAGTGTAATAACCTTCTGGCACCCAGACTTGGTTGCTGCAGTCGTAAAATCAAAGGACACAACTCGCTTGACATTTTCGACCTTTGGAGCCTCAAAAAAGGCATTTGTGAAATTTTGTGCATTACTGAGATAGATACCGTGAGGTTCCTGTTTATCCCATTCAGGAATTCTCATTGACTGAGTAGTTGTCGGAGATATCTGGGAGGCCAGATCGATGCCAAAGTCGAGGAGCCTCAGCTGGCCTGTGCTCGAAAGCACCCCGAGGTACCCTCTGCGTGTCTTCGAAAAGCGCAACCCCCAGATCTGACCTTGAGGATCAATTACATCCCTCATTTCCACAGACACCTCTGGCTGTTGATTGGCTTGACTTACGTGACTTCCGAAACCAACGTGAGCTATGTTTGTCCGCGAAACCATGCGTCTATCCCAGATGGAAACAGTCGGACTGTTCGCGGGAAGGCAGGAAGCAAAATAGTTTTCATCTTGGGAATCAACGGCTATGTTGTTGACGCATCTCGTAGCAAATTGCAGTGCAGAAGATGCCGTCGGTTCGCGCAAGTCATACAACCGAATGAACTGGCCTTTAACGCCAGCAGCTAACAGTCGTGGCTGGTCTTGGAAGAAACGTAGGCTGGTGATGGGTTCGCCGCCGGCCAATCTATGTAGAGGTTCACTGCTGTTCTTGCCATACTGTTTGCTGGAGCCATTGACGCGCTGATTGACATCCCAGACATTGAGGCAGAAGTCGTTCCTTACTTTGTCGAGGCCAATGGCTATCCAGTTCTGCGTGTTCAGCCCGACAGCGTTGCAAGACCTTTGGCTTCTGACGTTGAAAGCTACTGGGGCTTGCAGTGGGTCAGCAAGATTGACTAGACTAGCCTCTCCTCCGGTTTGGCCAATTGCGACAACTGAGACCTCTGTCGGATGCCAGTCGAAAGCACGGAATGGCTGTAGCTTGTTCGATTTGAACACAAGATCATATTCGAGCGAAGACCTCTTCTCCCTCGTGATATTATATACTTGCAATCCTCTACCAGCAATATCAACTTTCAGAAAGTGCTGATTAGCCTGGCCTGGAAGCGAGTTTTGAGAGAAGCGAACTGCGGCTTCCATGATGCCCGCTGTGTACAGGCATGTCCGTAGTCGTCAATAGTAAGAATGCGGCGATATGTAGCAATGAGATTCGAAATTCGCTCTAGTTGAGTCCTTTGCTCGATATGGAAAGCTAGCATCTGCTGGTCAGCCCGTTACGGTTTAGTATGCGACAGTAGACGACGTGAACGGTCAAAGACTAGCGTATTCGGTTAAACATCGGTAAGTCGATCGCAAGTCTCGTGTTTGGGACGTAGTTTGTAGAGCATTTCTACTTGAAGAAGCATTCTGTTGTGCACTGCTGATAGGGACTCTGCATGGTAGTCCCGCCAGTCAAAATGTCTATCACGGCTAGATCTTCGAATGGCATTATGACCAAGAAGAGAAAGCACACTGAAGATGCCGCCGAACATGTGAGGAAATTGAGAAAGACCAGTAATGATTCCTCTGCTTCTTCTGAGGTTTCAAGCCATGAGAACGAGACTACGAGACTCGCAAACAAGCATACTAAGAAGGAACGCAAGCAGAACAGATCAACGCGCATTCACTCTCTTCGAAAACAGTTGGCACGATGCACCCTGCCAAGTACAATACAGCAAGAAAAGGAACGTGAGTTAGCATCCCTACTGCATGAGCAGGAGAGGACAAAGGCAAAGACAGAAGCGAAGAAGACATTGGAGCGATACCATTATGTTCGGTTCGTCGAAAGACAGAAAGCTGAGAAGAGACTGAAGCAGCTGCGGAAAGATATGGAGGTCAATGATAAGGACGATGAGATTGGTAGGAAAATCCACGAAATGGAGGTCAATCGAAACTATGCGATATATGCACCGCTCAATCAGAAGTACGTTTCAATATTTGCCTCAAGTGCCGGCTCGCAGAATCGCACATCTTCCAAACCATCAATGTGGCACACGGTAGAAGCGGCCATGGTGCAGGGTCAGTCTGCTTTGGAGGCGCTGCGAGACGGTAAGGGGAAGACTGGTATCGTTGCAAGGACAGAAAAGGACAGGCAGCTTCTAGAATCTGCAAGAGATTCTAAGGGACTATTTGGTGAGAAAAGAAAAGCGAAGGACATGGATATATTGAGGCAGCAAACACCAATGCGTGAGAACAGAAAAGCTGCCAGCAAAGCACCAGACAATGGGTCAAGCGACGACGTGAGCGATGGCGGCTTCTTCGAACCGTGATCCAGTCTCATAATACGTTCAGAAGAAACAAGTTGTGGTGTTGATAACAGATGTCCGTTCCTTGTCGAGATACTCCTTAGCATGCATAGCGATTCCAGGCTGCAATAGTCAAGCATCAGGAGAAAGTGCCGACGCTTCTATTTCGCGGAAGGGTCTCACATAGATAGCACGGATTTAGATCCTGGCTCTCCGTCACTGGAATCACCTTAAGTACTTATATGTGCAGCACTTGGCCACCTTTCTCCGTCGCAGGGGATCTATGTACGCTGTAGTCGTTGTCTTTCACATCATACTTATAGAGAAATTTTGGCATGACGTAGTAATTTAAAAAAAACCATCGCGGACCGCGTTGGGGACGCCCTCAGCCGCAAGACTTGTAAGAAAAACTTCATGTTTCTCCTAACCCAAATATCTGTCAAAGCAAGCAGAATACAAGTGGCAAGATGGTTCGTCTCGAAGAACTGCCCAACGACTTTGAAGAAGGCATGAATATCAACACACAGACGGTGTCTAGCGCAGAAGCCGAGGAGGCTTCCATGGACGATCTATATGACCGAGCCGCTGCACGGGGAGGCTTCACCGACAAGACCTTCGAAGAGGCACTCTCAGACCTCAGCAAGACACCTTTGTTCATGACGAGTTTAAGCGACGCCGGAAGTATGCGATATTGACCACCAAATGCGAGCCCGCGGCTGAGGTTCTGCAGACGAAGAAAATGTTGCGCTCGAGGCGCTAAGAGCACTACAGTACGAAGGCACCAAGTCTGAAGCTGCCCAAAATTTCAAGGAGCAAGGCAATGAATGTGTGGAGCAGAAGAAGTGGTTAGATGCCAAGGAGTTTTACACTAAGGGCATCGGCGTCCTTCAGAGCACGGACGAAGAGAAATGGGACAAACCCGAGGATCCTGCAGAAGAGCAGCAGAGGTGTAGGCTGCTTATCGAGCAGTTGTACATCAATCGTGCTCGCTGCAACTTGGAGCTGAGTATGGCATCCTCTTCCCCCCGGTGGGTTGACTGACAAACAACAGAAAACTATCGCTCCACCACCCTGGACTGTGGCGCTGTCCTTCAGATCAACCCACACAATGTCAAAGCGCATTATCGTTCGGCTTCTGCTCTGTTTGCACTTGATAAAGTGTACGAGGCTCTCGACGTATGCTATCGAGGCTACAAGCTGGACGAATGCAATCAAGCTATGAAGTCATTGCTGGAGAAGATTCAGAAGCGATCGAGGGTCAAAGAAGAAGAGGATCGCAAACGTCGAGCTGAGCAAGAACGCAAGCGACAGGAGCGCCTCACGCTCATGACTGCGCTCAAAGCACGAAACATCAAGATACGACGTTCTAAAAAGCCCCCGCCCAACATGGCCGACGCAGAGCTTAGGCTTGTGCCGGACCCAATGTCCCCTAAAAGCATGCTCGAATTTCCGACGATATTTTTATACCCGATGCATAATCAATCAGACTTCATCAAAGGCTTCGCTGAGAAAGACGCGATATACCAACATCTCAGTTATATGCTGCCTCTGCCTTGGGATTTGAAAAGCGAGTACAAGCAAAATGCGGTGGATTGCTATATGGACACCGTATCGGGAGGCATAATCAAGGTCGGCAAGAAAGTGTCGCTCCTCGAGATATTGTCCAACGACAAAGTCGAGATCATCGATGGCCTTGTACGGATACATGTCGTCCCTCAGGCACTGGCACCAAAATGGATCGAGGAGGTCAAGAGTAAGAGGAACAAATAATGCAATAGTTACCGGCGACACGCCAGGCTGCTAGTGAGATAGCCAGGATGTCGAGCAGAAATCGTCACGAGGACTGCTTTGCGGGTCATCAGAGTGTGTCCCCACTACAGCACATTGTTCCGATTAATGCATGGCGCCTGTCAGTGGCGTTCAATCAGACAAACAGGCGACAAGTTTATCCCCAACTCTCACCGTTCCATGATGCACATTGTTCGCAAAACAGTAGTGTAGAACCTGCTCAAATCGGATGCGCTGAAGCGCTCACCACAATTCAGGACAATGGTAGTGTGGAAGCCGTAGGAGTGATATATTTACTGGCAGCAGATGAATGAGCAGACAGTGGAGATGTGGCGCCCTCCAGGGTCTTGGGTCCTAATTACTAGCGCAAGCTCAAAAGTCTTGACTCGTCGTTGCGTTGCCTCAAACACGTATCACCAACGATCGACTAATCGACTTCCCGACCCACAGGCTTCCACTTTGGCAGCCGGCAGCAGGCCTTTCGTGGCGCCATCCCTTGTTCAGGGCTTGAGCATCGTGCAGAAATCAGCAGAACGTGGTCACCCGGAGTAGCGTAACGACAGCGTCGGATACGACAGGTCGACCCATCACTGGCCGATCGCACCTGCCTCGACATGATGAACATCCAGAACCCCTCTTTCTATGGCTTCAACCCTAGTATGGCGCAACTGCAGCCAGACTTCTCGCAATCTCAGCAGCAAGCACCGTTTCCTAACACTCCACAACGTCAACAACTTCCCCAGCAATTTCAAGGACAGATTCCTCCTCAGCTACAGCAACAGTACCAGGTGCAGCAACTTCAGCAGCAGCAGCAACAACAGCAACGTCAGCAACAACAACAGCACCAGCACCAGCACCAGCAACAACAACAACAACAGCAGCAACAAAACGGAGGCTTTACGCATCCGCAGCATGGCATAGTGCAGTGTAAGTGAGCGCCATGTGAAATGATAAGGAAGAAAGAATTGACTTATTCGTTAAGCGCAACCTCAAAGGCCCCAATCAGCGACATCACAGGGTCATATGCCTAGCACTCCTGTACAGCAACGTCAAAATTCCTCGATGCAGGCAAACATGATGCAACAGGGCTCAGTGCAATCGAATACTCCCCCTCAAGCCCTCACACGAAACCCAGCCCGGCAGCCATTATCTCCCATGGATCCTAAAGCAGTCGCAAGAGAAGAAGAGAGAGTATCAACACTTCTAGCAATCAATGGGCATTTGATTCAAGAAGTCACAAATCTACAAGCACAGGGCAAAGCTGGATCAACCGGTCAGCAGTCGCCGACTTCGCCGACCTCTGGAGGTGACAATACAAATGCTGGATCCAACAGTCCAAATGATCCTTCGAAGAAACAAGTGCCAAGTCAAGAGTATGCAGACTGTATGCGTAGGCTGCAGGCGAATCTTGCATATCTGGCAGCGATGGCCGACGCAAGCAAGAAGAATGGCAACCGACCTGTGGGTCCAGCAATCATGGTCCCACCTCCTCACCTGACGTCTGTGCATCCTCTGTATCAGAAGTTGAAGGCACTGTTCCCAGAAGCCAGCCAGACTACTCTCAACAAAGCCATGGCCGTGGCGAACGCTCAGAGGGCGGCGGCCGCACAGGCACAAGCACAAAGCTCTGGATAAAGCATTCGATAAAAAGCTAGATGTGGAATACTGGTCTCAAATGAAGCCTGAATGTTTGCCGTCATACGGTCTTATGGCCAGCCGATGTCACAGCTCTGAAACTCTGGGAAGCAGATGCGACTGGCACTGCTATAAAGGGCCAGCAGAGTGTATCTCCGAGCGCGATCGATACACCGGATCATTACGTGCCGCTGCCGTGCAAAATCACTGCCACTCGTGCCGATCTGTCCAAAAGCGCGAGGCTTCTACCCACTTATGCTGTTCAAAGGCCCACAGATGAAGAAGACAACTTGGCGGTTGACCACGGCTCGAAAAGCAGGGGAGTATTTTGCGGGGTTGGCATGGCAGAGTAATACCGAAGCTGTTGTGACGCGGCTATTAAGATCCAGCTGACATTTCGAAATTGATATGGAAGGACATGGAGAACTCGAAGAATTGACGCAATGGTATGAGTCCGATTCCCGCGCGCCTAAAGTGAACAGGCGCTTAAAATATGGAGCCTGTGTCAGGGATTTTCTCAGAAGCAGCTTTCGGAGACGCGAAGGTCGAAGCCTTCACTCACGTGCAATCTGAACGTCCTGCACTTGTTGAATTGTGTTTTCATGTTTGATGTTTGAGCAATCTATATATCACATTCTCTAATATATGACATCTTCTTTTACCTGTATACCTTACAGGGCTTTTCAAAGACACTCTCAGTCACCGACGACCACGTTCCTCAGTGCCTGCCCGTTTTTGCCTTCGACCACTCGTTTTATTCCCGAAGTAGGCGGCAGGTACATCGTCACTTCGTTGTCTGCAACTCGGCGCATCAGTGCTTGTTCTTCGCCCGCATCTCCTCGATCATCAAGTCATCATTCTCTGTTCTCGGGATCGTCTGCCCTCGCCTCGACTCGGTCCATCGTAGCGCCCTCCTTGTACAACGATCGACAACGAACTATGTCTACAAATGGCGACGCTAATAGCTCCAAGAGAAGAAGCAGCCCCAGCGCAATACATGAACGGCCTAAGAAACAATTGAGGCGGGATGTTCTCAACGGCGCACCTACTCCGGGAGACGCAACGCCGCAGAATGGCTCGGTCTACGATGTCGCTCAACCAACTCAACACCCAATTATGCCTGTGACAGCAGGCTTACCACCAGCAGGCGATTCTCCAGAGTGGCAAGCGACCATTGAGAAGGTCATCAAGAGCGTGGTATCTATACATTTCTGCCAGACTTGTTCATTTGACACCGACCTGTCGTTCTCTTCGCAAGCCACTGGCTTTGTCGTCGACGCCGAAAGAGGATACATCTTGACGAATCGCCATGTCGCATGTTCTGGCCCGTTCTGGGGATATTGCATATTCGACAACCATGAGGAATGCGATGTTCGCCCTGTCTACCGCGATCCCGTCCATGACTTCGGCATCCTCAAATTCGATCCCAACGCAATACGGCATATGGATTTGACTGAATTGAGATTACAGCCAGAGTCTGCCAAAGTTGGTGTCGAGGTCAGGGTGGTCGGAAACGATGCCGGAGAGAAACTCAGTATTCTCTCAGGAGTCATTAGTCGTCTTGACAGAAATGCACCCGACTATGGCGAGGGCTACAGCGACTTCAACACAAACTACATCCAAGCGGCAGCGGCAGCCACTGGAGGTAGTTCGGGCTCGCCCGTGGTCAATCTCGCCGGCCATGCTGTTGCACTCCAAGCTGGCGGACGAACAGATGGAGCAGCCACCGACTTCTTTCTGCCGCTCGATCGACCTCTCCGAGCTTTGCAAGCCTTGCAGCGGAAACAGCCAATAACACGTGGTACAATACAAACACAGTGGGTGCTCAAGCCCTACGACGACTGTCGGCGGCTGGGTCTAACAGATGGTTGGGAGACTGCCATGCGCGAGGCGTATCCCAATGACAACAGTTTACTTGTAGCGGAGATGGTTCTGCCTGAAGGTCCTGCGCATGACAAGATACAAGAGGGGGACATCCTGATCAAGGTCAATGGGGAGCTCCTGACGTCCTTCATCAAGCTTGACGCTACGCTTGACTCCAGTGTCGGGCGCGAGGTTTCTCTCTTGGTGCAAAGAGAAGGGCAAGACCACGAAGTTGTCCTAAATGTGGGCGATCTACATGCAATCACTCCCGACCGGTTTGTCACAGTCGCGGGAGGCAGCTTCCACAATCTGTCTTACCAGCAAGCTCGCCTATATGGCATTGCCTGCAAAGGCGTATATGTCTGTGAAGCTGCCGGCTCCTTCAAAATGGAGAACGCGCTATCCGGCTGGATCATCGACACCGTCGACAACAAGCCCACGCCGGACTTGGATACGTTTGTCGAGGTCATGAAGAACATCCCTGACAGAGCGCGCATCGTGATTTCATATCGCCATATCAGGGATCTGCATACAAGGGCAACGAGCATTATCCATGTCGATCGACATTGGCACAAGCAAATGCGAATGCTCGTGCGGAATGACGAAACCGGATTGTGGGACTTCAAGACTATCGGCAAGCCATTGCCAGCTCTTCCTCCTGTGAAGCGTTCGGCCGACTTCATTCTGCTTGACGGTGTGGCTCATGCTGCTGCTGCGGAGATTGTGCGCTCGTTTGTCAAGGTTACATGCTACATGCCAGTCAAGATTGACGGCTACCCTCAAGCTCGCAGGACCGGCTTCGGTGTCGTGATGGATGCAGGAAAAGGCCTTGTCTTGGTTTCGAGAGCTATCGTGCCATACGATCTGTGCGATATCACAATTACTATTGCGGATTCATTGCAGATTGAGGGTAAAGTCGTCTTCTTACATCCACTCACCAATTACACAATCATACAATATGATCCGTCACTTGTCGATGCCCCTGTCCAGGCAGCTAGGTTATCAGAAGAGCCAATCAAGCAAGGCCAAGACACAATCTTCGTCGGCTTCAACCAAAACCATCGCATTGTGGTGGCCAAGACCGTGGTCACAGACATCACAGCAGTCGGTATCCCAGCAAATGCAGCTGCTCCACGATATCGAGCAGTAAACCTGGACGCAATCACGGTCGACACAGGTCTCTCAACTCAGTGCTCTTCGGGAGTGTTAATCGGTTCTGATGGCATTGTGCAAGCACTGTGGTTGACTTACATGGGTGAACGCAGTCAAGGCAGTCACCGAGATACTGAGTACCACCTCGGGCTGGGTACAACAATGATCAATCCGATCATCAAGCAAATCCGGTCAGGAATAATACCGCATCTTCGGATTCTCAATATGGAGTCATATGTCATTCAAATGGCCCAATGTCGCATTATGGGCGTGTCCGACGAGTGGATCAAGAAAGTGGCTATAGCCAACCCTTCTCGGCATCAGTTGTTTACTGTAAGGAAGGTGGACTGTGCACCACACATTGGCTCACCGGACGGTCAACAATTGCAAGAAGCGGATATTATCCTGACGCTGAACGACCAGCTAATCACCAAAGTCTCTGACTTCGATATTATGTACGACAAAGAGTGGCTGGACGCGCTAGTGGTTCGCAAAGGCAAAGAGGTACGACTACGAATACCAACAATTGCAACAGAAGATCTCGAAACATCGCGAGTTGTGATCTTCTGCGGGGCTGTCTTGCAGAAGCCGCACCACGCAGTGCGACAACAGATCAGCAAGCTACACTCAGATATCTATGTCAGTGCCCGTAGCAGAGGCTCCCCTGCATATCAATATGGCCTTGCACCAACGAATTTTATCACGCACGTCAATAGTGTGAAGACACCTGACCTCGACTCGTTTGTGGCAGAAGTGAGCAAAATAACTGACAACACATATTTCCGGCTGCGAGCAATGACATTTGATAATGTCCCTTGGGTGGTCACGATGAAGAAAAATGATCACTACTTCCCTATGTCTGAATATGTCAAGGATCCAAACAAGCCGAGTGGGTGGAAGACGGTGTCATACAGAAAGAAGACCGATGGTGCTCCAGTTACAGCAGATGGGATGGATGAGGGTGCTGAAGGCAGTGATGCTGAGGAGGGGCCTGAAGATGAATGAAATAGACCAACTTGCACAATCCGATGCCTGACCAGAATAGATCTTTTCGGCTTCACTAACCGGTTCTGTGTGGCCGGTGTAGAGCCAATGAATGCATTTTGATGCAGTTAGCTCCCTTCACCTTCGGGAGATAGCATGCACGTGATTACGATGGATTTTCACATGTCATTCCTGAACACGACCTTGATCAGTGTCAGGGGCCTTTTCAAATCGTGGACTGGCCGCCAGCGCGTGCGCATGTGCAAGAGAGGTGGAGGACGCGACATGTAGATGGCAGTAAAAATTGCGCTGCCTGCGAGACAATGAGGTCATCTTCGCGGTGACTGTGATAAAATGTGTCTTGAAATCGTCGTTCGTATGATGCATGTGTCGTGTGAGCAGGTCGTGCGCAGGAAAAACGGAGGTGTGGGTGCGGCATTGACCTTGCGTCACAGGCCCGGATTTTCCATGCACTTCAATCAGGGCCACACTTTCCCCTTCCAGCTTCTTTGCTTCACCCGAACAAACCTGCTACTGATTACATTCTGCACTTTCTCTTTCCGAGTTCAAAGAATAGTAACTTCGTGCCTAAATTCGCTCAGAACGCGTTCAGCCTTACGAAGCTGCATTTTGACTATCAACAGCACTGATATCACCTTCTAGCCATCGTAGAAATGGCGTCTCTCGACGACGTGAACAGCCAGGTTAACCCTGGCTCTGACAATGCTACAACCAACACGACTACTGCTAAGGACCATGCTGCCGGGCTTTACGATGCAGCGAAGACCAGTGAGGTGTGTTATTGTACTTAGTGACACCTCGGCAGTTCACTGACCGCTTGATAGTAACTTGCAAGAAAACAACGACAAGGTTTATTGACAAATGCTCAGATGCTTCTGCGGCCGCCAACTCCGTGTCCAACACACAATTCGCGCAGGATCTTGCCAATGGGTCAGTACGGCAAGGAAAGAGCGGACCAACTGATTGACCTTGCATCAGCCCCGCCGCCGAGAGCGTGAGAAACGAAGCCGCTGCGACTAGCAACGAATTCTCTGATCTTGCCAAATCTCGAAAGATGCCCGAGCACACTGCCGCCAATGATACACCGCTGACGCGTAAGGCTCATCCGCGGACAACGTTGAATACGACTAACAGGTGCACAGATTACCACAGCTTCTTCTTCAACTTGCTGAGCTGGAAGAACCCAAGTAAATTGCTCGGAAGACTCCCAGTCGAAACGAATGCTGACCAAACCAGGGGCTACCTCGATTTCCTTCGCCACTATCGTTATCTTCATCTTCGCATGCCGCTATCTCCCTATCGTCCGTCTTACACTGAAGGCTACATGGACAATTCTTGGAGGTCAGTATGGTGTACCAATGTATACGACCGTCATAATAACAAACCGCAGTTGTGACCCTGGCGGAAGCTGCTGCCAAATTCACGATAGGATCGAGTGTTGCCAATTCCGTACGCCCGAGAAGATACTACAAGATTCCCAAGGAGAAGCTTGAAGCTACTCTGGATGATGTTGAACAACTCATCAACTTCTTTGTTATCGAGATCCAGCGAATAGTCTTCGCTGAGAATATTCCGAACACTGCGGTGGTTAGTACAACAATATCAGTCCCGAAGACGACACTAACAGGCGCAGGCATTCACTGCATCTTTCCTCAGCTACTACCTCGTCAAGCTGCTGCCTGCCTGGGGCTTTGCTCTTTTCTCTACTTGTGTCGTCTTCCTTGTTCCTCTCATCTACACCCAAAACAAGGAGTTGATCGATGCTCAATTAGAGAATGTTAGTAACATCACTGCCCAACAAACCAAACAACTCCGAGACTTAACCGCCGAGCATACAAGTAAGGGCTTTGAGACTGTCAAATCTTACACTGGAGAGTACGCAAATGTGGCTTCGGAGTACATTGGAAAGAGTAGACAAAAGATCCCTGTGCCTGCGACTGGCAGCAAGACCAGCTCAAGTGTCAAGGAGGGCGACTTCCCTCAGGCTCCCAAGACCGACTTAGCCTCGTCTGCTGAGCACACCAAACCTGTCACCACGGCCCCAGGCGACAATGAGCCAATTGCTGCATCCGCCACCTAAAAGGGCAAAGAAAAGATAATTTGATTTTCGCGACGGGTTGTACTATCTCGTCCTGAGTCTCAGGTCTTGGAATGAGTGAGCCCTGATGCTTAAATTTTGTCGACAAAGGGGATGTAGTACACTGAAGCGGCGTTTGGATGATGAGCGGACTAAGCTTGCAACAGAAGATGTAATATATCGTACTTTGTGTCCCGGAGGCGAGGAATGAGAAGAGACCACTTTATGTCGAAGCGCTTTCGGCTTATGGAATGAGCAAACAATTAGCGCAGTCTTGAAACGCATGAAATGCCATCCTAACGGGCTTTAGCAAGCGATATTTGGCTGTACCATAGACTGAGCCACCAATATTCATTTGATTCGAGCGTGTCTTGCAAAGTGGTGATTCGAACACGTAATGACATCCGTTCTGCTCTGTGTCCTTATTTGGACGGAAGCTCCTGTAGTACAAAAGTCATTCTATAGCTCTGTAATAAGCTGCTAGAATTTGTCTTGGATGAAATTAGACCGTATGGACACTGGGGAAGCCAACACGGAAATTGATTCAACACGATGTGGACGATTATGTCCATAGTTGTAAACGGCTTTCAAGATCTCTAGTAAACGCCGAGGTATGTGTATATGATGTCTTTGACAGGTTCCTGTACTCATAACTAAAGACGAACACGGTTCCTTTTTATAAGTGAGAATCGTGTTAGGGAAGGAATGTGACTGTGATGTCGTACCTTTGCCGGTACGACCCCAAGCGGGAGTTGGCACCTTTTATCACAAGATGCCAAAAGAGATCCTAAGACTAGGTATGCTAGTTTCATTCTATCAGGAAGTGGGCACGCTCAAGACGAGATTGTGCGCTCTTGGATTGCTCTGGTAGCCGTGTCGTCGTCGTGCGACCATATCCGGTCGATGTATGGGAAGATCCTGGCTTAGCCTCGATCAGGCACCGCTGTTTGTAGTACACCTTGTACAAAACAGCTGCTGCTTTGCTTTCCACTAAACTGCTAAATTCAGTGACCCTTCAAGACTGACCGTCTCGCTCGTTGACTCACCGATATGTCGACCTACCACGACTACGAAGGCGACGAGCACCTCCCTCACGGCCTCGAACGCGTTGGCTACGACGCAGACACAGAAACATATACATACCAAGACCGTGACAGCGGCCGATATTACACTGGCAGCCCCGGTCAACGATATGGGGTTGTTCGCCCTGTGCATAGTGGAGTCGATGTCACCACGAACCTCG
Organism: Herpotrichiellaceae sp. UM238; assembly: GCA_000315175.1. NCBI lineage: Eukaryota > Fungi > Ascomycota > Eurotiomycetes > Chaetothyriales > Herpotrichiellaceae > Herpotrichiellaceae sp. UM238. Next base: position 48,575 of record AMYF01000073.1, read on the forward strand.
ATATCGAGGATGACTCTTTAGCACGGGAGAACAGGAAGGCATATCGGTATTTCTTGCCTTTCTTGCTGCTGATCATTGTGTTCCTGCTGGTACTCATTGCGCCGCCTTGGGAGAGTAAATTCGGGATGAAATGGCCTAAGCCAACGACGAGAGTGGAATGTGGGCAGGGGACGGTGAAGCATGAGATCAGAAAGGGAGAGACGTGCTATGGACTTGCGGAGCGGTACGGCACTACGGTTGATGAATTACAGAAGGTTGATGCGAAGCTCGATTGTGACAGCTTGCAGGTTGGGAGGGAGATATGTGTTCCTACTGCTGGCTTGTCTTGACCACGATTAAGGCAACAAGACTGCGAGACAGTCTTACTAGCATTAGCTGGAAGCATTGGAGGTGCATCGTTAAATGCTTTCATTTTAACGTGCTCCTAGCGACACCTTACTGCGTTGGCTTGATGTTTTCTCGATTCGTCGAGCCCATCACAGCTGCCATGGCGTCGTCACAATACTCGTGTTGGTCGCGGAAGTAGAAATTGTTGACGTTGATTTCAACAGCCTTCCCATACACGTTTCCTGCCTTTACTACGTTGCCTTTGGCATCAGTCATCGAATCACCATCGATGAGCTTCAACACAGTGTCGACGATCACCGACACAGGCGTGAAGTATTCCTGAGGAAACGTTCTCCACGCTGCTTCTTCGAGAAGGCCCGTCTCGACAGTCCCTGGACAAATTGCGTTGACGCGGATCCCAGCATCCATGTACTTTCCTGCGATAGATCTCATGAAGCCAATAACACCATCTAAGCAAATGTCAACATACAATCAGCACGGGTAGCCGAATACTTACGCTTCGTCCCGCTGTACATCGCAGACCCTGGACACGCATACAAACCTCCACAACTCGCTGTTAGCACAAGCACCTTGTCCGATTCAGTGCTCGGGCTCTGCCGGAAATAATGCAGCGCTAAATAGCTCGTGGTGTACACGGCTTTCAGGTTGATCTCGACAACTCGCATATCCAGCTCGGGCGGCGGTTTTGAGTCGTCGTGCTTCTCATAGAAGTTCAGGCGTTCTACGATGCCGGCGTTGCCGAAGACGAAATCGAGGCGATTCTCAGCGCGGAAGATGGCGTCGAAGGTTTGGGCGAGGTCGGAGTAGATTGTTGCGTTGACTTTGTGGAAGGTTGCGCTAGATCTGTTGTTGATGTTGGAGGGGGTGTTGAGTGACTTGACTGCTTTGATACCGGAGACGCTGTTCATGTCGATAAGGTGGACGGACCAGCTGCCGCGTTTAATGAGGGCTGTCGCTACGGCGAGGCCCATTCCTGATGCTGAAAACCGGTTAGTGACGTCTCGCTGTTGCGGCGTGATGAACACGTACCGCCGCCGGTGATGATGGCCACCCTGGGCTGGTCTGGCTGTGCTGACCCCATTGCGAGGTGTTGTCCGTCGGTTAATGAACACAAGCGATTATGGCCGCAAGTCTGCTCAGATGTTTCAACTAAGTAGTGACTGGAGAACTGCCTTATTTTATTACAGAGCCAGCAGCTTCTGCAAAGTATGCGCCGTTCATCACCAGCTATCAGAGGCGTCTTTCCATAGGATGTCGAACCTGCCGACTGGCCCCGAACCGAAGGAGTCCCTGCATACTAGAATAAGGTTTAAGGCCTTTTGCGGGGCAGGACACGAGTCATGCAGCCAACGTCTCGACGTGAAATGTCCACTAGAGATTCGGCGTCACGAACCCGGAGGGCTCTACAGTAAACAGGGAAGGTGATGTATTGCAAATCGGATACCCAAATACTACTTGTTGGCAACGAAGTCCTTTAGCAACTTGAACTTAGCGACCTTGCCGAACTTCGAGGCCAAATCAGCGGTCTGATCAGCCTCTTGCTGAGTCTTACACCAGACCTGAACGCGAACTCGTTAGCCATCTATATCTTGACTTCTTCACAGCAGAAGGACAGTAAAGGATTAATACCAGAACTTGTGCAACTCACCAAAGCAAGATTTGTTGGCGGAGTTCCAAGCTCGCTTTCTTCCGGTGGCTTTCGGTTCTGCCTGGAGAAATACCAGGTATAGAGTGCCACTGACTCTGATGTCTCACCCTGTGAGCCAGGGAGCCGCCAGCTGGCAGTGTCGGTTCCACGAACACGCAGCTCGTTCTCGGCTTCAAATTGGACGGTTACTAAGAGGTGGCCTGGTTCGTTCTATTAGTATGGCACTTCGCGAGATCAACTTGGGTACTGAACACTGCGGACCTTCAAAAGGATGCCGACTGTTCGTCAGCTTGTAGTATCGAGTATCGAAGTCTGCAACGTCGAAGATTTCGTGGTCAGGGCCCGGCAGCACATCACTCTTGACGGGTATCGCTTGGAATTCGGCTGATTGCAGATAGCCTTCAAACTTGATTGGGTAAAGGGCTAGATATGGCCTGTCGACACTGCTGGGGTCGTCCGCGGCGGTGTAGTACCGGTGTGCATGCTCTATACCTGACGTTTTGAAGATATCAGGAATATGGACGTCGTTGTACCAGCTTGTGAAGAGTTCTGGCGAAAGCTTTGAGTGGTCAGTGATCTTGGAGTTGACGTAGAGAAGTTCTGGGATGGCCGAGCCTGTCATCTTGATGCACTTGCAATTTCAGAGACGATACGTCGTAATTTGGAAGCCCCAATCCTCGACGGTACTTCTTGACCTTAGGGAAGAAGCACGAAATATTGATCTACCAGCACGGGTGCCAATGCGAGCTGACCCTACAGCCAGTAATGCATGACTCGTGCAGCTTTGTCTTCCTCTCCACTTACTCCGGAAGGTCCCTGGACGAGGACGAAAATATGATTGGACAAGCGCATCTACCCGTCATAACGCCGCGGGGAAGATCTCCTCAGGCTAACATTTTCCATGATACGTTTCAAAGCGTCTTTCACGTGATGAAAGATCATCATAGAGCGCACGGATGTAATCTAAAGACAGAGCGCCCTTTGAGGGGACCTAAGTATGTTGAAATGTTGCAGTGGTCAGGACTGTGAACAAAACAACGAAACACATTGCCCGCCTCCCACATTATTGACTGGTCGTTGATTTCTACAGTGGCACTAATCAAGCAGAAGTGCCTAGAACAGAAGAGATGCAGGGAAAGTCAGCACTTGTATTTGGAGCCAGCGGTGTGTCAGGATGGTCGTTCGTGAACGAGATACTCAATGACTACCCAAGAAAGGGAACATGGAATAAAGTTCACGCCTTGACCAACAGGCCGCTTTCGCAAAAGGCTTCGGCATGGCCAGACGATCCGCGACTGAACATAGTCTCCGGTATTGACTTGCTGAAGGGCAGCCAAGAAGCCCTGGAGCTAGAGATGAAAAATAGAGTCACTGATATTGACAAGGTCACACATGTGTATTATCTCGCATACAAGGCAGACAAAGACATGCAGAAGGAGCTTGATGATGCCGTCGCCATGTTCAAGCGGTCCACGATTGCTTTGGACCATCTCTCGCCCGCACTCGAGTTCGTCGTGCTGCAGACCGGTGCGAAGATGTACGGCTGCCACCTTCTGGAAGCCCATCCTGCGGATTACATGCCTGTGCCTTTGAGAGAGGACTACCCTCGCCTCAAGCCACCATACCATGACCTCCTGTTCTACCATCCGCAGCTGGACTGGATTAGCGAGTATGCGAAAGACAAATCCTGGAACTGGTGCGAGACACGACCAGATATCATTATCGGCTTTGTGCCGAATCAGAACTTTTATTCCCTTGGCACAGTTCTGGGCATCTTCCTCAGTCTGTTCCGTGAAGTTGAAGGTGCAGGCTCAAAGGTCCCCTTTCCCGGTTCGCAGAAGTCGTGGACTGCCAAGAGCAATGACAGCTCATCTGACATGATTGCGCGTCAAACTCTCCACCTGTCACTTACAATCCCGGCGAGTCGTAAAGGCGAGGCATTCAATGTAGCTGATGCTCGCAAACCAGAGTCGTGGAGCACGAAATGGCCGCAACTATGCTCCTATTTTGGTCTTATTGGGGAAGGGCCGCCCGAGAATGGGTTCAAGTCTATTGAGGTTAGGAGATACATCAACGATCACCTAAGAACTTGGAGGGCGATGGAGGACAAGTATGACTTGCGGAAGGGAATTGCTGATTCGGATCTGACGTTTAGAGGCTTTGAGTACTTCCTATTGACGCAATTCGATTTCGATCGGCAGTATGATATGGGGAAGATGTACGGTGTCGGCGGGTTCACAGAGGAAAGAAGTACGATGCAGGCTTGGGGAGGGGTGTTTGATAGGATGAAAAAGGCGAAGTTGATACCCTAGTTGTGGTTATGCACACTTATTGCTTTCGTGAGGGCATGATGCGCTTCTGGATCACTGTCACATACGTTGTTGCAAGTGTAATACCTCAGTTGCCACATGATGGAGCTCTCAGAAGGATGAATGTTTCTGTTTGCTCGCATTTCTGCAACTTGTCAGCTTAGGGACAATGCATTCACCGAAGTCTCGCAGCAATTTACTTGTGCTGAAAAAAAGCTCGAGGACCAACTGCACATTTCAGCAGCAGCAAGATGTTACAGACAAACATGATTCCAATGTTTATCAGACCTGAAAAGGGAAGGAAAAGAAACTGTCGACGATCGCCCAGTGACGAGGTTGCATTCTCCGGGGTTCCAAAGGTTCTTGGCAGGTACTAAGCTATCTCGGCGATAGCCGGCGACTGCATGATCGACGCCTCAATTTTCCCCATGGGGCAGGTGACATTATGCATCTTCATCTGTCCGTTTCGTGCCTTGTGCGACAAGGCACCTTGCAAAGAATGATTTTTTGAATGGGTTTTCGCTTCGCGTCAATGCAAGCCTGCTTAGCCACGGGCAGACTAGGATCCAGCATGCACATCCTTACTGCTTGCCCGCTGGCTGTGGCATAAAAGGCACAGCTGGAGCTCGCATTGTTATCTGCAGTTGTCTTTGCAGCTTGCTTATTTCTCCAGGCCAGAGCTTCCGTCCGTAAGCAAAATGTACTTTTACTACGCTGCCGCGGTGGCAGGCCTCTTGAGTTCGGTATACAGTCAAGAAATAGATCCAAGGCAGCCACGGCAGCCTCTAGGTGGAGGTTCGGAACGACTGACGTTCAACGATACGGTCAGCAACCCAGCTTTCACCCCAAGCTCCACGACAATTTCTTGGATCAGTGCCGAGGAAGATGGTGTAGGTGTTGTACTCGATGATGCAGGCAATCTGAGTCTGGAGAATTTTGTCACTGGCAATGCCTCAATTCTCGTACCTGCTGATCGGATACCATCAGATTATTGGGAGTACTGGATTCGATCGGATCTCCAGAAGGTCATGTTTGCCACGAATGTATGAATCAGGACTAAGAAGAGCAGTAGAGCGCGGGCTAACTTCTGACAGTATACGAAACTGTATCGTTACTCGTATCTTGCTAACTATGACATTCTGGACGTGGCAACCGGAGAAGTTACGCCGATTGTCGAAGACCAGGCTGGTGACGTTCAATACGCTGAGTTTGCACCTGTGGGAGATGTGATCGCCTTTGTCCGCGGCAACAACTTGTACTTGCACAATAACACTCAGGTTACGCAGATCACATCTGATGGCTCGCCAGACATGTTCAATGCTGTGCCAGATTGGGTGTACGAAGAAGAAATATTTGGTGACCGCTACGCTCTTTGGTGGTCACCTGACGCGACCCATATTGCCTACCTGAGCTTCAATGAGACTGGCGTTGGCACATTTTCGATTTCGTACTACATGGACAACCAGAAGTATGCGCCACCGTACCCGCGAGAACTGGACCTCAGATATCCCAAGGTCGGATCGACGAACCCAACCGTGGAGTTCAAGCTGTTGAATGTCGACACGCTGGAGGACTCAAATTTTCCGATAACTGCTTTTGAGGCCAACAATACCGTTGTTGGAGAGGTAAAGTGGCTGACGGAGACCAACACTGCTGTGATGTACAGAGCCTTTGATCGAGTCCAGGAGAACGAAAAGCTAGTCTTGGTAGACACCTCCTCGGGCGAGTCAAGTGTGATCCGTGAACGAGACGGGTCAGACGGCTGGCTGGATAACCTACTAGCTGTCAGCTATATTGGCGAAGTAAACGGCAGCGAGTGGTACGTGGACGAGTCAGATATTTCTGGCTGGAACCATCTCTATCTCTTCTCCCTGGACGGCTCGCAGAACATCACCCTCACTTCAGGCGAATGGGAAGTTACTGCATTAGTCAGCGTTGACACAGAAAGGCAACTCATCTATTACCTTTCAACACAGCATCACAGTCTCTCCCGCCATCTCTACTCCGTGTCCTATCCTGATGGGGACATTACACCTCTGGTCAATGACAGCCAGGATGCCTATTACTCCGCTAGTTTCTCTTCCGGCAATGGCTACTACCTTCTTTCATACCTCGGTCCAGATGTGCCTTACCAGCAGCTGTACGCGTACGATTCTTCAGAACCGATCAGAGATATCACCAACAACACGGATCTTGTGACAAGTCTTCAAAACTATGCCCTACCAAACATCACCTACTTCGAGCTTCCAGTCCCTGGCACCACCTATACAATGAATGTAATGCAACGCATCCCACCAAATTTCGATCCATCCCGCCAATATCCGGTCCTCTTCACACCTTATGGCGGTCCCGGCTTCCAGGAAGCAACCCATCGCTTCCAACCTCTTACATTCCGAGCATACATCTCCTCCGACCCAGACCTAGAATACATCACCTACACAGTCGACGGGCGCGGCACAGGCAACAAAGGCCGCGCATTCAGAGCCGAAGTCGCCCGCCAACTCGGCACGCTGGAGGCCCAAGACCAGATCTCTGCAGCCCGCCAATTGATCGAGACGCACTCGTACATCGACCCCGCCCACGTCGGCATCTGGGGCTGGTCCTTCGGCGGTTACCTAACAGGCAAAGTTGTCGAAGCAGACAACGACCACATCTTCAGCCTTGGTCTCTCCACCGCGCCTGTCTCCGACTGGCGTTTCTACGACACCATGTACACGGAGCGGTACATGAAGCTGCTCTCCGAGAACGAGGCGGGCTACAACGCCACCGCGATCAGAAACACGACCAATTTCGCGAGCATCCCCGGGAAATTCAGCTTGACGCATGGGACGGGCGACGACAATGTGCATTATCAGAATGCGGCTGCGCTAGTTGATTTGCTTGTAGGCGAGGGCGTCAGTCCGGGAAAATTCGAGATGGTGGCGTTCACGGATAGTGATCATTCGATACGGTATAACGGGGCGAATGAATGGTTGTATCGGTATTTGAGTGGGGAACTGTATGCGGAGAGAAACAGGGATTTGAGTGCGCCGCTTGTGCATCAATGGGGAAAGAGGGAGGATCTTGAGGAAGAGCCGGTGCTGACGAAGAGGGAGGTGAGGTTTGTGGCTTGAGACATAAAAGTAGTAGTTCGCGGCCGCAGGAGTGATGATGACGGTTCTAACGCAAAATGATCCAATGAATCTATATACCCAGGTCGCTGAATGGCTATGAACAAATCCTCTACTATACACCCCAACGCCTGACATCCTGCTCTAGATAATGACTGGAAACTGCATCTGCACGGTTAGAGGAAATTAATACGGGCACAGATATAGCATTTTTGCCCTACTGTGTCTCTTCATTCTGAAACTTGAAGTAGTCAAAATACTCGTTGTACTCTTCTGGGTTTTCGTGCTGCCCAGCCAAGGGCGGAGACGTCCTCTGAGCGCGGAGACATAGGGCGTCGGCATGAGAAATAAGTTCACGATGACGATAAGTCAGGTCAGCGTGTAACGTTAGCAAGCTGCCGGACTGATTGCGTGGCGGTGGCGGTAATGAAGATGCTGGTGGGAAAGACGCGCCCACATTTGTAGTCAAAGCGTCAGATGCGGCTGCGCTGTTTCCGATTGCGGCAATATCTTGCTCCAAGATCCTGGGATCAATGCATGGATCAGGGTTTTGACTGTGATCATCGTCTTCGGTCTGTGGATGACGCAAGAGCGATGGAGTTGTAACTGTTTGGAAGGATGAAGTGACCGAGAGACGGGATACCGACCGCTGTGAAGCTGAGCTGCGTCGGCGCTTATTGCTTGACGAAGGTTCACCTGCAGTGTCCGTGTGTACTTCCAGAACATCGTCATTGTTTCTCTTGCGGGGTGTGCGAGATGCAGGTTGCCGTTTCAACATCCAATTCTTAATGTTCCACTTGTTACTCTCAACATCTTCAAACGAATATGGCCCAAATACATGGAGTCTCCGATGATCTCCCTTCGACTCAGTCCATCGATCCCATTCGAACGCTTTATCGATATCTTCCCCGGCAAATCCATGGTGATGGTCATCTCTCAAGTGTAGCTTGAGGTCGCTAGACTTCTTGAAGACTCCGGCACGACAGAAGATGCAAACCCAGCGCCGCCCATCTTTTAGCTGGCATGGTCCCACTGCTTTGTCCCCCAGATTGAACCGGGGTCGGTGCAGGATTTCGTCGATAATCTGTACCAATGTGCGACGTCCGTTTGTGCCTAGTGCATCCTGAGAACGCTCGTCCGGGATCGGTGGACGGAATTTTGTTTCAAAGAATGATTCGAGCAGGGTCAAAAGGTCCTCGAGCTTATGGTCATATTCATCTCTTCCGACCGCAAGTTCGCGAGCAAATGCAATAGTGTCCTCAAAAACTCTTCTCCACCAAAACCTAGCTTGTATGTCCAGCACGTTGTTGAAGGTGCTGGTGATAATGATAGTGTTCAGGGGAATGCTGAAGGTGGAGTTCTGGGGATCGAAACGGAGGGGGCAAGCGGAAGCTAGTGCGACGTCCATGGTGTCTCCAACTGCCTTGTGTCTCGTTCGCGGTCTAAGGTGTCGATCAGCTTCTTCACTTCGCAATGGCTAAAACATGCACCACTCGATGCAATCGGGCAAAATGTGTTCGCGAAAGGCAGTATTCATGATAGAAAGTCAATCGAAGCGCCCAGGTAACTTTTTGGTAGATTGTAACCGTCTCGCTCTGCTCTCGCTCTGCTGGCGGCACATTCTCTTTCGGTGTGGGTGAGAGTAATGATTGGGTGACGTAGCATCTCGAGTGGGATGTTTGTCATTTTGCACCCACAGACTCGACACTTTCCGACCTCCACCTCAGCATCACATTTCAGCGTGCAAGCAATAGCGCAATATGCGTAGGCCATTGAGAGTCACCGCGTACTGAGTAGTAGCACCTTCGCATCGGACCTGGAAGCGAGGAATTACAAACTCAGAAAATATAAACGATGACGAAGAGCTCATTTTGGAGAGGGGAAACAACAACCTTGTAGCGGAGCGGTTGTTGGGGTAACGGCAAGGGTGCCCTTTCGGATAACGGCTTTAAAGGGGACTGGTCGATGCGCGCAAGACTTGAGTTGCTGGCGCCGGTAGTTGGACACCTGACATGCACCTCATCTAATTTTCAAAGCGGGATGCAGCAATTGACATACAGCCAGTTGCTTGCTTCAAGTAGTGCTCTCTCTGTCATAGCTTCCTTGACTGGCCAAATAATCAAATCGACTCCTTCTCAGGCCATTTCATCAGTTGCGCGTTCTATCGATATGTCTCCTCTTCGTGCCTTCCTTGAGGTCGATCTTGTATCCACGCAACCCCCTGGGGTCGATAGCGCAATCAAATTTGGCTGGTTCCTCGTATAGAGCTCTTTGCACGAATCGTGTTGTGTTGCCGAAAATTCTCTGTCTGTCGAGATGATTCATAGGCACAGGAACGGCGATGAATGGAGTCTCAGTGGAAAAAAGGTCTCTGCGGCTGGCAGAAAAGGATTCTTTATCATTCAAATGCACATCTATCCGTGGGATCTCCACAGACAATGCAAAACACAATAGCTTCGACATATACACCATCCAACGCCTAGCTGTCATTATGTCGTAAAGCTCCCCAACCAACACTCTAATGCCGTCTTATTGTTCATAAGCCTCGCCGCCGTCTTGATCATATCCCATTTCATCCTCCATTAGCTCACCCTCAACCTCTTCTCCGACCCAGCCTTCGAAGACTTCCAGGCCTTCCTTGACATGCAATTTGAATCTGACTACGTCCTCCAGGATCCTCTCGACCCCGCCGTGAACCTCCTCCCTCACTCGATCAGCCTCAGCCTTCATACCCTCCCAAGCTAGTTGCACTTCCATCTCACGTTGCTCAAGCTCCACCACGCCCCTTTCCAGCCCGTCTCTCATTTTACTGAGCTCTTTTTCTGTCTTCTCGCGTTTGCTCATCATCATGGTGTAAGATGTGTTATGCTCATCCTTTAGCTGATTGTAAAGCTCCTTTGTAGTGGAGATCTTATAGTTAAGATTGTCGATCTCTGTGTTCTTCTCCTGGAGCACCTCGGAGACACTGTCGATGAGGTCACGGTCGGATAGCGCGTGGTCAGTAGCCAGGCGGCGACGCTCCGTGATGGATTTGCGGAGGCTGAGAAGTGCAGTCCTTGTTGTGCCTCTTAGGTCTGTCAGGTGGGGTGGCAGCAGGCTCTGAGGTTGGTATCCTGTCAATGCCGCTGCGAGGAGACGATCTGTTTGTTGTTTGGCAGGCGAACGACGGCTGCCGCTGCCATTGCCATAACGCTTTGAGTTTGGTGAAGAGAAGCGGTTGCTCGACTCGCTCAGCTGCAGGACTAGCTCGTAGTCCTGCCCCTTTGCGTTGCTGGCTGTGCTGGGTATCAGCGAGGTCTGGTAGCCAAGCGTGTTGTAGCGTTTGGTGATTGCCTCGAGGTCCTCGAGTTTACGGGCCGTTTCGATTTCTTTTTCGAGTACAGCTTTGTTTGTTTCTTCCAGGGTTGTGATTGCGTCATCGTGGGCTTTGGTCAGGCGTTCGCGCTCTGTGTTCATGCGGTCTATGTCTTGGATCTTCAAACCTTGATCGTCAACGGTCTGCTGGAGGGATTGACGTTCTTGCTCTACTTGCGCAAGATCCGTTTCGGTCTTGGAGATCTCTGCTTCGAGTATCTTCATTCTGGACTGATACTTCTCGATCTTGGCTTGCACATTTGCGTTGTAATCTTCGAATTTCTTTTTGTCATCCTCGAGGATCTTGAAGTGCTTGTCGAGTTTTGCGACGTCTGGCTGGTCCTTCTCAATCTGTTCGATTTGTGCCTTTAGCTTTTCGTTCTCTTCTTCCAAGATTCTCAGGTCCTCTTCATGCCTTGCGTTGATGCGCGAGAACTCTTCGTTCATTGCTTGCCTGTGAGGCTCCAAAGCTGCGTCCGCTGCGTCGTCATCTTGATCTGGACTGACCTGCAGCCAATCTTGGTACGCTGAAAACAGGAACCTGAAGACAATTCGATCGCCCGCCACATCAACTCCGGCCTCTGCGCAAGCATCGTCATATGCTCCGCGTGTGAAGTTGTCCAGCATCTGCGCGAGTTGCATAATCCAATGGAACATATATAAAAACTTTGGCCAGTGCTGGGGAGTAATTGGGTAGATGTGCGACTTAGAGATATCCGTACCATATGGATATCTCAGCTGCTTCATAAGTTGTGGTAGCTCGACGTCGATATTCTTCTGGAACTTGTAGCTCGGGTCAACCCTTCTGTAGAGCCACTGAAACATATTGTTGAAGTCATTCTGCGTCGGAGACGTGGTGGAGGTTGGCCGTAGTGAATGCTTCATGTCTAGCTCAAAGTTATTCTGCGTGAGATAGTCATATAAGTCTTGTGACATCTTCTCTTTCAAGGCCTTAGTCATCGGTAGTCTAGGATCTGCTCTCTTCACCGGCGCTTGCTGGGGGAAAAATGTATGAGAACCGAGCGGACCAGCCCCGGAGGGTCTCGAATATATGCTACTTCGCCGCTGTAAACTGGCTGATGCAGGTGTCTGTGTGCCAAACAGTTGGTTCGGGGCAAGGCTCTGCCTATGAGCCGAGGCCGAAGCGCTTCCTGCAAATGGATTGATTGTTGACCTGCGTACCACCGACTGTCCCATGCCTGCCAAATTGTCGCCGGACGACGAACGATGAAAATTGGGCTGCGCAGGTCGCTGCAGGTTGTTGATAGAAGTTGATCGCACATGGGAGCCCGTATATGGCACGCGCATGTCCTGGCTCGAGGAAGTTCGCTTCATCGCAGACGCTGGCTGCGGTATACCCGAGTAGTTTTGAATAGGACCGAGTGTCTCGCGCGGCCGCCGCACGCTGAACAATCCTGTCGGCTGCGACATTGCCGCCGATTGGCCTGGCAGCTTTGCGCAGGCTGACTTGTAGTGATCTTGCTGATGCGACGCCGCGGTAGTGTGGGTGCTGTTAAAGAGGGTGAACAGCTATCTCGAAACTTGGATTCGAGTTTCCACAGTAGTGAGAACAGGGCGGTTTCCGCACATGTTTATTGTTGACACTTCTTAAAACGGCCTAGTTCGGTATCCTGGAGGTTCTGCGGCGAGATCCAAGAGCTAGAAGTGCTGCGCTGCAGGGGGACTTGGTGCACTGTATCTTAGAGCACGTGTTTTACCCGGGCCTCGGCATTGACGGCATTGACGGCCGCGACGATGCACTATTGCGATGGCTGGGATTCTGGTTACGATCATTCGACTGGACCCAGCATCTAATTTCTTCAGCAATCTGAACACATCAGGCACTGCTAGACCCGTTTCTTTGCATAACACTCTGTCGCGTGATACGGTCGCAAGCTCACAAGGAGCGCCACGATGGCGCCCCGGCAGGATCTGGTATCGTCGGCGGTGACCTTCCTACAAGATCCATCAGTGGCTTCATCACCAGTCGAAAAGCGAATAGAGTTCTTAAGGTCGAAAAATCTTACGCAGGAAGAGATCGATACCGCTCTAGCACAAGCCGCAGGCGAAACACCTCCTTCGCCTACTTCTCAACCACCAAATCAGCCATATTACCCCCCTCAACAATACCAACGCCCGCCTCCCGGCTATGGCCACCCTCCTTCGTACGGCCAATGGCCACAACAGCCTCCGCCAGAGCCTCCCAAACGTGACTGGCGGGACTACTTTATCATGGCCACTGTTGTCGGGGGTGCCTCGTACGGCTTGTACGTCCTAGCGAACCGATACATAAAACCATTGATCGCACCACCCACTCCTCCGCAGCTCGAGCAAGACAAAGCTGCGATCGATGAACAGTTCAACAAAGCCTTTGCGCTGCTTGACACTCTGTCAGAAGACACCGCTAAGCTGAAAGAGGCCGAAGAAGAACGGACGAAGAGACTAGACAGCGCAATAGCGGATATCGAGACCATAGTCGCAGACCTAAAGTCTGCAAACCAAAGGCGAGAAGACGACAGCAGAAGAATGGAAACAGAGATTAAGAACATGCGCGACTCCCTGCCTCGAGCAATTGATACAGTCAAAGAAGGATCTGAGAAACAGCTCAAAGAATTGAGCAATGAGCTCGCGAGCCTCAAATCCCTCATGCAGAATCGAGCTGCTGGCTCATCAGGTGCCTCGGGCATCAACATCCCGCGAGTACCTAGAACAGACCCTACCAATATGCCTTACTCAAGCTCTCCTTCCAACAGACCAAGCAATGTGGGCACACCAGCAACAGAAGTGCCAGCTCCAGGCAGCTCATCAAACGTTACTGGCGTCAATAGCCCCTCGACTGTCCCGTCTTTCGCCATTCCTTCAGGATCGGGCTCGCAAGCAACTAGCACAACTGCCTCTGCGTCTAAGCCAGCCACTACCAATCTCGGTTACGGGTCAGGCAAAGTGTCAATTCCGGCGTGGCAGCTAGCTGCACAGAACAAGCAGGAGAAGGAAAAGCAAACAAACGGAGGAACCCAGGCAGATGGAGCGGACGCTGTCGCTGCACTACAGGCGTCGTAATATAGTGTTTGGCAATTTAGATCCAGTACATACTTCTCTTCTTTCAATCATCCATACGGTTCTCCCAGTTCGTTAGCGTCCTGCAGTCGTTTATCCTCCCTCAACGTAGCCCCCTGTACATTCCCATCCCCAAATCTAGCTTTCGCCAGCTCTCTCAGCATATCCATCGTTTTCGCCTCCTTTTCTCTCATCTTCCGGCTCCGTTCCTCCCTCTCCGCTGCCCTCGCCCGCAAGATCTCCTCCCTCCTAATTTCCCTTTCCGTCTTCCGCCTCTCCTGCTCTTTCTTTATCCTCTTCAGCTCAGACAGCGTGTCCTCGCCCATCAGGTCGCTCTCCGGTACCTCGACATCCCCAGATGCGTCTTTAGCTGCCGCGAAGGCATGATTGGACGCTGCGAGCTCGCGTTTCTTTTCGACTTGGCGCTCACGGGTGCCGGGTTCAGCGCGGGGTGCGATATCTTCGAGTTCCTCTTTTTGGGCTTTACGGTCGAGTTTGCGCTCTGTTTTGGATTGGGCGAGACGTTGTTCGCGGGCTATTTCTGCGGCTAGACGAGCGTCTTCGTTGCGGCTTTGGAGGTCTTGGAGGGAGGGGACCGTTGGACCTGCTCTTGAGGCCGATGCATCCAAACGACTTGGATCGGTGAAAGTAAGCCTTGGAAGTGAAGGGCCGAATTCGTCTCCTTCAACTTCTTCCTCGTCCTCTGGGTGCTGGCCCGGTGCTGGTGTCTCAGGTTGTGCACTGCCAATCTCTTGTCCTGTATCTGTAGGCGACCTTTCTTGCGCTCTGATGGCCTTGTCAAGGGTATTGGGATCGTACCAGCCTTCAGCTAGGTCTCCATGATTCCTAACATGTTAGTCCGTACTGCCGTTGCTCGTGCCGGAAGTTCTTGTACGGATCTACGCTGTGCTGGCTTACCATTTCTTCATGAAGCTCTTCCACCGCCCTTTAACTTCATCTTCTGCTAGCTCGTCTATGTCAATGCGCTTTTGAACATCGAGGTAGAGAGCAAACATAGGACGATATAGGACAAGATCATGTTTCGTCAGCTCCCGAGCATTGAGAGGTAGCGGATGCGAAGGTCTCCGATTCTCAGGATGGCGAGGGTGCCCATGGCGGTCTAGCGAGCGGTTTCTTTGGTGCTTGCCACTGTCGCGAGACCGAGGTGAACGAGAGCGATGGCGTTCATACCTTTTTTCAACCATCTCTGGAACAGTGAGACGTCGAGGATGTCGCTTCTTACGACGGCAGTCGCCTCGGCTGTGGTTGACCCGAAGGCGATTACGACTGCCTCAACTTTTTTCTGTCGGTAGCCTCACATCCCAGATAACATCCCCCGCGTATTCACGTTATACCAATAGACATAGACCTGCCCAGGATGCATATCCTAGTACGTGGAAGATTCCCAGGCCAGATAATGTCCCGCAAGCTGACAATTTATGCAGCTTACCAACGACGACGGGCCGCCGTCAAACCAATCTTCACCTTACATCCACTCTTTTGTCAAAACTCTCCAAAAAGCAGGGCATACAGTATCAGTCGTCCTGCCCCACGTTCAAAGATCATGGATCGGCAAAGCGCATATGGTAGGCCAGACTCTAACCCCTAGTTACTTCCGCCCAGGGACGCTTCACCAGGACGATGGCATTATTCAAGACCGTCCTTTCGAAGATGGCGGCGAGGAGTGGATACTTCTAGACGGTACGCCTGCCAGCTGTACTCAGATTGGGCTATGGCATCTATTCAATGATCGAGGGCCAGTCGACGTGATAATCAGTGGTCCAAACTACGGCCGGAACACTACTGCGGTTTTTGCACTCTCAAGCGGCACCCTGGGTGCGGCCATGGAAGGTGCTACAATGGGTAAAAAGAGTATTGCTCTCTCCTATGCTTTTGATTCAAGGGACCATGACCCAGAGGTCATCGCCAGTGCGTCGCGGCTAAGCGTCAGGCTGATCGAGAAGTTTGTGAATGAGTGGCCTGAGGATGTCCATGTCTACAGCATTAACGTGCCGCTGAAGAAGGGTGTGGAGGACCAGCTGGTTACATATGCACATATGATTCAAAACAGGTGGACTAGTGGTAGCTCTTTTACCATGCTGAAAGAAGGTGCTGTTAATGCAGACCCGAATCTTGAAGAGCTGGAGATCCGCGACAAGGAGAAGTCAAATGAGGGAGTGAAGACGCCTGCTTATCGTGACCATTGTACATTTAAGTGGTCACCGAACTTTGCTGACGTGAGGGATGCGTCGATGGCAGCTGGGCAAGGTGATGGTTGGCACGTGCTGCAAGGACACGTAACTGTCACTCCATTAAGGGCAAACTTCTGGCATCTGCCCCATTATACTGGCGAGATCAAGCTGTGAGTAAGTATCAGATCACAAGTAGCGACTACAGAAGCCCGACTAATAAAGGCAGAAATACAACAGCATCAACACACCCTACGCTCGAAAAGAACAGAGCATTTGCTATAGTGGAGTATCCAGAGCCATATGTGCAACCACTCATTGTCAGAGCTTTGGAAGATGCCCAATATATGCACTTTGACATTGTCGAAAGCCAGGTGGCGTCACAGTATCCAGACCGACCGTGTGTGCAATTCAAAGCATACGAAGAGCTCGATTTTGAGCATGCCATGAAGCACAGTAGGACATCACTTTTATGCGCCTATGTCATTCGAAAGGCTCTAATTCGCAAGCACTACCTATCTAATACTGTCGCGGCTTGGTTGACGAAGCACCCACAGAGCGTACTCGCAAAGCACTTTAAGGCCAGCGTGCATTTCGAGCTCGACTATGCCGAATTTTTGGATGACGCGCTAGTTGATGCATGGGACTTCCACGAGAGCATGGTGCGAAATCAGGAGCAGGCAGACAGTGGTTCGAAAGAGTGGTGGATTCTCAAGCCAGGCATGAGCGATGGCGGAAACGGCATTCGGCTCTTCTCAAGCGCTGATGAGCTTCAAGCTATTTTTGAGGAATGGGACCCGCCAAGCGATGACGGAAGTGACGATGAAGGGGCGGAAGGAGTGCATGAGCTAAAAGTTGAGGACACAACAAAGCAAGGCAGCAACGATGGAGAAGCGCTCATGACATCGCAACTACGCCACTTCATCGTGCAGCCTTACATCGATCCACCATTGCTGTTGCCTTCATATGGCAATCGCAAATTTCACATCCGATGCTACGTGCTTGCTGTGGGAGCTCTGAAGGTCATCGTGTACCAGGAGATGCTAGCGCTCTTTGCTGCCAAGTCTTACGACGCGCCAAAAGAGAACGGTGATGGCTCAAAGATCGATTTGAGTCAGCATTTGACGAACACATGCTTCCAGGATGCATCAACCAAAAGGTCTTCTGTGCATCGATTTTGGTCGCTCGACGAGCCAACGTTACAATCTGGGTGGCAGGATCGAGTCTTCTCGCAGATATGCAGGATCACTGGCGAAGTATTCGAGGCAGCGGCACGAGAACAGATGATTCATTTCCAGACGATCCCAAATGCCTTCGAGATTTATGGTGTCGACTTTTTGGTCGATGCTGAGTACAATGTGTGGCTTCTGGAGATGAATGCCTATCCCGACTTCCAACAAACTGGTGAAGACCTGCAGGAGAAGGTTGTCGGTGGTCTTTTCGACGGAGTCGTGAAGACTGCGGTCTTGCCTTTCTTTGGAGTTACGCATGGTGCAGAAGGAAATGAGCAAATGGTGCTAGTGAAGGATGTGGACCTAGGAAGGCGGTAGAGGCGAGCCTCGTCGGCGAATTTTTGCCGCAATCGCATGTTCGTTCCTGGTGGTCGACGCTGTCGCGTAGATTGGGGCGAGAGACTGTCAATCAGTAGGACTTGCTCCATGCAAAAGTACCTCTGGCACAGGGGCAACGACCCTGGCATTTGCAAATCAACATCATTGTAGGGAGTCCGTCGGCCGCTTACCGGCGCCTAGTCCGCCGGCATTAACACCCATGTAAAACACACGTAAGGTCCTCCGCAGATGAGCTGCGCCCCAAATTTAAGCACCCAGTGACGCCCACAACTTCTGTGATTCATTTCGTCAGATTTGTCATGCAGTGTCTGCCTGTGAGGCGAAATTGACAGTAACGAACATTAAATCGCTGAATGTCACGATCAGTTACGCGAGGCTACAGGCTAGACTCGCATATACCCTACTCTTCTATCCAATGTGCTCATTTCTATGCATCTAACCCTTGTCTCCGATGCTTGAGCCAGCCAATCTCGTCTATAGGCTTTACTTCACCCGGTTCCAGCAGCCTTCTTCAACCATGTCCACCATTGCGAACGGAACAGGCTCAGGCGCCATTACATCAAGGATGGCGACGACTTGAATGAACTAATCATGCATTGTCGTCGTCCAGCTGCTTCCTGATCATATGTAGTTCACTCGATGTTATACAAATGCGACACTCTTTGCTTGCTGTGCCAGCTTTACTATTCGCCGTTGAAGGAGGTACCATTTTCAATTTACGTTCATAAGTATTGCATTGCGGTTATCATACTAACACTCGAGGCACCATGAGTTGCTTCTTGTGACTCTAACCTGAATAGAGCGCAAGACTTAGGATTCTGGCCTTGCCATCACAGTCACCAGGCAACCGGTCGCCAGACACCTTAACGAACGAGGGTTTAAGCCTAAGACTTTGGGCAAGCCTTGTCAATCGCCACTTCTATCGGAAAAATAGCAGTTGAGCCTGTTCCTACGACATCTGGGTACCAACATTGAAGGGGTTTCGTACGAAAATGGTAGCATTGTCCTCTGTCCTCGACAGTATCTCAGCCGGAGTAGGTTTTACGTTCTACCTAGCAGCATGTCTGCGCCAGTCTCTACAAGATGACAGTAAGAGTGGCAGGTCGGAGAGGCGTCGAGCGCAGGACAAGCAAAAGAAGAAGCGGAAGAATGTTCGGCGTAGTAGCCTCTACTGGATTCACCTGCTGGGTGATCTGGTGATGTTCGCCTTGAGTATGTCACATGCAATCGTGCTCGCAAAGGCAAAGGGTGATAAGTTGTCTATGCAGGCTGATCACGATGTCAGCGCGATCCTGTTTGGCTCGCTGATATGGCTTATCTTCTTCCTTGGCCTGACTGATGCCGAAGACGCGGCTGGCTACGAGCAATGGATGCCATGGATGCTGAGTGCGGCTTCATATGCCATTTCAACTGCTCTGAATACAGCCGCGAGCCCGACTCTAGTCGTGAGCCTAGCTGTGCAATGGATGCGGCTAATCGTCCTGCTGCTGCTGATCATATTGACAGCTCTATTACGGCATGAACAAGCTGCTTCTGATAAGGACAAAGATCATGCCGTGGAAGAGACGCAACCGCTTATCAGAAACGAAGAGGCTGAGATCTCCAAACCAATAAAGAGGGCCGAGGAAGATGATTGGGATGATGACGATGACATTTCTGTGAAAAGCTATGCATCTGACGAGGTCGATGGAGAAGAAAGGGGGGATGAAGATAACGATGCGAAGAAGGAGGAAACGAAGCAACGGCGAGCGCTTCGAGACCGGCCTTGGTGGGAATACATTGCCTCTTTCAGAATCTTCATTCCCTATGTCCGTCCTCATACCACTCGACAATACTTCTACCTTACAGTAATGATCCTCAATACAGTCGCTGCACGAGCGATCACTCTCGGACAGCCTCTAATGCTTGGGTCCGTCATCGACGATCTGTCCCAAAGAAAGTTTAATATCTGGAAGATTCTGGCTTTTGTAGCTCTACGTTTCGCATCATCTAGCTCAGGCTCGCAGTTGGTTCGAAACGTGGCCAAATATCGTCTCAACATCGAGCTACACAACGCGCTTCTCACCAAGTGTTTCAGTCACGTAATGGACCTCGACGCACAGTATCACATGTCCAAAAACACACCAGCAACTTGGCAGATTATGGACCGAGGACAGTCAGTCATCAACCTCCTACAGAGCATATTCTTCGACCACATACCCGTCGTCGCAGACCTCGTTATTGCACTCTTCGTCGTTAGCCATCTTTTCGGTGCCTATCTTTGTTTCGCAGTTGCAACAACCATGATACTCTTATCGTGGAGCAATCGCATCACCATGACCAAAAGAGCTGGAATGAGGAGATATTTCGTTGATCTATGGCGCAATTGGTATTCCCATATGAACGAATCGTTTATGCACTGGCGCACAGTATCCGAGTTCAACAAGATCGAACATGAGAAAGAGAGGCACAATGCAAAGACTGCAGCCTATAGTAGAGTCTCGCTGTCTCAACAAACCTTCCGGAACTATTTGGCAGCTCTACAGGAAGTGGTAGTCACTGCTGGGTTTACCTTTGTCTGCATCATAGCTGCAATGGAGATCGCGGCTGGTCGACTCGATGTCGGCAGATTTGTCGTATTGATCACCTACTGGGGCCAGATCATGAGCCCAGTAACACGGATCGCAGGCTTTGCTAGTGATATTGCCGAGGAGCTTGTAGATGCAGAGAAGCTGATGCTACTATTGGAGAAGCGGCCGAAAGTGTCTTCCAACCTCCAAGCACCGAAATTCGTGTTCAAAGGCGGCCACGTCAAATTTGACAACTGCAGTTTCAGCTATGATGGCACTAGGACTGTGACCAAGAACGTCAGCTTCGAAGCAAAACCCGGCCAGATAGTGGCGCTCGTTGGTGAGACTGGAGGCGGTAAATCCACTATCTTCAACCTTCTGTATCGCTTCTTCGATCCCAGTGCTGGTCGCGTCATCGTCGATGGCCAAGATATATCCAAGGTCAACCTGCAGTCTTACCGGGCTGTGCTCGGCCTTGTACCTCAGGACACGATTCTATTTAATACCAGCATCATCAAAAATGTACGCTATGGTAATCTTTCTGCAACAAGAGCTGAGGTCATCGATGCCTGCAGGGCCGCACAATTCCATGACAAAGTGCAGAAGTTCCCCAAGAAATACCTCCAAAAGGTTGGCGAATTGGCGCAGAAGCTCTCTGGAGGCGAGAAGCAGCGGCTCGCTATTGCACGTGCTATACTGAAGAAGCCCGGGATCTTGCTTTTGGATGAGGCGACGAGTGCCGTGGACTCTGTGACCGAGTCGAAGATTCAGGCGAGTTTAGAGAAGTTGAGTGACGGACGGACTACATTTGTGATTGCACATCGGTTGAGTACCATTATAGGAGCGGACAAGATATTGGTCGTGAAGAATGGAGAGGTTGTAGAGGCTGGGAGTCACACTGAGTTGCTGGAACACGGGAATGGAGCGTATAGGGAGTTGTGGGAAGCGCAGGTGAAACTTGCAGCGGGAAAGACAAAGAAAGAAAAAGAAGAGGGGAAATAGACCCAAGAACAGGACTTGATGGAACTTGAGAGATCCGAGGCTCAAGCTGACCCAGGCGGAAAGGGATCCAAAGCTGAAGTCGGTGAGCCGCAGAAGTCGGAAGGGTTCGAAGATGTGTGTTCAAATGGCGCAGCTCATGAGACTGAAATAATGCAGGCACCGGATAGTCATTCCACAACGATTGGTGTTGTGACGCTACTTGCGAGCTCAGACGCGTCGCCTTGTGTGGGCGATATTGTCCAAGACAAAGCGCAGCAAAAGAAGGCGCAAGAAGACAGCGAGAGATCTAGTGAGACATTGCCGATCAAGAGCGCGAATAGTGACAGGAGCGGAGATTTTAGTAGTTTGTGAACCGAACAGGAAGGGATTTGTGCATCATTTCGTGGGCATCGAGGTGGAATGCGTTCTTGGTTGTGATAAAAGTTGTAGCATTGCAATGTTAGCTGATCTACCGATCGAAAGGAAGGTACTTAGAAAATAGTACAGTAGCTTGAATGTGATCCGACAGCGTTAGTATCGTCCGGAGGTGTGTTAAGCTATTTGAGCTTGTAACCAAGGGCATTGCGGTCGTACGAAAATAATTAATGCTGTGCTTACCGCGCGGAATGCAGCAAGTTACCATGCACAAGGTTGTGTCCCTAAAGTTCGATGCGACATTGCCGTCGCTCCCACTTGAGTTGGCTTTTCTTGACTCCATGATTCCAACTGGGAACCTCGACTTGTGTATTCCATGAGCATCTCTCATAGAAGCAGAACCCCTAACCGTATGGGGAACAAACTCTTTCTCGATATTTGTGGGTGTCCGTGAATATCCATCTTCTACTGGGCAACCGTTTGAAAATGGCGCAGGTCCTGAAACCCTCAATACCTTGGGAATGTAAGTTCTGTTGATCTATAACGGTGAAGAAAGTAGACCCTTGTCGGCGCAATACGAGACACATGTCACACCGCATGAGAGCGATTCTCGGCTGTTACCCCCTGTTCGTGCCTCGAGGGCAGAGAGCACCAAAAATATCGAGTGAGGCAGTCGTAAGCAAATATCTGAGGCAGCCTTCAATACGAAAACAACGTCACCTTCCCGAACAATCCCAGCAGGGTATGTCAGAGCCCATCTCGTCGCGCAGTCATGCTTTTAGATTCAAGATGATTAATTCGGATGCAGACAACGCCGCCAACCGCCGCCGTTCTATACTTGCAAAAACTCGCATCTCTACATCAGACGAGCAATCGTCGTATTCGGGTGCCGCAGTCCATAATGATAGGGCTTACTGATACGTCCAGATCCAAACGAAATAGGCTCCGGCGAGAGGACTCTGAGTGGTTGAGCTGTGGGAGTTCTCCGTGCATGCAAGAGAATCTTTTTCCCTGCGCTAGGAAATGTATCCACAAAATCCTATTGATCCATGCGACATGGAGTCGACCACGCAGCGTGGGCTTGAACTAGATAGGCCCGGTGTTGCTTCCGGTATCGGTTGTCTAATGGCCTATACCGGAAACTGCATCGAATGCCTGGAAAGCTGAATCCGACGCAATTTTCTCCAGCTTTGTGGAGCATCGTGCTGATTAATGTCCCTCACCATGCCCAGACAGGCATAACGTTGTTCATGAGAGGGCGTGCGACGCAAAAGGTTTTGGAGTCATCAATTCTGGTATCAGAGCCTCGCAGTGCAAGTAGGCCTGAGGCTTCGATATACCCGAGAGCACTTGCTTCTGGAAGGCTTTGTTCTTTCTCTCTCATTTGTTTGTCATAGGCATCGATTTGTGGCACACGCCCTGTGTCGTCGGCGCCTTGTCCCCCGGATATCCGCGCAACAGTGACATGTGCCAGAGCCATGGACAACTACTTCGATTTTGACCAGGCGGCCATTCCGCCCTTGGACCTGTCCGAGGACTTTTCTTCGATCAATGGAGAGATCTCTCAGCCTGAAGCCAACGACTGTTTTGATTCTCTATTTCTTGACAAATCAGCAACTCTTCCTACACGGAAAACAGACGAATCAGACACTGTCATTCTTAACTTAATCAACGACCGAAAGGTAGAGGCTGTCAGATGGGCTGATGACCCGACAGTCGAGTACCCGATGTTCAAGGCCAAGAACCCGTGCACATTGTGCACCCGTATGAATATGGACTGCTACCTTGCATCCAGAGGAACTCTGATCACAGGATGCACAGCTTGTATCTCGCTTTTCCGAGAATGCAGCTTCACCCATCCAGAGTGGCCACAAGGCTATGTCGCCACCTTTCCAGGCATTGCTGAAGATGAGCAAGTCTGTCAAGGACCTATTGTTGAGAGAAAGGCGGCTAATCACTCTTTCAACAACGCGGACCCTCGCGGTCGCAAGTCAGGCGCTCGTTTCCACAGAGATGCAGTCAAGATCCTCAAGACCTGGCTCTCAGAGCACGCAGATCACCCATATCCAAATGAACGAGAGAGAGACGAATTGAAGCAATTGACGGGGTTGAAGCGCAGTCAAATCAATAACTGGCTAGCAAACGCTCGACGACGAGGAAAGGTTAGGCCTGCCTCGGGACCTGCATCACCGATACTTGGAGCGGTGGACATTCCCACACAACATTCACTGAAACGGGGATATGAAAACCTCGGACCCCTAGACAGATGGAAGTGCTCACCACCTGAACACGAACCAGCCTTGATGACGGATATCGCCAGAGCCGTTGTCAGCAATGAGTTCCAACCTCCACGAAACCAATCAAGCACATCCATGCAGAATTCGCGAGCTTCATCGCGCAAGGCATCTAGTGAGGATGATTCGGCAAGTCTCTCGATCATGTTTCAGCCCCCCTCGGTGTCCTCCTTCGAGACACGCGAGTCTTCGCATTCCGCACTTTCTTTCGCATCTTCACAATCACGCAGATCAAAGCAGTCATTTGCTTCGTCACAAGATCGTCGACGTCGGAGACGCAATCCACTACTCCACCAGCGCAACAATTCTGCTACCAAAACAGGTCCTCCACCAGCAAATTCTAAACTCTCCAAAAGTAAGGCGGCAAACGGAAGCAAAGAGCGCATCTTTCAGTGCACGTTTTGTACGGACACTTTTCCGTCCAAGTATGACTGGCAACGTCACGAAAAGTCACTTCACCTTGCACTCGAGCGGTGGACGTGCTGCCCAATGGGGCCGACTCGCGTTGAACCAAGGACTGGCTTGTATCAGTGTGTCTTTTGTCCAGAGCTATCGCCAACAGCAGCTCATCTCGAAGAGCACAACTTCCAAGCCTGCAATGACAAGACCATGTCCGAGCGGACGTTCTATAGGAAAGATCACCTCAGGCAGCATCTCAAGTTGATGCACGACGTGAAGTATAGCCCACACATGGATACCTGGAAAAGTACGACATTTGAGATTAACAGCCGATGCGGTTTCTGCCCATCTCTGTTTCAAACATGGCAAGCACGAGCAGATCACTTAGCAGCACACTTCAAGAATGGCGCAGACATGAAAGACTGGAGTGGTGGCTGGGGCTTTGACAATTTTGTAGAAAGAGTCGTGGAGAACGCCATTCCACCGTACCTCATTGGATATGAGCGGAGCACGATGAACCCATACCGAGCGCGAGAAGCACCAAAGCGTAACAAAGATGATTCCGAAAGCCCTACACAGAGTAGTACAACGAACGGTACTGTGACCGGCACTGGATCAGGATCGACCTCAGGAGACAATAGCGGAGGTGATTGGACATGCTGCGACAGAGTAGACGTGGATCAAATTACGAAAGACTCCAATTGCTGGCATAGATTGGAGGAGGAGCTTATCAGATATGCCTTAGAACAGAAGGGCATGGGAATCATACCTGACGACAAGCAGATCCAAGACCAAGCACGATTGATCATCTATGGAGATCCAGACCCATGGGACTGGACGATGGCAGACAATAAAATCTGGCTTGATGCGTTCAAGGCAGAGCATGGATTGATCAAGGGTCTTGAGGAGTGCTCACCAGAGTACCAATCTACCCGAGCGGTCCCTGTTGCGGCACCATATGTGATCAAGGGCGGATTGAAGAATGATACGAAGAAGGCGCCGGGTCACAGCGAGCCAGCATACGAGGATCCGGGCCATCGATCCAGTATATCGAGCTTACCTGGCGTGCAGGAGCGCAGCTGTCCTGTTGCAAGCCAGTCCGTTGCTAACAGTTCGTATCACGGTGGGACACCGCTCACACCTGTGGGAAACTTATTCGACTTCCAGGGGCCACAAGGCCCCATTGATGGTCAAGCGATGGAAATTGATTTTGATGCCATTGACTTCAATCAGCTCGACTTGAATGCTTTTGGCGAGATGGAGTTTGAGAGTGAGCTTTCGACTAGCCAGCCCGTGACCGGCCATGCGGAAATTGGCGCACAGAATTTATATGTGCCGGTGACCAGCGGCGGCGGTGCATTCGCGGATATGGGTATGGGATTGGGTGTGGGTGTGTCGACCGGGATAGGCGGGCAAAAGCCGTTGCCTGCGCCAGTGGATCCATTCACAACAAACGTGGATGATCTGCCCGAGATGTCGCTTGAGGCTTTTGATCAGCTGACTGGGTACACAAACGGCTTTCGGTAATGCTTCTAAGAAGAGCACATGATTCCTGGCAGGGATATATAACGATCTTAACGAAACGATCCGGACTTAGAAGACCAAGTTACAATGATTCTCAGAAAAACAGAAGAAGGTTCCGAACTCTACAAAAAATAGGTACAAGACCTGGGTAATAGGCGTTGGGAGTTTATGGAAGACCATGATATGTTTAATTGCAAGGCCCGTATTAATTCTGAAGTGCGGTTGACTTCTTATCTATGAGACGGATAAATAATAGCAGGTTTCAAGTTCAAGCCGCAGTGACCAGTCGTATATGTACTACTGCTTGCCGAGTGAAATTGGCTGCCCATTCTGAGCTTGCGCTGGGTTCTCCATCCTCTCAAGCAAATATTAGCGCATCATTCAGCAGCATCATATCTTGCTCTTGTATTAGGCTGGGTTGTGTTCAATTAGTCGCTTCCCGACAGGTGCATCGCTTATGCGTGGATCTCTGCCTTGACCGACACTGCTTCCCTTCTACGTTGTCGCTGCGGAAGGTTTTCTCGGCAGCGTCCTTCAGTTTGAGTGTACGTGCTTCGTTCCCTGGAATCGAGGTTATCTTGGAGTTGGGGCGTGGCCTCCAATTTCCGATGCCCACGGGCGACTTGAGGTTGATTGTGCCGGTGAGCCCAGCTGGCATTTTGCCTTAAGCATCAATTAGGAGTTTGAGGATTATTCGATCGAAATCTGCGTGAAAGTTGGATCTTTGGGGTTGTATAAGTGCTTGTGAGGTGGCTTGTTCGAGAAAATTTCCTGAGCGATCGTGCTTAAGGAGGGCCTCGATTCGAGTCCCAAACTGTTTGTTCCTCTGTATGCGCTATGCCATCTGTTGATTTGGAAATTTCTGCTTTTGAATGTTCCCAAATCGTGCTAGAACGTTTACAACATGGGTCAGCATCCTCGTCGTTTTCTGCGACACTTGATTAAATCCTTTTCCTGGTCCTTCATCTTGAATCTCAAGCTTTCGAATCTCGGACACGTCGCTGTCGGGCACTGGGCGGGGTGACTCGGGTTGTAGCTTTTGGGCAACCTCCTTGTTCGAATGGCATCTGAATCTCAGCTATGTGTTGCCGACACTACGACCATTATCGAGCTTTGGAGTGCCCGGCTTAAGTGGAGTCTGAGCGCGAGTGGCAGGATGGTGCGGTGACAGTGAGCCATTTCTGGAAGCTACTATTCGCTCACAAGAGGGAAGAATCTGGAGGCTGATATTTGGTCGTCACCCACCAGCAATTCTGCAGTAGTCGATTCAGCAATACACAATTGATAGCTTTTGCATCGCAGTGCTGCTTCGATACCGTGATGGCAGTGAGTGGAGAGCACCGTAGAACGGTGAAACTCATGCAGATACCAGAGATCTAGTGAAACCTCTGGCTGCTGCATTACGCGACACAAACGGTGGGCTTGTCACTCGAACGTTGATATGCCTTCACTTACAATTATCTCTGCGGCCTGCACCGACGATCAACATCCTGACTTTATGACAGCAATTCTGACTTATTGTGTTGGGTCTCACCTTTATCGTAACAAATCCCACAATTCTCAGACCATGGCGAATGAGAATCAGATCGGGCCAGCTATCGCACCTCCTTTGATCATCGTGATCGTCGTGGCTGGAGCAGTCATTGCGGTCATCATTTTCGCAGCAGTACACCGCTTGTGTCGATCAGTACGGGCTGAAGTTGATGAAGACGTCGGGGAGAAGGCCTGGAACCCTAATAGAAGAAATGCAGATCAAGACAAGTACATGGAGGAGGTCAGGTGGAGAAATAATGCCTTTGCTTGGGAAAGAGCCAAGGAGCATAGAGGATACAAAAGAGGGTGGTTCAAAGAACACGTTGAGCAACAAAGAGCCAGAGATCACGCTGGGTGGACATCTGTGAGTTTGTGTGGAATGGGCGTAAGGGCATGCGATGCAAGATTCCACGGGAAATTGAGCATTGAGATCAGGACTAATCGATGTGTGACAGGGTCAAGAAGTGTCAGTCGAAGAATTTTTAACGCATTTGAAGGACAATCCGTACCAGGAATTGCTTGACCAGCGAATGGGACCAGGGCAACGACAATGTCGAATCCCTCCCAAAAAGGGTCCTCGACATCCAAGAGACGACAGGCCGCAAGTGACGACTAGGCACGACCTTGCCGAGATTGTCGTTCTACCTGAATCCATGCAAAGCCAGCTTAATAGTACCGGTGTAAGAATCACCGTAGACAATTTGTCCGATGATATTGCCGACCAGGGATCGTCGTCGAGCAAAAAGTTTGTGAGTTTCTGATGGGCGACGGCAAGAGATCTGCTCACCATTGTTACAGCCTCCACGCCAGTCAAGAATGTTTCGGTCGTCGTCGATATATTCTGGTGACGCACTTCTTCCTTCAAACCACCTTCACATGGTTCAGTCGTCGTCGTGCTATGCATTCAAAAAATATGACAAACTGTCAGGAGTCTAGTGAGAGATGCATTAAGTAGGTCCAGAGTAATACTTCCCAGTAACACGAGTTTGGATCGACTTGCAGGGATCACTTCTACTACTGCATGATCTTCTGACTCATGGGAGATCTTCCTGGACGGAGCTTTAGAGTAGAGCAATGACCTGGTTTGATGCCAGTACAAATTCGGGTACGTTGTTATGCTTCTATCGAGTTTGCCGGACAACGTAGACACAATGCGGTCTTATTGAGGCGTCAGGAAGTCCCTCGAAATTGGAGGCAGTGTGTTATTATGTAATCAGAATGAAGTTGCGAACAATCCAAACCTCACACCGCAGACTGGGCTGTTGAGCACACCCGGTAAGCGGTCGAAATGGTGAAGTTGAAAGCGGCAACCGCCAATCGTAGTGGTTGCTTTTGAGCCAAATTTTCCGCTGCCGAGGTGGTCTGTGCAGGAGAAAGTAGCACCAGAGAGTAAGTCTAGAAGCCTCTGTGCTTGTCTAATATTTCTATGTTTATCACGGACTCGACTGTACAACGAAGAGGATTTGTCTTGTTGGGAGAAGCGCCATGAGTTGACGCATGGGACAATGTAACATTGGCGCTTCCAGGCGGAGTTAGGGAAAGATAGGGATTCGATAAAGCTGTTAGTGATCGGAAAACAGCACCTAACGCAGCTTGAAGGTGGACGAGGCCTAGACTCTCCAACACCTAACGGCTTAATCATCTTGGATCAATCACTGTTCGGTTTAAGTCGGAGCACCGCACCGGAGACTTCGATTCCCCACGGTTGGACAATAACGACCTTATCTTGCCGCGGCTAACCCTCACATGGGTCCACTGAGGTTGTGCTGATCGCTGCCCTCTGGTGCCGCAGCGAGCTTGCGATGGCGCTATCTTCACCACTTATGATTGAACCTTCACGAACCACGTCTCTAATTCGTTATCGCTTTCGCTATCCCATAAGACCCTGTTCCAAGAATGCGGCGTGCGGACATAGGCCATTCTCGCTCTCAGCTCGCTCTACCAGTTCTCTTCATTTGACCTTGCCACGCAAGTATCCCTTAAACTAACATATGCGACCTGCGGACTTGTATTGTGCATGTTGGTACGTGACCGCAGACTGAGTCGCGACCTTTACCAATAGAATCAAGCCGAACTACACCCAGCCGCTCGTGCAACAATCTGCAACCCGCGCTTTTCCTTCTGGCACAGCCCGGCTGCTTTGAAGAATGGAAAGCTTCAGAAAGAGGACTGGTGCACGGTAGAGGAGACGGTATGAACTTTCAGTCATGGCGCGAATACATCACTTGCAACCACGGTTCGCGACAGCACCTCCTCCATTACAAACCAAGATGGACATGAATCCAACACTCATATTCAGCTGGTTCTGCACGGTATTCTCACTCGTGGTCATCCTTATCCGAACCTTCGGCAGATGGGTACGAACAGAAAAGTTATTTCGAGAAGACAAGGTTATGCTATGGAGCATCATACCGCTGCTGATCCGTATGGCCTTTGTGCATCCAGTCTTGATCTGGGGGACCAACAACACCGAGAGCTTCGCTCTTTCAGACGAAGACATTCGCCATCGATCCATGGGTAGTCGTCTTGTCCTCGCGAGTCGAATATGGTATGCAATTTACATCTGGGTCGCCAAGGTCGCTGTTTTAGAATTCGTACAGAGAATAATAGGTCAGAGCTGGACAAGGTTCTATGAGCGCGGCGCAAGGATTATCCATACCTTTCTTGGCCTCACCTTGGTGGCTGTTATCATCGCAACTCTTGCAGAGTGTCGTCCTTTCCATCGTTACTGGCAAGTCGTCCCTGATCCTGGTCCAGCATGTCGTACAGGGTCCGCTCAGCTCATCACCATGGGGACCTGCGATATAATTACCGACATTGTCCTTATCGCGTTCCCTATCCCACTGGTAATCATTTCGAAGATGCCGCTGAAAAAGAAAATATCCCTGGTTATTCTTTTCCTGTTGTCGCTGATTTTGATTGCAATCACAGGATATCGAATGCCATCTGTCATCAATAGACGGTTTTCCCAACAATTTCGTTCGCTGTTGGCGTCAGTCGAAATCTTGGCTGCCACCTGCGTCGCCAATGTCATTGTCATTGGAAGTTTTCTTAGAGACAAAGGCGTGAGGAAGGTCAAATATCGGGCAGGGTCGTTCGGTGCTGAGGCTGACGGCGAAGGAAGTGTCCTGAGCAGACCAGCGACCAACACAGCGAAGCGCACAGTCGCCCAAAGACATTGGGGCAGTGATGAAGATCTTGTGCGAGGTTTAGGGCTTACTGTCTCCCACGAGCTGAGACATGAACCCAACGCCATTCGCGAAGCACGACTTGCTTCGGCTCCAGAGCCCACATCGGACTTTTACCGAGACGTTCCACCTCCAGAGCCCACGATTGCGCCTCAAGGGCGTGGTTTGCTCGATCCAGCGTGGAACTTTCGCAAAAGCTCAAAAGCCATCCACCGCAGGGATTCCGACGCCTCTTCCGACAGCGGATCGCAAGACTTCAAACTACGCAATTTCGAACCTTATACGGATGAACCAAGCAGTCCAACAGCGGTTCCTGAAACACCTTACAAGAAAATGAGCTTCTTTGATGTTGGTGGTCTCGTAGACATCCCGCCTTCTGAAAACTCTTCGGTCGATCAACAAAGGCAGCTGTCGAACGCACGCACGACATCTCCGGTCTCTCGGTCTGGTCAGAATTTTATTGCTGATATTGGTGGTTTGACAGAGCGGACGATAGGCAGGTTGCGGAACGAGGACAAAATCAGCCCTGCCCCATCGAACGACTCTAGTTTTGGAGCACCGCTTCTGTCGCCAGGGCCAACAACCAGAGAGAGATCCAGGTCACCATTTCGGCGCAGATTGGATATTGAAGAAGGTGAATCTCGACGAGAAGGATCGGTCTCAGTGCCGCACGGTAGCGTTGCGCCTGATGCGCTAAACATCTCTGATGCCGGAGGATTGCTGAGACAGTGATTGTGTCTATGAGTGTGATTTAATCCGATTTATTCAGCGAAGGTGTTGGTAAGATCTATGGACGGATGTCGTGTATATATACTGGTCATTGAGTCGGAGTGACGCATTTTCGTCAGATGCAGAGTGAGCACGAATGAATTAGCACGTGGTTCTAGTTGCTCTTGCGACTACGAGGAAGAGAAATCCGTTTTTGGCCTACCGGTGATCTAGCTCTCGACACGAATTGCGAAATGCTACGCCTCGTACTGCTAGCATTCTAACTGCCCAAGACTGCAATTTCGTGATCCATTGCTGAGGGACCTTACCGAGTTATTCGTGAGGTGTGACGGACATTGCTAATATTGACTGTTACTCAACATACTTGCATCAAGCGACGTCACGTATATCATCTGACGTGCTGTCAGACCGTGATGTCTGACAACTCCTCCCTGGATCTCAGGCATTCTAAGGAAAGCGCTGTCATATAGCACGAGTGGATATTGTATCGAGATCTTAGAAGCCACTGACGTTTTGAGCCAAAAGAAGACTAGTGTTGGGGTGATCGTACCTCAACTATGCGCGGTTCCTGAAGATCTTCCTTCATTAAGCTCTCATGCACGACATCCTTTAGAGTTTGAAGCGGCTCAAGAGTTTCGCAAAGTATCAATTCTTTCTCGAGGCAACGATTGCGGCCCTTTTCAGCTCAAAGGAAAGCACTTTCAGTAGCAGTAAACTCGGACCTGATACATTCCGTGTCTCAGTGGTATGAATTACAATGACACCATCGCTGCGCTTGATGGGCAGGGCATTTGATTGCGATCAGCAGATCGACACGTCATCTGTTCAATAGCGTTTGCCCACTGTTTGAGCAACACCCATCTTGCCAGATGAGGACCCTGACATGTTTTGCTCTATCCTGGTTGGCCACCAGTTGCCATCATTTACAAGGCCCTCGATGGCACCGTTGCGGCTGAGAGCCTGAAACCTCACAAGATAGCCTTAGCAAAGGAGGCTGATCGACTTTGATCTTCAAACTTTGATCTTGATGTTGGGGAGGCTCCCCTGCGGCTTTCTTTGGTGTATGCCCTCGAGCACTCCATCTTAAATGACCTTTCCCTGCAGGCAAGTCGTAACTTGCGTCTTCCGTTTACACAAAGTCTCAATCCTTCCTATCGTTGAGGCACTGGCGCGTGGTGTCCGCAATTGCACAGGTTGCAGACCACATTCATTACCCTTGCTAGTTCAAAAGTGACACATTCCTTGCAATATTCACGACCATGTTATCTCAACGAATGCAACTGGTTTGCAGTATCTTCGCTCTATCGTTTATTCATTTAGTTCACGCACAGGCCACTGCCACGGCAACAGAAAATGGCATTATATCTGCTGCCGGTTCACCCGAGGCAACGCAATCCGTCTCGTACTCAATAGTAGGAGGAGAAGATATGGTCGAGGCTTCAGCCACGACTTCGGGCTCAGCAAATTTCGACGCCGTCGCAGCACCAACATCTACCGATTATTCAGTCACGGGCGGTACCGACCCAAAGTTGTCCGACGGCAGAGACCACGGCTTGTCCATACCAGCTATCGTAGGTGTTTCAGTGGCTGTGCTTCTTACAATTGTGGGAGTGATCGTCTTTGTAATTGTCATTCACAGAAGGAGGCGACAAGCAGTTGGTCGAGCGAAGAGAAAAAGCATCATGGATGCAGAATTTGCTGCAGCATCTAGAACCAATTTGCAGCCAGTCACCACCGAGAAGTCTAGCAAAATTGGCTACTTCGACGTGGCGAAGCCACTGCCTGCTGTCACCGAAGCCGTCTTCTCGAGAAAACAAATTGAGGATGACCGATTGTCCCGCTCAAGCACAATCATTGGCGATGCGGGAGAAGTAGCACAGATCAATCGAAAGGCGTCCCTCCACCAGTCCAGACACAAGAAATCGCGAGAGCAACAGCGAAGGCAAAATCACGCTCTTCAAATCTTGATCACAAACGAGGATAACAGCACAAGTGTGCTACACCAACAGCTCGCATCAAATCCCACAACACCGGCCAACCCGGATCCCGCTCCACCTCGAGACTGCCCGGATGGGAAAGGTGATTCCTTTGCAAAGCAACCGTCGCAGATTTGAGCTTGCGTCCTGAGATTTGGCAAGGATATGTCTTTGTTCGAACCCTTATATATATAGAATAGGGCCACTGACTAACAGCTAGTGGTTTGGTAAAATAGGATGACATCTCTGATACTGTGACACGTGATCAATGATATTTTCGGTTAACGGGCGCGTTTTACGGTATCTTAAGAACCTTTTTGAGGCTCGTGCTGATCTTACATGGCAACGCAGGCATTGGGGATGGAACGAATCGGGGATACTGGCTGAACCATCGTGGCAACACCGCAGCCGGACTCGGTTCGAAAAAATGCCGAGCGGATCAAAGAAGCTTCGCAAAACCTTGGCTTATCGTCATGACTTTTACTCCCCGTCATGATCGGGCTTTTCATGTGATCGAGCTCTTAGGTCGAAACGACATCTATCAGTCGTCAATTTTCACTTTTGGCCGTTCATCGTATGAATTAGTACCGAAAAGAAATGGAGCTTCGCGCTGCATCTGCCTCTTTTCCCGAGTCTCCGGTGACGTTGCGGATGCTCTGTTGACCCGTGGCTTGCTCTGCTCGATTCTTGCAAAGAATTGATATGCTTGTGGACGCATAAAGTAATTATGTTGGTGCAATGCCCATCGGTTGAAAAGCTGTCACCACCCAGCATTGACACGTCTTGTGAACATGGCACCGTGAATATTGCCTTTGTCAATTGCGCTTGTCTTTTCCTGCCCATTATTTCTTCTGGGCTAATCCCTGACTGCGCAGCAGATCAATATGGCGGACGACCGACCACAGCCTACACCCTTGAGTTTCGGTGTGACTGAGAGCTACCACACTGCTCGCTCAGAACTCTCTGTGAACGACAGGACACCAACACAAGAGAATAAGAACCCCTTCTCCAGCCCATTACAGTTTGGGCAAGGCACCTACAAAGACCAAGCCAGTGGGGTGACAGACGTATTCAGTCACGGCTATTCCACCTTCAATACATCGCAGGCCACCTCAGCTCGTGCTTTAGACAGCTCGCGGACCAAGGCTGACAACGGGGGTAGACCAACGACAGCCGTTGCTAGTCTGGCCGTGGCCGGTGAAGCAGACGCAGGTTCCCGGATTGCTCTCATCTCAAACGACGAACATGATTCGTGGGGACCAAGGAGGTCGTCCTCAGAAACTCTGACCATCGGAAACGGCGACAATGAAACACAAGCTACCGCGGCAACGGCTGCTACTCCTGCATCTCCCAAGGCTAGACTCCACGAACACAGCGATGCCTCCTCCCTGTCCACGGCGTCCTCGGATACAGAGTCCCCTGCTGCTCAGAAAGGCGACTTCATGCCCATCAGGTCCGCACAAGTCACAAATGATCCACAACGCCCGGGCCTGACTAAAAGAAAAAGCATAGTGACGGAAGAAGATCTGTTCAAGGCCCTGTCACGCAGGAAAACAGCTGCATCCGATATCGATGACGAAGAGGAGCGTAATGAAGTTGAGAGACTCATGTCGCGCATGTTCGGCAAGCAGAGACAGAAGAACAGCGAAGAGGAAAAGACGCGACATTCTGGTGTCGTTTTCCGAGATTTGACAGTCAAAGGCGAGGGTCTGGGGGCTAGTCTGCAGCCTACGATTGGCGATATCTTCATGGGATTGCCGAGATTTCTGAAGAATCTGTTGACGAAGGGTCCCAAGGCAGCTTCAGGAAAGCCGCCTGTTCGGGAATTACTCAGTAATTTCAACGGGTGCGTACGGCCCGGCGAGATTTTGCTTGTTCTTGGCCGTCCTGGCAGCGGCTGTTCCACGTTTCTGAAGACTTTTGCCAACCAGCGGGCAGGCTATAAGGAAGTGCTTGGTGATGTCACCTATGGCGGCACTGACGCCAAGCGAATGGCGAAGGACTTCCGAGGAGAAATCATCTATACGCCAGAAAACGACTTGCACTATGCAACACTGTCCGTTAAGAGGACGCTGAAGTTTGCGCTGCAAACTCGAACGCCGGGCAAAGAGTCACGCTTGGAAGGCGAATCACGGTCAGACTATATAAAAGAGTTTCTCCGTGTTGCAACCAAATTGTTATGGATCGAGCACACACTCGGTACAAAGGTCGGCAACGAATATGTGCGAGGTGTGAGTGGTGGCGAAAGGAAACGTGTCAGCATTGCGGAGGCCCTCATTACTCGGGCTTCGATTCAAGCGTGGGACAACAGCTCGACCGGTCTTGATGCGTCGACCGCCGTGGAGTATGTCCAGTCTTTGCGTACCCTCACAAACATGGCCCAAGTATCAACAGCAGTCTCTCTCTACCAAGCAGGAGAATCCCTTTACA
Source organism: Herpotrichiellaceae sp. UM238 (assembly GCA_000315175.1). NCBI lineage: Eukaryota > Fungi > Ascomycota > Eurotiomycetes > Chaetothyriales > Herpotrichiellaceae > Herpotrichiellaceae sp. UM238. Next base: position 84,139 of record AMYF01000073.1, read on the forward strand.
AATTAGTAGACAAGGTTCTCCTCATCGATGAAGGTCAGTGCCTGTACTACGGCTCAGCCGATAACGCCAAACAATACTTCATCGACCTCGGGTTCGAATGTCCGGAGAGATGGACAACGGCAGACTTTCTCACCTCGGTCTCAGACAAGTACGAGAGAAGCGTTCGTGAAGGATGGGAAGATCGCATTCCCAGGTCCGCTATCGACTTCGCTGAAGCCTACAGAAAAAGCGACATTTATCAGAAAAATCTGGCCGACATGAAAGACTTTGAATCGCAGATTGAAAGACAACGCAGAGAACGCCTTGAGAATCGTTCCAAAAAGAACAAAAAGAAGAACTATACAATTCCATTTCACAAACAAGTTATTGCTTGCACCAAACGACAGTTCCTGGTCATGATCGGTGATCGAGCTTCTTTGGTTGGAAAGTGGGGAGGTATCATCTTCCAGGGTCTAATCGTTGGCAGTTTGTTCTTTCAGCTTCCTAGCAATACGAACGGCGCTTTCACTCGAGGTGGTGTGCTGTTCTTCATATTGCTGTTCAATGCTTTGTTGGCGCTTGCTGAGCAGACTGCTGCTTTTGAGTCGAAGCCCATCTTATTGAAACACAAAAGTGAGTCCTTCCCTTTCCGAGTCTCTACTATTCGTTCGAAATACTGAAAAACCGCTTAGACTTCTCCATGTACCGTCCAGCTGCGTACGCCATTGCTCAAACAGTTGTTGACGTGCCATCGGTCCTGATACAAGTCATTCTCTTTGACATCATAATCTATTGGATGGCCGGCCTCGCAGCAACTCCTTCGCAATTCTTCATCTCAATACTTACTCTGTGGCTCGTCACGATGGTAACATATTCATTTTTCCGCGCTATTTCGGCCGTGATGAAGACTCTTGATGACGCTACAAAGGTAACTGGGGTCGCTATACAAATTCTCGTGGTGTACACAGGCTATCTCATCCCGCCTGCTCAGATGGAACCTTGGTTCGGCTGGCTGCGATGGATCAATTGGATTCAGTATGGCTTCGAGATGCTGATGGCAAACGAATTTTATAACCTCGAAATGGAATGCGTCCCACCTTATCTGGTACCGGTTGGAGGTGATCCCCAGTACAGCAGCTGTGCTTTGGCAGGATCTGAGCCCGGGTCTACAATCGTCAATGGTGCCCAATACATCCAGGCTGCATTCAGCTATAGTCGCAGTCATCTCTGGCGCAACTTCGGATTTCTCTGGGCTTTCTTCATCTTCTTCGTGTCCATCACCTGCTTAGGAATGGAGATGATGAAGCCAAATGCTGGAGGTGCTGCTGTTACTATGTTCAAACGCGGACAGGTACCGAAGAAGGTTGAAGAGTCTATCGAGACCGGAGGTCGAGCGGGAGCGCAAGACGAGGAGAACTTGAACGAGAAGGGCGCCTCTCCTGAGAAGCATATCTCATCCTCTGATTCTGGCAGTTCGACCAAAGAGAAGAAAGACGAGGATGCAATGCAAAATGTGGCCAAGAACGAAACAATTTTTACCTTCCAGAATGTGAACTACACCATACCTTACCAAGGTGGAGAACGAAAACTCTTGCAAGACGTGCAAGGTAGGGTGGCCCCGGGTAAGCTCACAGCCCTTATGGGGGCTTCTGGCGCCGGAAAGACAACACTGTTGAACACACTCGCGCAAAGGTACGTCAACTTTGATCAGTGTACACGTCAGGACTAAGAGACACGTAGAATCAAGTTTGGCACGATCTCAGGCGACTTCCTCGTCGATGGAAGACCGCTTCCAAAGTCTTTTCAACGAGCCACCGGCTTTGCAGAGCAAATGGTAAGACCGATCTGCAACTATCTGAAACACGCTGACAGCTGGAATAGGACGTTCACGAGCCAACAGCAACGGTGCGAGAAGCGTTGCAATTTTCCGCACTGCTTCGCCAGCCACGAGAAGTATCTAAGGAAGAGAAGTATGCCTACTGTGAGACTATCATCGATCTGCTTGAAATGCGCGATATTGCTGGTGCGACTATCGGCAGAATTGGTGAAGGGCTTAGTAAGTTTCAGGGCTCAAGACTGCTCATCTGAACAGAGGCTGATACGTTGTAGACCAAGAGCAACGGAAGCGTCTTACAATCGGTGTAGAGCTCGCCAGCAAGCCTGAGCTTTTGTTCTTCCTCGACGAGCCTACCTCTGGGCTTGACTCAGCTGCAGCCTTCAATATCGTTCGGTTTCTTCGAAAACTTGCCGATGCAGGCCAAGCGGTCCTGTGCACTATCCACCAGCCTTCAGCTGTCCTGTTTGAGCACTTTGATGAGCTTATTTTGCTCAAGTCTGGCGGTCGAGTTGTCTATGCCGGCGAGTTGGGCAAGGACAGCGAAACCCTCCGAAGATACTTCGAAGACCAAAGCGGGGAAAAATGTCCGCCTGATGCCAATCCTGCCGAATGGATGTTAGAGGTATGTCCTTTCGCTTCTTCACGAACATGTTCATTGACTTACTCGTCATTAGGTCATTGGTGCCGGCGATCCTGATTACAACGGCCCTGATTACGGCGATAAATGGCTCGAAAGCGAACAATACCGGCACCAGACCAAAGAGATCGAAGAACTAATCGAGACACGCAAGAATGTTGAGCAATCTAGGAACGTCAAAGACGAACGCGAATATGCCATGCCACTATCAACTCAAACAATGGCGGTCGTCAAGCGTTCCTTCGTCGCTTTCTGGCGCACACCTAACTACGCCATGGGCATCTTCTTTCTACACATCCTCACCGGTCTTTTCAACTGCTTTACTTTCTACCACCTTGGCTACGCTTCTATCGACTTTCAATCCCGCCTCTTCTCAATCTTCATGACCCTTACCATATCGCCACCACTCATTCAACAACTTCAACCTGTCTTTCTCAATAGCCGCAATATCTTTCAAAGCCGCGAGAACAACGCCAAGATCTACTCCTGGTTCGCGTGGACGACGTCTGCCGTCGTTGTCGAATTTCCCTACCGCATCCTCGCCGGCAGTATTTACTTCTGCTGTTGGTGGTGGGGACCCATGGGCTATCGGACATCCGGCTTCGCAAGTGGTTTCACATACCTTCTTGTCATCCTTTTCGAGCTTTTCTACACAGGCTTCGGGCAAGCCATCGCTGCATTCTCACCGAACGATCTCCTCGCCTCGCTCCTGGTCCCGCTCTTTTTCCTCTTCGTCGTCTCCTTCTGCGGCGTGGTTGTGCCACCGCAGCAACTGCCCTATTTCTGGAGGAGCTGGATGTATTGGCTCACACCCTTCCACTACCTCCTCGAAGCCTTCCTTGGCGTTGCAATCCATGACCAGCCTGTCAGCTGCGGCACCTACGAATTCGCCCGTTTCCAGGCGCCACCAGGCGAAAATTGCCAGTCCTATACCCAAGACTTCATCGCGCAAGCCGGCGGATACGTCCAGGTTGGCCAGGACGGAATATGCGAGTTCTGCCAGTATGCCAATGGTGACGAATTCGGACGCACCTTCAGCGTGTTCTATAGCAATCGGTGGAGGGATTTGGGAATCTTTTGCGGATTTATTCTGTTCAATTATGCGGTTGTTTATATTGCTACGTGGTTGAGGTTTAGAGGAAAGAATCCATTGAAGGAGCCGATGAGGAGAGTCCTACAGAAGAGGAAGGTGAACAAGTAGTGCCGAAGGTTCACCTTTCTGAGACGAGCAGGTGATACGGCCCACATGTACCAATATCTAAAACTAGAGACATTTAGAACGACGAGTATCCGAATCGTCAAACGGCAGTCCAACTCAGTCAAGACATTGAGAACGGTCACCTGCGCCCGTGGAGCTCTGTTCATATAAGACTGATTACTGATAAAGCATTGCACACTTGCGGTCTCTGCATTTCGTTTGGGCCGAGTCAAATGTTGTTTTCTCCTCACCACAGCCAGGGCCCATCTTGCTACAGCCTCCTCGTAATTCCAAGCCCTGTACCCTTCCTTCAAAGACTGGCCTCGACCAAATTCGGAACCATCGTTATTCTTCTGCACCTCTTACCGCTTTGTCACATTGAAGCCCGTGCCCGACGTCGTATTCTGCTAGACCATTTCGTCCTCCTATTGCGCTGTCGCTCTAGACCTTGCACTCGCGCCCATTGTGATTCGAGCTGGACCAAGCAGCGCCAGAAGCTGGTCACTGAGCGCTAAAACGGGCTTGCTGGTCTTCCTTCTGCGGCATCGGAAAAGGAAATTGCGGATGCATCTGCTTCGGTGAGCGGGTGTGAGGGTCTAGCAGAAGGGGAGCACCCGTTCGGAATTGAGTTTTGGCCTTGTGATGAGTTGACCCGACGTTCACACCGTGATCTCCTTGCGACTTAGTTGCGCATCCTTTGCTGGTTCTGGAGCTAGACTAAAACAGAACAGTGATCTCTCTGCAGGCCGTGCAGGGAATTGACATTGACATTATTCGGTACATATAATGTCACAAGATAGAGGCCAGCTGACGTGATATGTTTTATTGCTCCGAGAACCTGGGTGCAGTCTGCACCCCAATCTCGTTCATGAACCAGGGTGCGGGCCCCAATGCGAGGCTGGATTTTCTGATAAAGACGTTGATGCAGATTGCGATGAAGCAATGAGTTCGACGGAGCCATTAGACTGAATACGAGTTGTTGAGCCTGAAGGCCGCTCGTGGACAGGACGGCTTGTGCTTAAAAAATTGGGACCCTCGTCGTTCTTGATGGTATATGCTGAGCTGCCCAGATTCGAGTTGTCATCATCATCTTCAGTGTCGTACTCTAGTGTGTAGAAGTTCTTCGTCCTGCTCGGTCTCAGCCAGGGCTAGGTATGAAACGCCTGGTTGAGCGTCGCGCAGCGAGAAGTTACCAACGATGCCAGGCAAAGACGGCATAGACAATGACAATCACTATTCATTGCAAGTTAAAGAACTTCAACTTCATCGTCTAGAAGTACCACCAAAGCCTGTGGATTCATACCTGCTGCTCGAAAAGCTTGGTGGCGAAGACCTAGTGTTGCTTGGGCCAGCTCCTACACCGCCACCGCCGCCGCCGCCGAAGAACCCTCCACCTGGTCTTGTCACTGTATCTCTCGGCTGCGTCTGCGTACGGTTCTGATTGCGGCCCAGAGCATACCCCAAGCCAGCCCCAGCTAGTCCAGCAGTCCAAGGACCTGGACGCCAGCCTTGATCTTGTTGTTGTCGATTATTCCGCGAAGAGCTGGCAGGACTGCTCCTTGACTGTGTGCCATGTGTCTTCGATTTTGAGAACGGTTGAAAGTTATGAGAGTCGTACGGAGGAGGAGCGTCATTATCATTGTCACCCCCACCACCACCACCACCGTACCAAGGAGGTCGTCGACCATCACCACCGAGGCGGGGAGGATTACGTTGACATTGCTCGAGCATTTTGTAGACGATGGTCAGCAGTACCCCGCCAAATATTATGAAGAAGACGATCTTAGCGGCTGTGCCGGCTCCCTCGCTAGCAGGGGAATAAGAGGATGGGTACCCCCAATGGCCATCATTCCCAAACTTCTCCTCACCTTTGTCTGTGAGTAAGAGCCTGTAATCAACACCACAGCTCCCTTTCAGAACATATGGGTCATCGCTCGAGGCATATCCTTCGCAGGAGACGTCGGTACTTCCAAGCTTAAATTCTTCAGGTAGGTCTGCTCGACAAGCCCATTGTATGTTTTCTGCGTCGTAGTCAGCGCCTTCGTTGGTGCAGCGCATCACATCGACCTGATAGAGCTTGCAGACATCTTTAGAGCCAACACAATGAAGCTGCGGTACCGCGGCAGCTCGTCTGGCGGTTGTCATCTTGCCATTGCGGAAGGTGAGCGATTCGACTTTGGAGAGCAGGATGGCATTCTTGGGCACGTTTTTGGGGTTCGTTACTTTTCCTGCTGAGGCTACTGAGGCGAATATTGCGAAGTAGAAAGCGGCGATCAATGTGAAGAATGATTCCATAGCTAGCTATTGCTAGGCTGGCAACTTGTCTTGTAGCGATTGATTCGACTTACCAGGAGTGAAGGACAAAGAGACAACGTGCTTCATCTCCTCAAGATAGAAATGTACATTGGCAGAGCTGGTACAGTGGCGATCGTTGGATACAAGAACCATCCATTCGCAAGCTGTGATATTGTGAACAGAGTGGCACGAGAGAGAAACAAAGCTGCCTGGTGTGAGGACTCGCAACGTCATGGAGCGGTGCATGGCAGGCCGTTAGGCGTAGTGCAACCGAAGTTTAAGGCTAGGGCGCGGGAACGTGTTTCGTGATAGGCTCGCTATGGTGAAAGCATGCGCAAAAAGAGGCGTCTACCGTGCGTGCGTTAGGCGTCGCCAAGATCACAATCACCTTCGTAACGCGACCCCACGTGAGAAAGTATCTTGGTAACAAGCCTACCCTATCTTCCATGCGTCGTCTGCCATAATCTTACTGTCCATTGCTGGCATATTGGCTGGAATTCCACATGGGTGTTTGGGAACGAGCACTGCAATCCTGCTGGCAGGATCCTTAGCGACGTGTTATCAGTTTCAGGGCGTTGTGGACAGGTCGATTCTCTTGTGTCTCACTCACATTTAAAGTCTTCCTCAGATGATACTACAGTCAAAGCGATATTGGACAGTCCCGGTCGGTATAGAATGGCAGGTATCATTGATCTGACCAGCGATGATGAGGTTGAGCCGGCATCTGCTCTAAGAGATCCCTCATCTGATGGGCAAGATGAAGAGGACCTCCAGCGGGCCATAGCGATGTCTCTGCAGAGCCAACGAATTATCGACAGCTCCCCATCGGCTCGTCTCGAATCCACCAACTCTTGTGGAACTCATGAGAAGGAGGAGGAGGACGACGACGACGATCTCAAAAAAGCCATTGCTCTATCACTACAGAACAATGAACAGGACACGGGAATCCGGCGGCCACTGGTCGAGCCTGGAAAGCAAGGAGAAGCTCCAAAGCTGCACGTTACTACTATGCCGACCGGAAGCCTCTTGGACCTCGATCGCAAAGCAATGGAAGCAGAGCGTCTCGCCAGACTCAAGCGAAAGCGAGAAGCAGAAGGCAACCGAAAATCACCTACCTCAGCACGAATATCTCCCCCACCGCTACGAAGACAAAAGGTCTCATCGACACCAGCATCTTCAACCTCACAAGCCTACCCGCCAATCGTACCACAGCAGACCAAGAAGTCATTTTTCCCCCAAACCTTCTCCTTCTCCACCCCTCATCCTCTCCTGACCTCCCAGCCCTCCCGGCATGACTCCTACGACAACGCCCTTCAAGCTACGTCCTTCCGCGACATCGTCCAACCACCGACTCCTAACCTCAATCTAACGTCTGCCCTCCTGTCTTCCTTCATTATCGACTTCGATTGGCTCCTCCCACACTTCAACACCTCCGCCACAAAATTCGTCTTCGTCCTTCATACTCATAACGATCAACACCGACAACTTCTCCGACAAGATTTCGCCGGTGTGCCGAATGTCAGGCTGGTGACGCCAGATTGTCTAGGTGGTGGCGGCAACATGCACAGTAAGCTCATGCTGTTATTCTTCAAAAATGATGTCAGTCGGCAGGAGATTTGTAGGATTGTCGTTCCGAGTGCGAACCTGATACCGGCTGACTGGGGCGTCGGAGGTGCGATGGAAAACGTCCTTTTCGCGGTCGATCTACCGGTTGAGCACACTCAGGAACTTTTCGAGACACAATTTAAAAAGGAACTCAAGAAACAATTGGGAGCTCAAGGTGTGCCACAGGATGTCCTGAGAAAGCTGGAGAGATATGACTTCAGTTCTACAAAGAACGTTGGTTTTGTGCATTCGGCGAGCTTGAGTGCGGTGTTAGATTCAACTGCTACTCCCACGATGAAGAAGCAGCAGCAGCAAGGTCTACAATCACTGTCCGGTGGAGGCACAAGACACGCAACATCGGGAAGCTCAGCTGTAAAAGCGCAAGGTGGTCAACCAGCTCAGGCTGAAGATCCGATCGACTCTGCACGCACTGGGCTGCTATCACTCAGCGATACTATAAGCTCACTGGGTCTATCAATTTCATCAACGGATCCATCCTATCCGCCTCGGCTTGACTTCATCACCTCCTCCCTTGGTAACCTCAGCACTCACTTCGTCCGTCAGTTCTTCCAAGCAGTCTGCGGCGAGCTTGAACCAATTGCGGCCGCAGGGAAACTAAGCACGAAAATTGGAAAGGTATCATCAGATTCGGCAAAAGGAGAAGCCAAGCTCGATGCTCTCATCAGGCAGAATCTGCGAATCTACTTTCCAACAGACGCGACTGTGAGAGCTTCAAAAGGTGGTCCGAACGCGGCTGGCACTATCTGCTTCCAAAAGAAATGGTGGGAGACGAATGACTTGATCAGAAGGTGCCTGTGTGATTGTGTTGGGGTGAGGGGTGATGGGATCCTGATGCATAGCAAGGTATGTATCTCTAGCGATTTTTGCTCTCTTTCGTTATCGTCAGTCTTCGGCGTTTCGTCGTTTCAGTTCCCGTTTTCCCGCTTGTGCGGATTATTGAGATGGTCTTATCCGATGACATGCTTCCTTTTCAATCGGTCCACCGGGTGGCCATCGAATAGCTCGCTTAACTGGTAGCGCAAAACTCGTGCCTAACCGAGACGCCCCAGGAGCATATCCAGGGAGAGAATGGCCTATTCGTCTCGTCACCGCTCGCAAGTAAGAGCAAAGGTAAGGGATCCTGAAGAGCGGCAACCAAGACGGGGCACAGCTTCCAAGAAGGTTCCATGTGTGCTTCCCGCTCCCCGTACGCTGAGTGCGTCTTGAGGAGCAGGTGGCACATTACAAATTCCCTGGTCTAGCTTCGTCTGAAGCAGGGACAATCGGGTTGAAGGGGAAAATGGCTGGTAAAGGGAGACTTGACATAAGTCACGCGGATCCCGTTGCATGTTGGTGTGGTTCGAGAGCCTCGGCAAGACCAGGTATCCCGGGCAAGCAACTCTGAAATGGTTTGTTGATCTTCAGATTGAGGGCTTTGAGGCTTTAGTGGCTTGTACTAGCTGAAAGCATGTGACGATCTAACGGTCGCGGAAGATTCGTTCAGCCTGCGCCGTGCCGCTTCACGACTGCCGTCGTGAGAACTAGTTGCAGGCATCAACGTGAGGAGAGCTGTTACTAACCTGAGATTCTAGATAATTGTGTCAGAATGCACGCCTTACCAAAGCTTGGCCTTTCCAAGGCTTGTTTGCGGGATGTTTGTAATCTTGACCCTGGTCTACACCTCAATCTGAAACAATGTCCCGGCCATATTTTGCAGAGACTTGTTGCCGCCACCCTAGTTTTTGACTGCTGCTGAAAACGAGATCACCTAGGAAATTCAATGCTGACGAACTTGCCTCAGATTCTCTACGTTCGCTTCAATGCACCGAAAGCCATATCAATACATGGGCAGACCGGCTTGTATACCGGCTGGGCTTACATTGGCTCCGCAAATTTCAGCGAAAGTGCCTGGTAAGTCGCTTGCGTTCCCTGCAATTATCGAGCTGAGCGACCCCTGCGGCTCACAAAAGATCCCTATTTCCCCGCTTGAAGCATTTAATGCCTGCCGAGATACCAGTAACAAATCACCAATACAGTGATCATCCCAGCATGCATCCCCAAAGCCATGGTCAACCTACCACAGCCTTCTGGCTGACTTTTGTTCGTGGCCGTCATGCATTGAAGACAGACGACAGCGACTTAAAATCATGCCAAGAAGTACCTGCACTTAAAGTCGTACGGAATGAGTATAACGAATCTGCCTAGGGTGGCTGGGCGAGTTGCGCAATCTTGAGTGAGCTATCGACCCTTGAAACATCGACAATCAGGGTCCTCGCAGAGGAGGAGATGGGAGGACTTACCGCTCAGCAAGCCGTCACGCCAGTGCTGCCTGAGCCAACGACCCTTTCAGCATTGATGCGGAAGAAGGCGCATCATATTATGTCAATCGATGTTCATAAGGTTGACGAGTTCCGGCCCCTGTCATCTCGTTGCCTGGGCGCACTTAGCTACATGTTTTGAGCGTGCTCTGAAGTCACGCGATGGTGTTCACTCTATTCTGACTTCAGGTCGCGGTTTTGTCTGTCACTTTGCCGATGATACTCGTCAAGCACGTACCAAAGACGGATGACGTGCTCCGCCGCTAGAAGATGTTGTGCTAACTTGCTTTTCCTACGCAGGGGTCGAATAACCAATGATAGCAAACTGAAACGACCAAAGATGACATGCCGAAACTGGGAAAGTGGCCTAGTAATCCCTGTACCTGCGCACGACAGCACCAAAAGCCGGCACTCCGAAACACTCGGGCTTCTGTTGGGAGTCGAAGGTAAGACAGGAAGCAAAGGAGATAGCAGGGAAAGCAAATCGTCCACTTCTGGGGGAGGTGCGACTTCTGCAGACGTCTTGCATAGGGAAGGAATGGGCCACGTAGGACGCGGTTTTGACAAAGCAGATGGAGTCTACAGCCAGACAGAAAGACCAACAGATACCGTTGACCAATCGACCGAGACTGCCGGGCAAGACCATGCTGCTCCAGGGAGGCCGTCTTCTCTAAGCGAAGTATTCGCAGGTATAGTGCCAGTACCGATTAAGTATCCCGCAGAAAGCCATTTGACACGCTGGCAAGAGCCATGGTTCTTCAGGAGCTGATGGCTTGCCGCAGGTTGTGGTTCACAATGAAATATATCTTTGATCAGTTGACTTCCGCTTAAGCCACGGTAAACTAGTTCAATTTCCAGCTGACCATGAGCGCTTGGCAATAGGCAAAGTGTTGCTGTGCTCGAGTGATATCATATGATCCTAAAAGAGCCGTGTACTTTCAGCTAATTGTTTAGAGTCGGCCATAAAAGACAATTTGACGATCTTTGCGGTGTGCTGATCACATGAGATTGGGTTTCCTGAGGGATCCTCTGTTCTGGAACGCTCTCGCTTGACGGCGAATATATCCACTACCACCAATTAGACTAGGCGACGAATAGCCCCAAGTAGAGTGTGGCTGCAGGCGGAGTTCTAGCCACACATCCTCGTGTTTTAGTGGTAAATTTCGTCTATTCAGGCCTGACAGATGAGTTGTGAATGCTGGCAAAAGCAGAGTCCAGTCGTCGTGACACGGATGTTTTATGGGCTTAAGCAGCGTCAGTACTCAACTTTGACATGGCGCACTGTCCGAAGCACCGCAATCCAGCCGAGTTATACATCATAGTGGCAGAGGGCCCGCGGACAAGCTCAAGTGTTCGTGCGTGCGGTGAAGCTACGGTCAAATTGTTCGTAAGATTCCGGAACGCATCTGCAAAGTCGACGCCCTAGCTTTGAGAGTTAGAGCGATCAGCGGTTTTAGTCCTGGATGCGCACACCGACGAAAAAGATGTCCTAGAAACCCATTCAAGACTTCATAAGAGCTTGCGAATTAGAAGAAAGAAGATGCGAACTTGATCTCTCGGCGCGGTCTTCGTGGCAATCTGGCGAAGACCAAGACAAGATCAGCACAATCCCCTGTCGCAATCTCCAGCACTGAAGGCCGCGCCGCAGTGGCGTATTGTGATATGTACCAAAGCTGTTGGAGCATGTAATGTCCACCGCTCTGATGTGTCTTGTGATTCGCAACTAGCTAAAGCGTCGCGCAACATGTGGGCAGTCAGGAGGGCATTCACTGTAGTGAGCATTATTGAAAAGCAGGCAGCACGAAGGAGATCGTCGCCGACTTGAGTACTAAGTTATGGTTCTGCACAAGTTCTTACAAGGGATATTCCGGCCATCCCGTAATAAGAGGTCTGACATGCCGTGCTCGTTATGCACCGGGAGAGATCAGTTACGTGAATATCCTCACAGAGCGCAGACCGCACCAGACCGAAACAGTCGTCATCTTTGGCGCAGAGGCTTGGCCTGTCTCACTGCGTTTTGACAGTGCGTGAATGTGATTGGCACTATTGTCGCAGAAAGAGACCGTTACCACGGTTCAAAAGTGGTTGCAGATCTCTCGGGAGCTCGGCTATTCGATCGCGCATCCTGGCGAATGGGTATCTTTGACAAATCAGACTTGGCTCCTAACTCAGGCACGTTTGGCAGAAAATGTACATCTATGCAGAACCACATACAATCCGTCTTTTCACAATGGTTCCTGGAAAAGAATTGAACACAGATTTACTGAAATACGCATTGCCTGTAATTCAGACTTGGTGGGGGGTTAGTATGGTGTCTACAGGAAGGTACTGCTCTTTTCTTAGGCCGGATAAAGGAACGTAATGCGACCACTATCATGTGAGGACAAGACAGGCAAATTCGATGGCATCGGCTACAAAAGTGGCTGCACTAATGCCGGCTACGGCTTCCTTTCTGCTAGGGATCTCCATGCGTGGTGGTGAACGCTTGTTTGAGGAATACCCCCACAAGCTCATCCAGCTCAATGGCAACGAAACCGGGATCTTTATCCGGTCGGTTTGTAGAGATGCATGACGGCAAGCCCGAGCATTAAGATCCGTTTCGGGCAACATCGGGCTAGAGATGAAGTGCATTGAAGGGCTTGACTGCTTGAAGCACAACGAAGGAAGCAAACCGAAGCCACAGCAGCCCGCATGTCAACCATGAACGATTGTTGTGGGTTGTAAAATAGCAGCAATTATCCAGCCTCGTGCAATCTATTTTCTTCTGAGTTTCAAGGAGCAAAAGCCACATCTAAAAGCTAGGTGTCAGACCGCCACAATGATGTCTGGATGCGAGTCGCTTAACTATGCTCGCATATCCATTCGATTCAGCTGGGACTACCCCCGTCAGATCCTTTCAGCGCCAATAGGGCGATTATGGCCCATGCCTTGAGATTCACAGCTCCTGATAACACAAGAATCATGCCGATCGCTTTTGCAACAGGGATAGCTAGCATTCCCTACAGTAGTTGGGTTCCAGCACCTCATTGAGCCAGGTGACAAGCGTACACTCTTTCCTGAAGCGGACGTGGCTGCTTGAAAGACTAGATCAAGGCTACGTAACTCCAAATGTTTTTCGATTCACACACGACCAAACGGGTATGCGGATATTGAGATAGTGCGTACCTGCTCCACGAGGAAAAATGCACCATCTCTATCTTTCCCAGTATCGGGTTTTTTATGCGTGACGGGTCAAGTGTATGTGTCACTCATGCATTGAGGATCATTGTCTCCAACAAATCAATCGCAAGTACAAAGTTTCCTGGCCGAGCACTAGGATCGATTGTGCATATCGTAGTCTACTCGCAACCAGATACTTGGTAACAACCCTGCACATCGAAGCTTAGGCCGAGGGCTTATACGAGTCACTGTATCCTACTGCGCCAATACATGGAAGCGCACGCGCTCCGCTTTTGAAAGGACAACGGGTGCTTTCTCGCTCCATTAATAATGCCCGCGAGAGGTCGAGGGAGCCGAGAGGCATCATTGGTGGGGTTGACTGTCTAAGTGACTAGAAGCGGAGCCGTCCTACCGCGATTGACTGACCTCCGTTGATGGCGGATAGTCAGTCGTGTTGGGGACACAATGGAGCATCCGTACAATCCGTCGTTGACGTCTGGTAGGCGAGCGTCTTCATGAGAAGGAGCCATAGCATTGACCGTTCAAGTGGTAATGAGCATGTCAGCCAGTACTGTTACTCAAGTCACCAGCCACACCGTGTACAGCATGTCCGAATTGCGCCCGTTGTGGTGCATTTGCCACGATTTGGAAGCCTCGAGGTGTTTCCTCTGCACTGTTGATAATTGCACGACGAGGCTGATAGCGAAGATCCCTCGACAGGATCTATCGTAAAAATTCATTGCTAATTGTTCGCGAAGAATTTCCGCTGGTGCACAAGAAAAGCCAAACGTGTCTAGTCGGATCGTGAACCCGGGTATGAGAATGAGAACAGGGACAATTCGGGGGAATTTCGTGCATGAGGTATGGTATGCGGTGGCCAGACTCGTGCTGGACTCATGAGTGATATCTGTTTCAATGACCATTGTTACCAGGAGTGTGAAACTCTCGTGCTGAGGCCCTCGTATATCTGACATGTATCATCCGGGAGTCTTCAAAGCTGGGTGAGCTTCGTCAATGGCAGCAGCGGCAGCCATAAGCCTCAGGACAGCTCATCGCATGTTGCCTAACCACCAAGTCCAGGGCCAAAGACGTAATTCAAAAGAACTAGAGATTCATCAATGAGAGGGCCAAGGTATAGTTGAGCACGCAGGATCTTATATAGGATGTTTCGACCGCATGTTGAAACTCCAGCGCTAAACCCGCTTGTCTTTTAACCTTGACCACCGCATCAAGAAAGGTTGTAAGGATGGCGATGTCAGTGCCTCACCGCAATTGAGTCCCTTCCACCAGAAAAGCTCGATCTCCCCTGTTGACGCTCTGGCTTTGTTTGGCATTGTACCGCAAGTCCAGTTTCGCTCACCGGCACGCAGATGGACTGATAACTTAGTGTTGTAATCAATCGAACGGAATTTTCCACATGCAGATACTGCCATTGAAGCAGTAACACATTATTTAACACGAGATCGGATTCTTCTTCGATAATCGGTGCTTGAAACAGCTGGTACCGTCGGGTCCAAAATCCCACATGATGAGCGAAGATATAGTAAGAGGAGCATTTTTGGCCACCAGGTACTCACATCTCATGACCGCCGCGGAGCTTCATACCAAACACGCCGGTCGCAGACATACGACAGTTACCATACACCATGACCTTGAGCTATTCCCTCCAGAGTTAAGGCTTTCGGCAATTGCGCTCAAAATCTGCTGTTCCAGGCGTAGATACGTCATCACTTGCACCCAATGCACCAAGATGTCGCTGCGTCGGATCACCTAAGGATGGGACTAGTCTCGGTCCTATTATCGATACAGTCTCGTAAGAATAGTACTTTGGTAAAGGAAGGAAAATTGTTGTTACAAGGAACACTATCAAACGGACAGTTTCTCGAAGTTTTCCATTTCAGAGGTTTAAGTTTGGGACGAGCACAGACTTTTATCAAATTACTGGCAGCGACAGGGAGGGAGCATAAACTTCCAGGCACGAAACCATACTTGACCAAACTTGGCCGCAGAGATCTACTCCTTGGTCGACTGCGAGATCAACTCGAACTGTGGGATAGAAAGTCAAATTTCTGCCGCACTTTTGAGCAGCATCTGCAACGCCATCCCCCACCACGACAACGGGAGAAATTTGTTGCCCCCACGCTCAAATCAGGCAAGCGTCGCCCTCTCTCTCTCCCCCTCTCTGCGCTCGCCATGTAATAGCATCTGCCTAACGCTAGTAGACGAGCTCAGTCATAACGATACGGATTCATAACCGCCGCTTGTATTGTCTCTTTCAAAGCAGGTAAGCAACCGCCAGAAGCCTGTAAAACCTCGCATCTCCACTTGTAGTGCCCATTGTCGAATCCACTTTCACGATGGAGTTGGCTTCGTGGAGTTTGATCAGGTGCCGATGAAGATCGTCTAGCGCCAGTACATGGGTCATCAGGTTTTAACTTCGACCATCTCTGGTGCAGCTCGTGAAGCCTCCACCTTTCTGCTGCCCAAACTCTCTTCAGAAACCCTTCCCATTTTGCACCTGCATCAACTCTGCCGGGACTTCTAGCGGGCTGAGCTAACGTCTCGACACCAGGTCCTTGCCCTTGCTGCGAGACGCGTCTTGCTTGCTGATTTTGGGGCTGCATCCTCGATCGTGCGGCCCAACTTGTTAGCCAATTCTGCTTGAGTCCAGGCCAGCTGTTCCACATCTCGCG
Organism: Herpotrichiellaceae sp. UM238; assembly: GCA_000315175.1. Lineage (NCBI taxonomy): Eukaryota > Fungi > Ascomycota > Eurotiomycetes > Chaetothyriales > Herpotrichiellaceae > Herpotrichiellaceae sp. UM238. The sequence goes on from AMYF01000073.1 coordinate 99,860, forward strand.
TCAGCAATCGACCTTATATGCGTTCTTTGCTGCGTGCCCTGTGGCTTCCCCGCTGGACTACGAAGTGTTTGTCGAAGAACTTGTGCGCTAGCATCTTTCCCAGCCAGAGACCGCTCATTTCGTTCTCTTGGTTGATTTCTGGTTCTTCACAAGCTAGATCGCGAAGCAACGCTTGGTCAAAAAATTGCGGCTACCGCAATGGTCAAGCCAGTGTGACCACTAGATCTCTTCACTACATAATCCATACCCCTCCAAAAATTTCCCGGTGGGCATATGCATGACAGGCCCTCACAGCCATTCAACTTAACCGCATCAATCATTGGGCCAGGTGACCGGGATCTCAAAAGTCGACGCATTCGTCAACGTCCACATCTGCACACATCCTCTCGCCTCGAGGACACCGTTGACGATTGTTGTTGATGAGTCTTAGCAAAGCAATACGAGCTTGCTCCGCAATAAGCATATTATATGCCTCTTGCGCTACGTTTGTTCATTCAACTTTAAAGCTCTGACTTTCGCTTAACCTTGAGCTTCTGCAACGTTGAGAAACCTTCCGGTCCAATCTTCGTCGTGCGACCCAGCGTCTAAGATTGTGTGTATATTAGTAGCTGGGCTGTCCATTCATCATGTCCTCCAGTGGTGCAGCGCTTCAACCAACCTTCACAGGGCATGTTGCTACCACTCAAGATGCACTCATCCTCTTTGAAGGATGTCTGCAAGGGCACCTGTCCCACGTCCCGAGGAGGCCCCATGACAGAGAGAGAAGCACATTGATCAGAAGTGGGTCAGTGTTCATTTACGAAGAAAACGCGTCTGGAATCAAGAGATGGACTGACGGTGTGACTTGGAGCCCTTCACGTATCTTGGGCAATTTCCTTGTCTATCGAGAGCTCGACAAACCGTTTCCGCCGGGTGAGAAGAAGCGAGCAATGAAGAAGCCGAATCGAAGACCCAGTCGACCTGGAGAACCCTATCCACCACCTGGGCAACGTCCTGGAGACTACAGTCCAACCAGTGCTTTCAGCAACAACAGTAGTAACGAGAGACAACCAACAGATGCAGAGCGACAACTCATCGGCAGTCTTATCGACAGCTACGGATTTAAGATGAATGGACTCGTCAAGAAAACCATGAGCGTGACGGTTCAAGGTGTAACGCACCACTTGGTCTCTTACTACAACGTTGAAGACGTTATGGCGGGCAACTTGCGGACACCCTCGCAGACCGAAAGCTTGCAATACATCAGACCACGTCCGGAGTTGACATCAAAACAGAGCTTCCGATCCCCAATTGAGGACGCCGAGGACGTGAACGAATTGAATGGCCAGGCAGGGTACGGATATCGGATGGCACCTGGAGCCTACGAGTATGGCAAACAAACACCCATGTATTATCCATCTCAACCGTATCCCCCACCCATGACTGCGCAGCCTCCTATGCCTCAATACCCCGGCTCAATCCCTTCCATGACGCCAAGCTATTTGCAGACGAATCTGCAGACCGGACAACTAGGTCAGGATCGGCCACAGTACGGACAATACGATCATAATGCATACGGTAGAAGTATGCCACCGACACCGACCAGCTCTGCTCCTTCAACTCTCCCAGACCGAAATCAGCAAGCAATGTACCCACCGACGACAATGGGAAGACCAATGTCAGCCCTCAGTCCTGTATCAATGGATTCTAGAAGTACTATGGCCTACAGGCCAAATACATATGGTAGTATCCCGTCCATTACATCGCCTGCGGACGCGCACCGTCCACCACAGCAATCGCCTGTCGGTATGAAGTTTGAAGATCGAAGAGACCATCAGCAAACAGTCACGCCGTCATTCCCTGGCGCCGGACAGCCATACTATGGATCAACGCAAATGGCGGGGACCTGGAACGGGCCAAACCAGCAATAAACTCATATTTTTCAGGCGTAGGAATAGCATGCTTGGAATCTGTACATACATATTACGCTTGGCCGGCGCGACAATAGTGGATTGGTGGATTTACTCCGTTAGGGAAGCGGTCAAGACGCAGTAGTTGGAAAAATCCTGTGAAAGGACCAGGTAAGATTCCTCCAGAGACGAGCAGATACTTTTCGGACATGAGAATTGTCCTGTCGGAACCATCAATGTCGCTGAGCAGATGAATAAAGCGGTAGATGAGTGAACGATGAGAGGATTCAGGCAGATGCATCCTATTCTGCAGTATCGAGCGACCGTCAGTGCGATAACAAATCCAAGGAATCGAGCAGCACGGAGAAATTTGTCATAGAGTTTGGGTAGGCTGTACTGATCTGTTTGTTGGCTTCTTAGAAGCCTAAGTGGATTTCTGCCACGTGTGCAGGCAAACTGACATTGTTATCGTTCCAGTTCTCTGATTCTAAATTGGTGATATCAGTTTGTAACACAACGAACTCCAAAATTGATTTGGCGCTCACCCTTTGGCAAGGTTTGAAGACAAATCAGCGCTCGTGGGGCAAAGCACTGAACTTGTGGCAGGTGTCGACAAGGAAAAGTGATCTAGACATCTCAATTACCAGGCAAGTAACGTGGGAAGCCTGGCAGATATTGAGTTTCTGGTGAAGTGCCCTTTGTAAATCCACGTTTCTCCCGTCCGTATTGCACGTCCGAGCGAGACATAAATTTTGGCGGCTATAATTCGTGCTTCGTAAATTGTCCCATAGTCAACCATCACCAGTGTTTTTCAGGTACTTTCCGATGTGTATACGAGATTATGATCCATTACCCATCTCGCAGGACGGCTTAGACGCCATTTGACAGACAACTCGTGCCGCCAATTGCTTTTGTTGGGCGGTTTCAGAATTGGAGAGATCATCTGAAGATAGAGATCACATCTGACCTCCTCGACCTGCATTTGTTCTCGATGAAGGCAGAGCTTGAGAGTTTTAGTTTGATCAATACGTGGGACCGGTAACTTTGGAGCTCAAATTTAAAAAGCACCTGTCAATCCCGCTCCATATAAATTGTTCATCATGCGACGTGAACCGTGCCCGATGCGATGCTGATCGAATGGATTTACTTGTTGTTGCAAGAGCGCTGGCCGTCTTTGTGTGCTTGAACGCTATTGCGCAGTGATGTTTACCGGTCAACCCTGAAACCGCAGGTATCTCATAGTTTCCTCTCCCCGGGACTCATGTCTTTTCTGAGATGGTGCCTGCAGTCTAGCAAGATTTTGTCAACGTGCTCAGGTCACATTTGCAGATCAAGCAAAAAAGGTCCGCATCACCAGCTGGAGGATCGCTGGTGGCCTTACCTCCCTTGCAACAACGCTAATAGCCATGCCCTTTGCGAACGAAAAATCCTTGAACCAATTTTAAACCACACCTGTGCAGTTTGCATCGTATACTGCACAGGTTTCCGCTTGCGATCATGCCAGGATCAACACGAAAACGGTCGGTTTCTGCAGAGCAACGTCGAGATATCAACCGTCTGAGCGACTTCGTTGAAGCGTGCTCTATACAGTCATATCCTTGTCCCGCTTCCCGTTTGCTGAGGATGGGTAGGCTGTGAGAAGAGAAGATCAGCGAAGAAATAATAATATCCAGCAGTTATGTGATTTACAGGCGTTCTACGTTCCAGGGTGCGCGCCCAGTTTTGCCTTGTTCGTGGCCAGACGACCTCACCCATCTGAACTCGACGCATTGCTTCACACTCGCAGCAGCACATCCACGCATCTCCACAAGAACAAATTTGTGTGAAGGGGAGACTGAGCAAGGTGAATGTGCTCAATTGGTCAACGAAGGTCGAACACAGGTCTCAAAGTCATATCCACGTCGACTGCAGCACTCAATCTTCTGCAATTAGCGCAACTTCAAGTTTGCCCAACTGACCAGTAGCAGGGAGCGCGCCTCAGCATACTGCATACTATTGATGCTGCCAAGGAGCCGCAGCGCTACCTGAATAAATTTATTCTCACGGGTGTTTTAATTATTGCGGCACACTTGCTACCTCGTCATCTTTCCACAGAGCTGAATATTCCGAAGTCGGCCTCACGAATGCTGGCGTATACTTGCTAGACGACCGCAGAATTGAGAGGACTACGCAAACAAAGCTGGGACGAAGCGTGGCTCCGGAAATGAAGCGAGCAATAGTTGCTTGCGGTCAATTTTGACACACTGGCTTAGCGGTAAGTCTGCTTCACCGGTGACACTAACAATCGGAAGAATTGGAAATGCGGCCCCCTCCGGCACGATTTGACAGGCTGACGGACCAGCTATTAGCACTCGTGATGCCAGATATCCTGCAGGGAGTAGCGGCATGGGGGCGGGCCATTGACTTTTTGGATGCATGCCCGTAGTTGGTGAACCGAAACACTGGGATGAAGCTCCACAGTATGACCACATGCAGGAATGATAGTAGGATCGTTGTGGCTCCCCTAGGTTGTCATATGGACGTTCGTTCCTATGAATGGTTGTTATGATGAAACCATCACAGTGACAAGACCGCATCAATACGGACAAGAATCAAGTTCATAGCACGCTCATATCCTATCACAGTGTATAGTCAAACTCTCAGCATTAGCATAACTTGCTAGTAGCATCACGCGGTCGCGATCATCACAATCGGGAAAATGGGAAAAAGAAAATGCGGTTTACACCCTTGCATCTGGGCGAGCTCGAACAAGCCATCATCACCAGATCTCGCTATCGGATATGATAGGCTCGAATGGCGGGCTAAGCAAAAGGATTGTCTTTCCTTCCGCTCAGCCTTAACTTCACCGAGATCCTGGCACGCTAACCAACGCAAAGCATTGCAAAAACCCAAATTCGAAAGCGAGTTGGACCGTGATTATCAGATTTTCAAGCACCCAAATACGCATTTTGGTATATGCGAGATAGCCACAGCAGGAAAGAGACAGTGACGATGCAGCACAGAACGTCCGATCTGGAAAAAAGTACTAATGCACTGCGGAGACATGCATGCATGGATGCTGACCAATGGAAAGAGCACGAGCGGAGGTATGTCATACTATAATAGAGGCTGGCTTTCGGAGGTCAGTCTGATAAAAGAAACAGGTCATCCGCTTTCTAGTGCTTCCGTCCTGTGGTGCGTGGAAGCTGCCTACAAGAGATTTGAAGCGTCATGTCGTTCCAGGCGGATACGACACTTGGCTACACTTCGGAAGTCCTAGCCTCACTGGGCCGAAGAGGATTTTCTACGATGGACAAACCTCAGATACCCACAACCCAACCAGATAAGGCGCATCTACTTTCCTCAGACCCCGAAGTCATCATCTACCACTGCCCAGGATAAGCTGAGTAGTACTGAAGTCGTGAGCGCTGACCAAATCGGTCAGCTCAATGACACCAATTCTTCCCAACCACAACCCATTGACATGCGCTTTCTAGAATGCCTACGCTAAAAGCCGCGCAGAATCCTCCCCTTTGAGGTTTCAACTTGATGTCGTGGCGCACCGACGCCTCTCATACCCCCATTCGCTTGCAAAACGCGAAGGGCTCATCAAACGATACCAGGGACCACCGCAAGCAATCGTGACCGCCAAACCTCAGCAACTGCTGCGTTCAATTCTATCACGCCAGCTCCAGCTTTCAACCTCCATCCAAAGCCTTCTGAAACCATGGGCACCAGACAATCTGCTGGGGAGTTCGGTGTTCGCTCGCGCCAAGCCTCCAGTGATCTTGCTGGGATAGTGAGCACCGCAGCATGCAATTTCGTTTGATCGCATTGCACCTTTTAATCTGGGAATGAGTTCGCCGCCGGATTAACCCGCCCACGAGGTCTGTGTGGTGCGCTGACGGGAAGACGTTCGACCCGGGTCAGAGACGACGAAAAGTGGGAAGCTGCTGGGAAAACGGGTGGAGAGGAAGTAGGTAGCCCTGTTTCATGCGGTTGAGGTTGTGCCAAACTTGAGTACGACTGTGAATGTATTGATGTTGAATTTGAGTTTGATCTTGACTTTGAGACAAAAATTTTGACTTTCATTACCCATGCATGCATGCGCTTATCTTAGCCCGCGTTAATTACTAACCCACCTACCGATTCTATCTACCGACCGCGCGTCCAAGCCGCTGCTGTGCAGTAGCGCCGGGCTTATCTGGCCAGCCGGCCACGACACCCTCCACGCTCTCCATGAAGCTTGTGCTGTTGTGTACCTGTGTCCCTCCCAGCACGACCCGTACGCCGGGTACGCTCGCATTGATCGTAGCGACCGTCTTCGCCTCCTCGAACGTGACACCACCGACCATGAAGACTATGATGTCCTGTGGCTTCTCTTTTGTGCCGCGCTCAGGCTCGAGGAAGGGATAGGCATTTGTGTTCAGGCGGCCTTTGATCAAGGAGGTGAGGGTGTTATGGAGGGTGGGGAGATGTTGGGTGTAAACGTTCTCGACACCTTTCAGATCTTTGAGGAGGGTCTTTTGGAAGCGGTTTATCAGGTTGCCTGGGGCTAAAACGTCTGAGGTGTCGGATGTGGGAATGAGGGAGGAGCCGGATGGTAAGTGTTGGAGGGAGGAGGCGTAGGCGAGGAGGGAGGGGATCAGGCTAAGTTTGGAAGGGTGGATGTCCGCTACCGTCGTGAGGAGGTCGAGGAGGATGGGGAGGGCGTTTTGGGGGTTTTTGTTGTAGCGAAGGGCGTAGAGCGCTACGAGGCGTAGCTTGTTGGAAGGTTGGATTTGCGGATCTGGAAGGAGTTGTTGCAGGGTTTTGAGATCTTGAGTGTGGTTGTCGTTGCAAACTAAGGATTGTTCTAGTTCGGAGACATCAAGGAGACGGTGAGTGGAGACGAGGCGGGATAGCTCAGAGACAAGGGTGACATGTTTAGAGACGTTGCCGGAGAGTTTGCGGAATTCGGGGTAGTCTTCTATGAAGCGTTTCATGTCGTCGATTGAGGTTATTTCAGCGTTTGTTTTGGTACGACTCTGGTACTGAGACACATAGTCTTTGATTGTGCTGCCTAGGTCGCCAAAGTTCTGGTACATGTTCTTCTTGAAAAAAGGGTCCTGATCCGGCGTTAGGACTACCTCCTTGAGTTCTGGGCGGATGTCCGGGACGTTGGAGAGGTCGACTCGGCCATTGTGGATGCCTAGGAGCTCGTGGACTTGGGCTTGGTAGGTCCATTGGCTTAGGAGTGGTGTTATCGGGTCTTCTCTTCGGTCGAGGATAAGAAGTATCGGTGGTGTGTCCGGCTTGCGAGTTTTTAGGCTAAAGTCAAAGAGCTGGTCTTCCTGAGTTGTATTGTATCGGATTTCTGTCGCGAGCTTCTTAGCCATCAGACTTGTCTTCTGGTATCGTATCAAGGGGTTCTTCTTCAACGACAGCAGCAGTGCCAGTACTCCCTCTGTCGTCCTTTGCAGGTCGTCGGTGTTCCACATGTCCGGACTATGGCTCCACAGCTTATACCGGGGATAATTGAGATTCAGCGACATGAGGTCTGTGTTGACCACGTTATAGTCGGCAAAGTACTCCTGCACGACCTTGACAACTTCATGGTCGTCGGCTTCAGCTAGCCTCTCCAGCGAGGACTTTTTTATTATATTGCTGAAGTAGATATTGTACTCGCCATACTTTGGATCTCTCAGCTCATCAATCAGAAACTGAATGGAATCGGGAGAAGGCCTCACAAAGCATAAGCAACGGAGGTGTCGCATGCGTTCTCTTGACGGATTATCAAGACGGTCGATCAGAAAGACTTCATGCTTGAGCAGTGCAGATTGTGTTATTGCTGTTGATACTATTGACACAGTCTCACTGTCTAACAGGAGTATCTTCATCTTCGGTGCCTGGGAGGCAGCGACCCCCTCACCAGTGCCAGCGATCTTTGTGACATAGTTTTGGACTGCCGCAGAAACGTCCATCTTGAGAGGTCTCGGTGGTGTAGTGTTACCGGTACAGCATGACTTGGTTTAGCCCGGGATGCTGGGATGCGCCTCTGCTCGAGGCTGCAGCGGCCGGTGCACGTTGCGTTCTGAGTCGCGACTTCCCTGAAACTCTTGCTCTGGCTCAACCACACTTCCAAGTGCTCGGACACCGTGAACAGCGTTGCGCCTGCCTTGACCTGCAAATGCTGAAGGGCACTTGATTTCAAGCCCTATATGGATTGTGCTCTTTTCACTTTCAAGTTTTTGCGGTCGAGGTTTATTTGAAGGCTAGTTCAATGCTGTCGTCTTTCTGCCTTGTTTACCGTATTCTGTGCTGCAGGTATGGTGGGGCGGTCCCTGTGGTGGTCTTTAGCATACTTTTCCATGCTCAAAGATCTACATACGGCTTGTGGCATGCAGGCACGGTAATAGCCGAACACTGTACGGGGCGCACTCCTGACCGATGACGTCGCAACCCCCCAGCAACGTGAACACCGCTTCGTCTTGAATTTGAAAGCCAGAGGCCCCGCTTACCCAGATGTCTCTTTCGCCTACATGACAATATGAGACGAGCTTTAAGTAGCCGGCAAAGATGATTCCTGGTATCAATGCACGTACGTTTGGTCAGGTGAGATGTCGTTGACTAGGCTGATGAGGAGTAGCGTTCGCTTCTGCAGGCAAGCTCATCGGAGCCTCTGTCGATGAACTCAAACTCCTCTTCTCCTTCGTCGTGTCATACCCCCTAGCTGCGCTCCTCAAACGAATCCCGGACTCGAGGCCGTGGCTAAAGGATGTCTTCATCATCTCGGTTTCGCTCTTCTTCTTGATCGGGTTGTTTGATCTTTGGGGAGGTATTCGGACCATAATCTGGAGCGCAGGTGGAACATACGCCATTGCCTACTACATTGATGGCTCCCTCATGCCATGGATCGCTTTCGTCTGGCTCATGGGACATTTGTCTATCAATCATCTTGCTCGTCAGGCTGCCAATAGTCCCTCATCTGTCGACATTACCGGCATGCAAATGGTTATGGTCATGAAGCTGACTGCTTTCGCATGGAACGTGTACGATGGCAGGATCAGGCGTGACCTGCTGACAGATGGTCAGAAAGAGAAAGCAATCTATAAAATGCCCGGCTTCTTGGATTACACTGCCTATGTGCTGTTTTTCCCTTCCTTGTTCACCGGCCCAGCCTTCGATTTCAATGACTACAAGAAATACATTGAGACAACAATGTTCGAAGTCAAGCCAGGCGAGGTGGCTCCTCCCACTCGGGGAGAAAGACGAATCCCTCGCTCGGGAACTCCAGCTACCATCAAGTTGGTGGAAGGCCTTGCGTGGATTCTGCTTTACCTGCAGCTTGGAGGATGGTACTATCCGCGATTTGTGCTGCAAGACAAGTATAAGAGCTACTCCTTCCTTCGGCGTGTTTGGTACTTGTACGCGCTCGGCTTCACTAGCCGCCTCAAGTATTATGGGGTGTGGGCTATCACTGAAGGCGGTTGCATCATGAGTGGTTTGGGATACAACGGAGTTGACTCTCAGACGAAGAGGGCGAGATGGGACAGGCTGAACAATGTCTACCCATGGGGGATCGAGTCCGCGCAAAACGCACGGGGCTATCTGGAGCACTGGAACAAGAACACGAACAATTGGTTGAGGAATTATGTCTACCTGCGAGTTACGCCCAAGGGCAAGAAGCCTGGCTTTCGTGCCACGCTTACTACCTTTGCCACCAGTGCTTTCTGGCATGGCTCCTATCCGGGTTACTATCTGACCTTCGTGCTAGGAGCTTTTGTGCAGACAGTCGCCAAGAACTTCCGCAGACACGTCCGGCCCTTTTTCCTCACGCCTGATGGCAAGAAACCCACCAAATACAAGGTCTACTACGATATTGCCAGCTGGTTTGTCACCCAAACGGCTTTCTGCTTCGTCACCGCACCATTCGTGATTCTTGGTTTCAACGATAGTATGGTTGCTTGGGCAAGGGTCTACTTTTACTGTATTGTCGGTGTTGCCGCTTCTATGGCTTTCTTTGCAAGTCCTGCCAAAGCAATACTTGTCAAGAGATTAGACAAGAGGAATCACCCACATGTCCTGAAGCGGACCCGGAGCGAATTACGTATGCCGCAATTGGGCATGCTGGACACTGAAGAGATAGACCGGGCCATTGATGAGATCAAAGAGGAGGTCGACGCGCGGCGCAGAAGTGGCAGTATGGTGGAATTCCCAAATGGCGACGCGTTGAAGCAAGCAATCTCGAAGCGAGTTTGGCTCAATAGGAAGGAATCTGAGGGTCCAGGAAATCCGAAGATTGACATTGATCAAGTCAGCAATGCTGTCAGCGAATCTCTGACAGACAATAAAAAAGTGCTGTAAGAAGCTTCTTCATCCGCCGAAATTTGTATGCTCAAAGCGAGGACGAGCACGTCAAGCATGCGACAGAAGCGTGGGTCACGAGCGGCAAGCCTGGCTCGACCGCTTTACGAGTAGCTTCCGGAAAGGTCACAAGACGTAATTCATGTTTGCTTGATTGAGTTCAAAGTGAGGCTTTGTCGGCTCTTAGCATGAGGTATCTCAGCACTTGTGGCGTCTGATTTACAATTACTACAGAAGTCTCACGACAAACGAGTCTACATTGCGAAAGGTTCACAGACGGCAATTCGCTTCAGTGTCTGTCATCGACTTTCATTACTCATCAGTGGACCAAATCTGGCTATTATCATCCACGATCATCTCAAAGGAAGATTGTTCAGTAGCCTCCCATGTGTCTGAATGCCATTGCAGCGGACGTGGCAACTGCAATGTTGACAAAACAAGATGATTTCATCAACACGCTTTTCTTAGTTTTGGACGAATACCAATTGAACACTGTTCTCCTGCGACAGGACGCTGCGAAGCTTCAACGTGTTGGTGGCACTCCCATTGGTGGTGGCGTCAGCGCCGGAATCTGATAACTACTCTTCATCATTGCAGTTATCGCTGAGAGGCCGCGATGTACACTTGTGGATCTTCGGAAGACTGGTAGAATCTTCCTGTGTACTCTCGTGACACTAAAACTGTTTCAGATGCTACTTTTCTCGCCATCGACTCTTTGAACACTGTTTCATTAACTTCTGGGAGCATACCCATCGACTAGCACTCCATTGCTAGAAGTTCCAACTGCTCCAAGAAGAGCTACTCAATCATAACTTTAAGAACAGTAAATTGAGCATCGAAGAAGATTGGCAAAACACTGTCGACACTCTAGACTCGTGGCCGCTCAGTGGGGAGTTCTTTATACGCCCAAAATGTTTCGCTCAATACTTTGTATGGGCACAGGGTCAGATACTGCACCTATACTGGCCTAATGACCGCACAGAATACGAGAATTAAGATTCTTATGACCGTGACCGAGCCAGAACGAACATTTGGTGGTGATATCGTGAGGAAAGTGGTAAAGTCTGAGTCGCAGACTGTTATCTGAGACGCCAAATCCAGAAGTGCGGCCCTGGTCTTGGTGATAAGGCGAGCAAGCTGATTGTGGAGGCAGATTTTGAGGCGGTCCTTATAATCACTAACGTTAAGATCACGGCCGATGATGTCTTTGGGCTAGAAAGGAGGGCTAACATACTTCCGGGCCAATTTTCGACAGCGGAGAGGCAAGAAATACACGGTCTGAAGGGTAGTGAACGTTGAGGAGTGATGCCAAAGTATTGGTACAAGGACAAGGGTGAAAAGAATGGACTCCTAGTGTCACCACGTCCTTGCCAGTAACAACGAGAAGCTCATCAGCTGGTGCAAGGATCTCATTCGCATCCTTGCAGGCTGTCGTCAGTTTCTATCCGTTTAATTACCCATCATGGCATATTCAGTAGCTCTCTTGAACGTATTCTTCCAACTCCCTTTCTTATCCTTTTTTTGCGCCTCGGCCTTGGCTTTCGCCTCCGCGATAATCTGCTCACTCGTTTTCCCATCAGCCGTGAACGTAGATGGGACTCTCTCAGCTTTCCCAGCTGTGGCTTCGCCATTCGAGCTCAGGCTGCCACCTCCGATCTTTACTTCGGGCGACGGCCCATCGTATTTCTCAGCGTACGCCGGTGCAGCGCCAGCACCGGCCTGGGCCTCGTTGTAGACGGGAAGCGCTTCCTTGCCGCGGGTCCAGAGGTCGGCTTTTGTTTCTGGGTCGCCAAAGCGCCACTTCTCCACATCTTCGGGTAGGAGAAGGCAGTCCTCGGCGGGCGCGAGGGTGCCTTTATATCGGCCGTTTGCGTCTTTGGCATAGTGTTTTCTCCAGCTGCAGGTGTCTTAGCTTTCGTCATTTGAACTACCATTACCACGATGACGTCCCTAGGGTGGGGAGAAGGAAAACGCAAAACAGAGCCAGGTACTCACGTATCATAAGGCACCTGCCGGAACACAAAGGGAGGCGTCTTCTCGTTCGCCTTCTGGCGCTGCGTTGTCAGGCCAGATTTTCTCATCCATTTCTTCGTGGCGCTGAGGTTCTCCTCCTTGCCGTCGTCGATCTTCTGGTTGTGACTCCAATTGACGCTGTCGTCCCAGGCTATTGCCTCAGAGGCGGCGATGCCGCTTGGCGGGGCGACGTTGAACGGAAGTCGAGGTGGGAGGACGGCTACTTGGACAACATCTTGCCTCGCGGGGCCCGAGGTGGACTGTGTGCGGATGTCGCTACGGTTAATTGATTCGTGACGGTCGGCCATGTCGGCGGCGATTAGAGGCACGCGGATGCTGCTTTGTTGTGCGTGGCTGCTTGAGCTCTCTTCTTTGGCGGCTGATGAAGGTTTATGTCATGAGCCCTTGAGGCGGAAGTTAGAGGTCTTAGAGGTAAGGCTCAGCCACCGTGAGTCTGATCGACAGTCGCTTCCGTTTTCCAACCAAGGCCATTCGTGTCATCCCTCGTCGCCCAAAGGCTAGTCAGAAGCCTTTTGGAGCGATCATGAACGTCATATCCTCGTCGAGCTTCCTCAAAGTTCCTGGGTAAGGGGTAAAGCGTAAGACATGATTTGATCTATTCTACGAACTGGTCCTTCTTAGGTTGCAGGTGAACAATGTGAGTATGATTCCAGCCATTCACGTATGGTGACGTAGCAGCAACAGCGGTATCTTGCATGAGAAGGGTGTGCGACGCTTGAGAGTCTGGGGAATGGCCCAAAGTTTGTGGTAGCCAACTAGTGAATCATCTGGCCTCAGAATAGGTAGGCTTCTAGAAGCGCCAAAGAATAAGGCGTGCCGTGCTGCGCCTTGGACAAGCTTAAAATTGAGGCGCAACCGTTTTCACCATCTTGAATATTACGCGCGTTAAGACCTAGTTGATCTTGTAAACAGAGCGGAGTCTTGTTCTCGGATGGTAGGAAATGTTCATATGATCCGCGGCCGCTTAAATGCAAGGCAGTGCAAAAGATGTCTCCAGCCAGCAGGCGTAAGCCTTAGAAGCAAAGCACGGCCAGAGCTTCACTTCGCTCACAGCTCTGCATCTCAATACACACGTCCAGTTTTCCCGCAGTAGTATGACCGCATGACTCAGCTGAACCCCGATGAACAGTTTCTCGACCACCGAGTCGAAGGTAAGTAGAAATTGTTGCCACCTTTCTGGAGGAGCAAGGACCCCTACGTCTTAATGAGATGTACTTCACGAACCTACAATTTTCCCTTTACTCCGAGGCCCGTCACAATAGCCTCAAGGTCGTAAACGACGTCGAAGGGCAAGCCGAGGAGATCTTCACACAGCCGTCTTGCCGGCGGTTATTGAAGGTTATGAATACCGCAGCCAATCGGAATTCTTGTGGGTTCTGACAGGCGAGGACTTGAAATTACATGTGTCCAGCACGCGAATGAGACAACTGCCAAGGCATTAGCTTTGCACATCTCTCTTGGAATGTCATTTAGATCTTCAAATTCTTACTCACAAACAGCCTGACCAAGGACGCTGTCTCCGTTGCCCAGCCTTACCCCAGAGTCCCGAAGCAGCGCGATGGACCTTTTTGCCGTCTGCCCACGAAATTGGCTGTCATTCTGGATGACACCTTCCGGTTTTGAACGGCGACCTGGTATATCTTGCTGTTGTACATGACCAGATGTGGATACTCACAATGCAACTCAAGGAATCGAAATTTGGTCATGAACAGATTCAAAGCAGTCTCGAAAGTGCTGCTATGCAAGCCGAGGCAAAATATATATAGGGACCTGCTCGGAACGCCATGTACTCATTCTCTACTGCCTTCTCACTCTCTCCAAACAGCCTCAAGGTCCCGAACCTATCTCTAGGTCTATTAGCACCATGAAGCTCCACACTTTGCTCACCGCCGGCCTCCTGGGCGCGACCTCGGTCGCCGGTGCGAAGCTCTCTGAAGCCGCCAAGATGGATGGAATGATGGAGCTCAAGGAGAAACAATGGGCAGATGCCGAAAGAAAGGGCCTGTTCGGCGGCTCAAAGCTTTACAAGAAGGTATCGTCAAGACAACGCTGCATCAATGGCCGATCGGGTGAATACCAATGCGACAATGTCGATATGCACGGCTTCCTTAGCCACGAGGATCTTGGCTCAACGAGTCTGCGAGGCAATGACGTCTGGGGCTGGACATCTCCGGAGGGCCGCGAGTTCGGCATCGTCGGCCAAACCGATGGCGTCGCTTTCATCGAGATCAATACTAAGACCGGGAGCATCGAGTACCTCGGCCGGTTACCCACGCAAACGACAGTCACATCATGGCGTGACATCAAAGTCATTGGTCACCATGCATACATTGGTGCGGAGTCAGAGGGCCATGGCCTTCAAATCTTCGACCTGAACAAACTCCTCGGCGACGGCAGGCCATCATGGCGCAAACCCCGCGAACCGAAGGTTTACGACATCAACACAGACCTTACAGCATGGTTCTCAGGTTTCGGCGCCAGCCACAACATCGTCTCTCACGAGGAGAAGAACATGATATACGCCGTTGGCGGCCGTACAGGCCCAAACTCCCGCAACACAACCTGCGCAGGTGGCATGTTCATGGTTGACGTCTCCGACCCAGCCAACCCAGTCTCTCCTGGCTGTGTGTTCCAAGATGGTTACGTCCACGATGCACAGTGCGTCGTCTACAAGGGTCCTACCGCCCAGTATCAAGGCCGCGAGATCTGCTTCAACTACAACGAGGACACATTGACTATCATGGATCTGACCGACAAGGCCGCTCCAGTCGTCATCTCCAGGACCCCATACGTCGGCAACGAGTACACCCACCAAGGCTGGCTGACGGACGACACCATGTCCTTCCTCCTCCTCGACGACGAGCTCGATGAGCAGGAAGGCGCCGGCCCTCCTGCAGGCAACAACCGAACAACAACGTACATCTTCGACGTTAGGGATCTGACGGCTCCTGTTAACACAGGCTTCTACCAGTCACCTGCAAAGTCTATCGATCACAACCAGTACGTTGTCTCTGGCCTCTCCTACCAGTCCAACTACGGCAGCGGTTTACGTATCATCGATGTCAGCGGGCTGCCACAAGATCCTACCGGTGGCAACATTGAGCAGACAGGATTCTTCGACTGTCATCCTGAAGATGATGATGTGAATGGCGTGGTTGAGTTCTTGGGCTCGTGGAGCGTGTATCCTTACTTCAAGTCTGGGTATATCCTGCTCAACTCGATTGAGCGGGGTATCTTCTCATTGAAGTACAATGGGAGAGGCAAGGCTTTCTAGTTTAGAACGTTTACAGAAAGAGCATGCCTAGGTTCTGTCATGTGGTACGTCCCATGTGGCCATCCCGACCTTCTCGCACTTGGGTCGCTAAAATCAAGGTGCAGCTAAAAAGATGAGTTTAGAATTTTGTATCATCAGTGCCAATCTGATTGCTGTTGGTGACATTCGGGCACGATGTGATTTACCTAATCCTGAGAAGTTGCGTTCATCTCGCTTCGGTCATGAGCACGGGTGACAAATATCCTCGTCATCAGCCGTTGTGCCTTGAATCAGTACTGTGCAACTCCTTTTCAAGGTTTGAGATCCATAGTTGCCTCTCACAAGCCTTCAAATGCCCTTCTATAGCTGTCAGTGCCCTTCCAAACGTCTCACTATCCTCCCATTGGAATCACCATGGAGTGGTGTTGAATGGTGTGCAGCAATCTCACGGTCTCAAGGGTAGCTAAAGGACTACATGAGCCTCTTCGACCCCCGTCCATTAGATATACCCCCACTCGCCCTTGATCACCATTCTCACGCACCGAAACGATAGACTAGCCCACGTCAAGCCGGCTCTATTCCTCACCATACGATGCACACCAGCCCCCTGATATTCCTCATTGCAGCGTCGGCAGCCCTCGCCAGTCCACACGCCCAGCCGACCAACTTCGACGAATGGCCTCCCTACCAAGAAACATGCAAAAGTCGCAATGACTGCAAAGGCGGCAAAGTTTGTTTGCGTAAGTGACCATGCCGTCGGATGTATAGCGTCCTCTTCAGGGATGATGGTTGAACAACGCACAGGTCAGGTTTGCATAGGTTGGGACAGGTACCTTTACGGGTGCGTCACGACGCATGACCCTTCGTGCGCAGAGGATATGAGGCATGCGTTGGACTGCGAGAACCGGTGTGACATTTGTGGAGTCCCAGGTGACTTTGAGGCCATTTGTAAATGACCCTTCACTGAGACAAGCGCTATGATGACGGCAACTCGGCGACGTGAGCCGCTCTTTCTTTGAGTCTTTGGAGGACGAGGGAGCGCGACAACGAACGAAGCCAGATTAGCGGATCGATTCCATTTCCATATGAAGTGCAATTTGCTCAGATAAGCCGTTGTTTTTCTGCCCGCCCGTCGCGCCTCTTATGCTGGACTCTAGTGTCAAAACATGCTGGGCGGAGGCAAATTGTTGTTTCCAAATGCGCAAGGTCACGACAAAGCATGAGATCTTCTTCCCATCCACCGGTAGTCGTGTGCAAGGACTGCTGCTGCACGTTCACCATACTTATACTCGTATCTCTGTCCAAGGTCTGGAAACACGAACATACCCGTCAGCACTCAGCAGGACACGATGCACGTTCCCGCATTACTTCTCTGCTCTCTGCTCCTGCCTGCCACAATGTCCACTGCAAGTTCTCTCGTCCCATGACGTCCCTTCCCCAGTCGCCGAGCCCGTACCAATGGCAAAGTGTACAGGAGTAAGTATCGCTCACCTCGTGCAATGAACGTACAGCATAGACATTTATCGGACGCTTCACAGGGTATATTTGCCCGGCTTGAGATGAGATCTTCTGCAGGTGTGTACAGGCCCATCCACCTGCTTATCGAGGAGGGGGTAAACAGGTTGTAAAGCGAGTTGTAATGGCTGCAGAGGATCGGGATATTTTGAGGCGGATTGCGCGTAAAAACGGTCAAAAGAGGCAAGTTCGACGTTTGGGTGCTGTGTGGTAGAATATGTGGTTATTGGGAACGAGCGAAAGAAGGAGCCACTTGAGTTCCCATCAGCAGAGGGCAATCGTTTCAGTGGGAAATGGCCAAGGCGGATAACTCAAATCCTCAAGCCATTCCTTATTCTCTATCCACTCTGGTTCATGTCCTTTTCTTACTTGGCTCAGTATCTCGCCATCCATGGCCCCATGGACATAACTTTCCCCTCTAAAAATGTAACGAGGAAGTTGGGGTTCATTGCTGCTCACAGAGGAGGCATTTTGTAGACGCAAAATGACAGGCATTGACGTACCCATCAAAACCCACACTTGGTCACCAAGTGTGTTTGTTTCGTGCATGAGGCCCATGTAGCCCATGTCTGTGATGAAGAATCTTCTTCTCGTTGTCGCGGCAAGTACACGGCTGCCTAAAGGGGAATCCATGGTGACGTGCCATTTCTTATCCCCCACGGGCGCATCCGCAAGAAATGCGTTTATTTTGGGCAGATTTTTTGGAAAGCCTGAGCGTGAGCGTCGCTTGTTGCCCTCGCGTGGGAGTGTATCCCCAATCCTCAATCGTGAGAATGCGATATCGATTGCTTCCGAAGTAGGGAGATAGTAACCATCTTCGGCAACAGCATTCTTTGCTAGCCTGTGCCATTCGCCTTCATCTTCAACAGCAGCGGCAATAGCTACACCACCTACCAGATTACCTGATGGGCAAGACAGCGCGACGATTGTCCCAACTTTGATGCCTTGGACCGTGAGAGTCCAAGAATCGGGCTTGTCTATTGCTGCAAACCTGGTCGCCCCAGTTGCAGCATATACGTTCAAAGGACCAAGGAGATTGCTCGTTCTCACATTCCCTCCGTCGAGCATTCTGAAGTATGTACAGTGTGTAAGAGGCACATCAGATCTGAAATCGGGCACCCACGAGGGAAGCCTGTCTTGACCTGCTGGCGTCTTCTCCTCATCTTGGATGTGTATCATGCTAAGAAACGCTAGGCTAGAATGATTTTGAGACAACCAATGGGTGAATTTTGTGTACACGCACTGCCAGGAGCTCGTATAATCGACTTTTGAGGTGAGACTAGCCGCATCATTGGCCATACCCAATAGTGCGTACACTTTGTCCCTTGCGTCTGTTGCGTCGCGGATGCGAAAGTCGAGAAGAGGTTGAAACATGCTAATGTGATCGACGGCATCACCTCTCGCCGGAGCTCCATGCAGCCAGGAACGAAGAACGTATTGCTTGCGCAATTCGTCTGCGGTTGATAAAAACCACACTGCTTTGTACTCGTTGACAAGTCGGAAGCCTCCATTGCGCCACCAAGGTAGTCGAATACGCTATAAGCGATCAGGAAAGGGCCTTGAATTACGATTGCTTTCTTGGAAAGCACAATCTGCTGGAGAGTCCAGAGCCTCTTAAACCAGGCATTATCGAAAATTGAGCGGATGACTCTGCATTCGGGGGAATCCATGTCAGGTATGTCCATGATTTCGTCAAGTCGAGGCTGTTCAATTTGCATCTTCTCTGCAACGACCCGATTGACCCATGCCTCCACCTGCTCTGCCATATTCGAGAAGATCTGAAAAGGGTCCTCAGTTGCTGCCGTCTCCCCTAGCCAGACAAGGACCCTGTAAGCACTGGAAAAGATGGTCGCCATAAGAGACACTTGGCTCTCCCGTTCCGTGATATCTGCCTGGTTGACACTGATTCTATCGATCCAGAATGTGCGTACGAGATTTTGATCCCGAAGCCTTTTCAGAGCATCATGAAGATTCTTTCGAACAAGGACTCTCCCCGACTGGTGATGCTCTATGGTGATGTAATCTGCTGGCGACTCAGCGCCCCATACATAGGACAGTGCATAGTAGGAGGCCGGTGCCGGGCGAAGTTTGTCAAATTCGGGGCTCACATCGGCACTGCAGCTGTGTATGGCTGATAAATGGATAGTATCCAATCGACAGGTGATTGGATCATTGGCTTCAGCTGCGGGCAGAAGTCGAATTAGCCGTATGTTGCCTGGCTGTAAAGGCAATTATTTATACTCGTCAAAACTAGACGTATCAATGCCCGGTGCTACCATGATATTCTTCTGACGCCGTTCTCAGAGTTCCCATTTCCAAATCCCTTGACAGATCTGGATAGCACATTTCAAATCAGCTGCTCAACAAGCAAACATCGCGCAGGAGTGAGCACCCAGGCTGAATCTCAGCAAGCCTATTCAACCAAGGCAGAGAGAGCTTCGTTATTGGACAGCAAGGGTTTCTCTCACGTGACTAAGCATGTCAGGCACCCACCTGGGTTGTAACGGCGCATAGCGAACGTATTTCAGCGGTTATGGTATGTGATGTCCGCGCCTCTTCGTGAGACGAACCGCCACTAAGGCTGGCCTTAGTATTTCGGTGTGGTATTGTCTGATCCTTTTCAGCTTTGCGCACACGGTGAATCGAGTTTGTTGAAGTGAGATAATTTGAACGTAAGCTAACTTAATACCTCTAATGGCTAACGAAATCTTGACTTCAGCTTTCTATTTGGGTTTCGTTGAAACTCTATCGACCTGATCTTATCTGAGGACGGATCGTGGACCTACCCCAGTCGATGGATGATGAGTTGCAGGAGACAATGTGTTGGTCAAGACGCAAACGTATCAATTTCTCCTGCTTCCTTCAGATACCGTGTTGCAGGGCAGCTGCAGAATTGCTCGTCGGCAGCAGTAGCCTAGAGGCAGAAGCTTGGACAGGCTGTACGACGTGCTTGCGTGTCATGGGTATCTTGTAGCCCCGTGTCCCGCTATTGCTTGTTGAACGTACTATCTTTCATTATCAAAATCATAGGTATATCAGAGTGGGTATCAATCTCGTTAATTTGCCGTTGCCAATATAGAATCACGTTGCCGAACCCTCACCTCAAATCAAACAAATCGTCAATCTTCGAATAATCGTAACGAACGTGAATCGTCCTCATCTCGTCATCCAACCCGAGTTCGCTTCGGTCATTGCCAGGGTATATCCTCCTCTTCAACCTTCGAACAAGTCAAGTATCCCAGCCCGCCGCCTTGTCCGTCACTCAACGCCCTCACGTCAAGCTCAAGACAATTCCTCGTTAACGGCTTGACAACATCCCTCGCGATATTCTTCAACTGATCCACCTTACGCTCAAATCTTCTCAGATTATCACGCGTGTAGAGCACGCCACTGCTTCCTGTGCCGGACGGTTGGAGTTTAAGGAAGCGCTTAAGTTCTTCGTGGGAAAGATAGGATTGGGAGTTGGTGCTCCCGATTAGTCGATATATTTTGCCTGTGTTTATTATTGGTGGTGGTAGTGGTGGCTGTGGACGTGAAGACCGGGTTGTCGGTAGATCAAGTTGTGTTTGTGTCGCCGTAGGCGTTGTGCTTGACTGATTGCTAGGAGGACGCGAGCCATTCCCGGTATTCTTCAGTATTCCTCTGACCTCAGGGGTCGTATTTTCCGCGATCCACTGACGGAACAAACTCATGGCCAACCAGCCAAGATAGTCATTGCTCGGATTCACTCTCTCCCCTCTCGAAGTGGTTAACGTAAGCCGAAACAGCTTCGCTTCAACCTTCAATTTCAGCTCCTCCAGCTCATCGACTTTGTCCTCTATCAGATCTAACACAGACAGCGGCACCTCATATCCTGAATTTGGGTTTCCAGGTTTCAGGTACGGCTGTGCAGCCGGCCACTGACCTACTACATGTGTTAGAGCCTCGGAGAAAATGACCTTGGATCTTGCGAGGTAGCCCAGCTTCAGGTACGACGGCGGGTATTTGGCTATCTGTTTAAACAGCCTCGATGAAAACGCCAGTAAATGGTGCTCTATCCTTGGTCCGACGACACCAAGCGCATCGTACATATCGGCCAGGGCAAGGAGGGACTTGCATTCTGAGTAAGCTGATGCGATATTAACTGTGTTTAATCCAGGCGCATAGTTGTAAAATGCCCGAAACAAATTGTCGTAATCGCGTATTAGCGGATTTGAAAGTGCTGGATCTGGCGGCATCGACAGATTCGCAGCTGACTGAGAAGCGTAACCTTGATGTGATGGTCCAAGCGACAAATTCGCCATTGACCGAAAAAAAGGACGATTTGTCGAAGTTGGCGGCTTCGGCCTCGCCTGTGCAGTGCCAGGCAGTGGTGCCGGCGTCAGCGTGAACTGACTATACTGCGGGGCCTTCTGCACCAGTATCGGTTCTTCATCATCGTTCACAGTCGCCCAATTCAGCTCATAATGCCATCTTCTTCTGCCCGGCGACGTCCTAGTCGCTGCTTGCTCAGCTGTGATGAACGGTGCAGACCCTATGGTTGACCCTTCTAGCTCAGATTCCGGCCGCTCTTCCCCAATTACACTCAACGCGTGCGACGGTCCGTGTCCTTGCTCTGGATTTATATTGTTTTCAGCTGCCAACAACTGCGCATGGCTCCGACTCCACTCGTCACTCATACTCGCTTCGAAAAACCCGCTCGCCTGCGCCAACATCAGCCGGTGAAGCAGGTACCTCTTCTCTTGCCCCTCACACTCAATCACAACTTCCACATCCCCTGTCTGCGCAAAGAACGGAAATTCGTTCTGTATCTGCGAGCCGTACACCGATGTACCGCTACCATGTCGCGTCCGGCTGTGATGGCTGTTTTGGTGATGTCTTGTCCTACTACTCCGAGACGCGATCGAGGGTGCCCTCCTCGAACTCTCCACGACTTCTGCGTGCGACACCATCTTATGAAGGCCGTGGGCCGTGTTGTTACGCCAGGTCGTTGTGTTTTGGCTTCGTGGATGCTCCGAACCTGTAGCTGAGATCGGTGGTGCGCTCATATGACTTTCCTTCGCATGATCGTAGGCTTGGGAGACTGCGCCCGCCCAATGTTTACTGCGCAAAACGGCGGATACTTATGAACCGATTTGTGGCAGGATTTTGGATGTTGGCTGCAGTTCGCGCGGTGCTTGGATTGCCTCGAAGCTATTTGTTGCTTTGCCTGTCGACCTTAAAATGCCTGGTCATTGCGTACCATTTTATTGGGCGGAAGTATTGTTGTCATCGCCCGGCCGAAAGGTTGAGTTGAAAGGCACGTCAAGTCGTGGAGAGGTGAATATTTACTACCGGACAAGTCGCTGGCATCGGAACTTTGAATCACCCATCCACCATGACAACAATGCATCGCGCCATGGCAGCCAGAATGAACAGTCCGAAACCACTTCGGGAGGAGCGTACAGCAACGCCAACAGAGGTAAGGATAGGCACCAAACAACGCCTTCGCCGTGCATAACCGTCACCGAAACAAGCTAGCTCCAAGCGCGATCGGGCTAGCTCCAGCTGGTGGCCAGCGATCCATGACCAAAGGTTTACGTCCTGACCAGCGCTTGTTCCAGGGCTCGAAACATCAAGACACACGACTCGCTTGCTTTCCCGTCGTTGGGTACTGCTAGCCAGCCCATCCAATGACCAAGCAATGTGGAATCGGCGCGTTCATGAGCAGCTGAATGCAGAAAAGGTCGATCAATATCCACAGCCACAATAACGCTTTTCCACATTTCCTAGGCAGGTATGATCAGCCTGTACTTTTGGCCTTTGGGCAGCGGCCTGACAGCCTTCTTCAGGCTGTTCAACATGGAGAAGTGCTTCTCATGCGCCACCTCTTCAGTGTGAGATGTTTTTGGTAACATATTGTCACTCTTCTATACAAAGTTTTAAGCAGCCTTCATACTCTAATCTTATGTCAAGGCGAGCATCAATATCGTCCTGTGGTCGCTTTAACTGCATAATTGTATCACTCCATTGATGCCAAACCACATCACGACCGTACGCAAATGCCGCTGAAAGCTCAGCGCTGAATGCTGAGTCGCATCAAAATGGTGAGCCCAAAACTATGCAAGGTCTGTGTGCTCATCAAAACACTGCTGTTAAGCCGCTTTTGCTCTGCCTTTTGCTGAAGCGTTTACGACCTTTCAGTGACTCGTTGTCACCGGTGCTGCTGTGCTGTTTCTGCAGGATTCCTCTATGACTCTGGCTCGGAGGAGTGCATTCCAGTTCAGTTTGATCCTCAAATGTGCTTGAGTGACTGAGCACGCCTGGAGCCATAGGGTCATCTCTCTGATTGCTACGAATCTGTGACTGAGCCTTGACGAACTCTTTCGCCCGGTCAACAGCCTCGATCCACTCCTTGGTTGAGATCGCTGTTATGTTTAAGTCAGAGTTCTTAGAAGTAACTTCTTCGAAGGTATAATGTTTGTCTCGCTGCCACAGGTCAGTCATTCTGTAAAACAAATAGGAAGTACTTTGCTTACTGTGCTCACTGTCCAGTGAGTCGTTCCTTTCGAATCCATCGAGCTCAGCACTTCCGTTCCAGGTGCAAGCAAGTTTATCTCTGACTTAGATTTCTTCTCCTCGCCGCCGGCTGCGGCAATAATGATCCGAGCACTCGAAGTTACCATGACCAGTCTCTGCCGCTTCTTGGTGGTAGTACCACTGAAGAACCTCGATATCTTGTTTCCGCCATCGTTGCCAGGACTATGTGGACCCTGCGCCATGTTCACGTTCAGGTTGCCAAGTTTTAGAATACGCTCGTTATTTTTGGTAAGCACGGGCGACCATTCAATGTCAAGCTGGCTGGGGGGAGGAAGTTCTGTCACAACTCTTGGTTTTGCGGGTTTTGAACCATTGCTGTTCGTTGGCGGCATCATAGTCGGTTGGGTGCTGTGTCCTGGAGGTGTTCCTCCATAACTGCCGCTTCCGTCACCACCGTCCAGCTTGATCGTTGGTCGCGGGGGTGGCACATAGGCCTTCAGTCGAGGCGCCTTCTCCTGCCACAGTCCGCGGCCCCACACGATACCTCGGAAAAAGTCATGAGATTTCACGTTTTCAAGCGATAACCTTTGCTGAGGGTCTAACACTAGCAGTCGCTCAACCAGATCTCGAGCTAGATCAGGAAACCCTTGTGGGAAGTCGTATTCCAATGCCACAATCTTTTGAAAGGTCAAATACTCATTGGCGGCCTTGAAAGGAGGTCGACCAGCGAGCAGTTGATATATTATGCATCCAAAGGCCCAAAGGTCACTTGCCTTGCAAGCATTTTTATCGGTAAGAAGCTCCGGGCTGACGTATTCTGCTGTCCCGACAAACGAGCTGGCACGATCTCGCAGGCTTCCCACATCTGAATCATAGTACACCCGACCTGAAGGATCTTGGTGTGCCTCGAGCATCTTCGCCGTACCAAAATCGGTGATTTTGATATGCTGCTTATCATCCATGAGAACATTTTCAGGTTTCAGGTCACGATGTATTACTCCTTTGCTGTGCATGTAGGAAATGGTATCCAGTATCTGCGCGCCATAGAATCTTGTGCACTCCTCGTCGAAGGTTGACATCCGTTTCAACACTGACAGCAGCTCGCCACCATTGCATAGGTCTAGTACAAAATACAACGATCGCTCATCCTGGAAGGTGTAGTAGAGCCGTACCACTCCGGGATGGTCCGTCAGCCTGTTGAGGGTCTCTTTTTCGATATTAACGTATTTGACCTTCTTTTCCTTGATGAT
Organism: Herpotrichiellaceae sp. UM238; assembly: GCA_000315175.1. Taxonomy (NCBI): domain Eukaryota; kingdom Fungi; phylum Ascomycota; class Eurotiomycetes; order Chaetothyriales; family Herpotrichiellaceae; species Herpotrichiellaceae sp. UM238. Next base: position 124,624 of record AMYF01000073.1, read on the forward strand.
GTGCCTTTTGTCTAAAACCTTTATTGCGTACTCCTTTTGTGTTTGCCTGTCCTGAGCAGCTAGCACGGTACTGTATGACCCCTCTCCCAGCGTGGCGCCAAAGTTGAAGTCTTTGACACCTTTCTTGATCGGTTTAAGCACGGGTTGTCCGTTGACATCATATTCTCGTTGGACTCCTACAGCTGCACCTCTTTCTTGCCAGTCATCAGCGCTCGAGAGTGGTCCTCCTTCCAGAGCGTACGGTGAGGCCGATAGACCGGATATAGAATTTGGCGTGCTTGAAAGAGGAAGTGTGTTGTTGCTCGGAGTTGAGGCCAATCTCGAAGACTGGAGATTACGTGAGGCACTACGTTGAGGCACTGAGGAAGTCTGGGTTGGAGGCGGAGTCGACCGATACTCCCTGGTGTTGTATGGGTTTGTCGTTCTTCTGGACGCGCTCCGTTGTGGAGTACTTGTGCCGGAATTACCATCTCTTCGAGTTGACCCTTGCCTAGTCAACCCGTTCCCGGTATTGGCGACAGGAAGTTGGCTGTAGTACATCGAGCCCGGCCGGCCAGCGTTCTGACGAGGATCATGCATATTTTGCGGCATCATGGCCGGATACTGAGGGAATTGGGCTTGTTGCTGGTCTTGATAGGTCAGCGGCAGATTCTGTTTCTGAGAATACCGGTCCGTCGACCTCGCAGGGAACTTCGAGTATTGTGAGGACGGAGAACGGTCAAATTGAGGTGTGCCGTAGCTAAGCTCTGGCCTTTGCTGATCAGGCAGCGGTGACACAGAGCGGTCATTTGGGTTGAAGCTCTCGAGGTAGTCATCCGTATCGATGTTCGTCAGCGGTGACACCGCAGGAAGCGCTGGTAGGGCATTGGACGACGGTTGAGGCTGTAGAGGTGTCTCGGGTGAAGATTCGTCTGGATTTGCGATTCGCAGCCGGCCGAGAGATAAATCATTCATGATGTGAGCGTCCGGAACCTCTTTGATGAGGTGTCTCTGGTGGCTTAGGCCGCAATTGGTGACGTGAGAGGCTCGACGCTCCCTGCTTCTGGAGGATTGAGCCTCTTGTGACAGCTCAATTGTCTCAGATTCGCAGAAAGTGTGGCATTGTTGTCCTCGATGTTATGGACGCTGTCGCGTGTCACCGAGCCTGCATGAAGTTCGCGGGGGCGGCTGTGGGAAATGCACGGCGTTGAGGATGTGTATCTATTTTACGGGACAGCCTTGGGGATTGTGTCGGGCGCAGTCGGCGAAGGATCGTAGCGAGCGGGTATTGGCTTCACAGTGAGAGACAGAGAGCTTCACACCGAGTGTACCAAATGTATCTAAGGTCACCCGTCGAAGGAAATTATTATTCAAGGCCAGTTGGGGCTGCGGCTCAAACTGCGATAGAGCAGGCACAGCAATGTCCCCGAAGATGACGATGATGATGAGATTGTGCATGCCAGGCCTCCCGGCTCTGCCTATGGCTCGTAGCGGATGCCCGTGCCAACGAGGATCATGCCTGATTACAGAAAGTTCGGGGCTATCAGAACGCCTGCCGCCGCTCCCATTTCAGGCAATTGGACTCCCTCGAAATTACACCCGGCCAACCAACGTCTTTTCTTCCGTCTTGATCTGTGGGAACACTTACGAAAGTGGCTTTGGCTTGCTTCTTTGTCGTGGAAATAGTCTCCTGAGAGCTTTGCTACCACAGGTAGACATTTCTATACCGCCAAGTACGTTCAATGTCTCACTCGCAAGCTTACTTGGGAGATTCCTGGAAGCGAAAGCAATGAATCTCCGAAATTAAGTAGCTGGGTTACCATGCTGCTCACGGATGAACTTACCTTTTTGCTGATCTGCGGCATTAACAACAGGCGCTGGCATCGTGAGCTGTCACTAAGGTGTTCGTGTGTGTATTGGACGGGAACGTTCACCCACAACGGTAAACCCGGCAACACCCTCGTTCAACAGGTCTCAGCACCTCGCTAGTTGCATGCAGGTTCTACTTGAAACTTACCAGCGTCCTTGAAGATGTCTCCTGAGTTGATCACTTGAGGTTACAAAGGAGCCGATATATTGGACGTGTCGAAGGAACAAAGGATGCTCGTTCAAGAGGAGTCTCCGACTACAACTTTTCGATAGGTGTATAGGGCAGGTAGTTCGAAGGAGGCAATGGAGTCACCTTTGATAGACTCATCTGACGATTTATTGCGGGTACGGAGGATATCAACATCGTACTTGCCGCAGGAGGTATGAAAATGCGTGGCGGACGTGACTGGCATCTGGAGAGGGTTGCAAACGTGAGCTACAGCTGATATGACAACTTGCGTCCTATTTTCCCATTCAAAATACTGATCATCCGTCTAAAGTCTTCCGCTCGAGATCACCACATCTTCTTAGCATGATTCGCTTACCTGCTACAGGAATTGATATATCTCAGAATGACTTGAACTTTCACCTGCAGCAACTTGATATCTACCAAGGCCTCCTCAAGCAAGGTTTCAAGAAGACGGAGATCATTCGCTATTTCCGAGACAAGCAGGATCAATCCAAAGGATTCCAACAGCATGAGAGCACCCATGTCTCACCAGCGCCGTCAACCTTCGAACTTTGCAATCAAGACGTAGCTGCGTGCGAACCTGGGCAAAGCTCACTCGCGAGCATTTTCACGGAAGAGCCAAATCAATCCTCGTCACCAGATCCAATCGCCATCTTACCCACTGGTGAAGCACAAGCTAGACAGAAAGTGAAAGCCGCGCAGCAAGGCTCGAATACTAGACGGCACGTCCCTAGGCAAAGCTCCCTCCTTCGTTTCGCACATGGTGTCTCGTCGGGTTCTTCCTCTGACCGAATTACGATCACCAAGGACCCTTTCTCGCCGCGACCAAACATTACGTATCGTCCAAGAAGTGAGACTTACTCATATGATCAATCAGAACTCAATGAAGGAGACATAGATGGCTGCGACAGAGCACCTGTGGACGAGTTTGATCATCTCTCACTCGATGATGAGCTTGTGCCAATATCTGCAGATTCGGCAAACACATCAATCCTATTCATGTCGAACTTACGCCCGGAAGCTGAATCATTTACCCCCCTGCATCTGCAACCAAATGTCAGCGCCAAAATCTCCACGACCGTCGACATGACGGATATAGTATCTGAAACAGACAACCATTCGGTCCCAAGCTCACCTCCAACGTACTCATGGACGGCACAGGGCAGTGAAGAGCAGGCGTCACCAACCTTGCCCCCTATGCCTCGCACACCGCCGTCTCAAAAGCTTGACACCCGGGAAACCCCTCGTCAGCGGATGCATCAGCAATACCTCGATGGCTCCTTCACAGTCTACGACGATTCGGTCCCAGCAAGGCTCCAACCACAAACACCAGCAGACGTTGAACGATCTGGCACTATCACTGGATATCACGCTGCATACACTGCTCCTCCCGGCATGGTTCGGACGCCAGGGACAAGGGAAGATTTATCTCACAGCCCCCGCCACCCATCAGGAGACCTCAGTCCAGCAGCTAGATCTCTGCAACTTCGACAGCGAAGGCGCCGCGAGTATGTCCGTAGTGCACGAGTCGAAGGTCTCAGGGTTGAGAGGGCTCGTACAGGCGCTGCTCGAGTCAGGGATAACACCAATAACAACACTGATCCTGAAGTTGCCAACAATCTGTGGCGCGAAGAACTCGATGCTGACGGTGTAGGTGAAGAGAACTTTGAGGACCTGTCGTTTACGACGGCTACACCAAGGATGCGAGCAGTCAGCGGCAATAGGAGAGATACTTGACGAAGTGAAGTGGTCTGCTGTGATTGAGTCCGCCAGAATTAGGCCGCGCTACCTAAAGTTGAGAGGAAGGCCCGCTCGTGCAGTATATCTCATCTAGCTGTAGCATTATATATATGTCAAAAGAAACTGTATATTACGATGCTTTAACCGAATATCCCACTGTCAGCTCCCGACTCTCAGACTCAGAGAAAAGGGGGTTTATTCCAAGACTCAAATAGCCCTTTCCAAGAAATCGCTGTGCCCTGCGCAAACAAGCATGTCAATTTTCTCAGGATCTGATGTCCGAAGGTGACGTCTTCAAACAGCGAAATATTGTCCGAGCCGATGGGAACGGTTCAGAAGGATGAGAAGTAAGCGTACGCGAGGGAATCAAAAACCCAGAAAACTGGTTGGACAGGCTGGCACCGACCGTCACGTGTCCAGAAGTCTTTGTTGCGAGCGGCACGAGAAGTAGGTGGTAGCGCTCGGGCTCACGATTGATTCATGTATTCAAAAGTTGGTCAACATGATCTAGCCTCCCCCCGCTCAATGGCTCGACCAGAGCGTGTAGTGTGCTACCAAGTGTTTGGTTCCTGTCTGATTTCCATCGTACACTTTCCTCGGCTCATTCAAACTCCAAGCATGCTGGCTGCTCTTGTTCTTGTTCCAACCCCTTTCATGCAGTACCAACCACGACCACGTGGACGCGGTATGTCCGTGAACGACTTCCAAATTCCTCTCCTGTGCAGTCTCAGCGACGTGGGCCATGCGTATCAATGTCTTGATGCACCTGCTGGATCTTCGCCTCGTCCATGTATGCCGATTTTAACCCTCCAATCTTCCCGCGATAACTTGCACTCCAAAACGCCACGCACTCCAGAGCATGAGTATCGTTGTCAAAATCAACGTCGTGGGAAGTCCGTATTGAATGGTACCAGGCCAGCTACAAGAAGCTCTGGCAGTGGTTCAAAATCCGAGATGTCACTGAATCCATGACCTCCGTCGCCAGTGCTAGATATTTGGGAGTGTAAGCGCGTCGATGATGGCCCATCGTCTCCCGCAGGTCGGAGAGGTGCAAATGATGAATCCGTGACCTCCACTCAAAGCTCGTCGTCATCATTATCATCCTGCTTCTTGAATAAAGCGCCTCCAAATCTGATGCCAGAGAACGCTGGTTCCGGGTTGTGTGTGGCACCTGTCGTGTCGTTCGTGGATGGAGCCGAGCTCGACGTCGTAGGAGGCGGCACACTCGAGCCTCCAGCCACAATCTCACCAATCGAATTGCTAGCGTTCGTCAGCGCTGATCCACCTAGTCTCTCCTTGAGTCCAGAGTCAAAATCCGCCATACTGCTCCTGTGTCGCTTAAATGGGCTTCCAACTTGGAACTCGTCTTCTTTCTTGACGTCAGCTGTTGTTGTTCCGGATGGACCAGCTGTAAATATATTCGCGCCTGTTGTGGCGCCATTGGGTGGTGTCGTGCTGTCCACGCTTTTGACCGCAGGCGATCCAGCAGCGCTCGGAGACGCCGTTCCAGAGTTGGCCTTGGACGATTTTCTCATGCCATCAGCCGTTCCGTTTGCGCCACGATTTAGAGGTTCTGCAGAATGCTGTCGTTTGAGCTGAAAATATCTTAGTCCATGTCTACGGTGAAGAAGACGAACGCGAGCACCCGTAATCGGATCGACTGCAACGTCCCAGGTCAGATCACGTACCTTCATTTTTCGAATGCCTTCCTGAACTGCGGCATCCTCGGCTGACAGTAAATCGGGATTCGTGGTTGTTGTGGTCTTCTCGACATCATCGACATCCTCCATCTTCCCCACAACTTCGGCGTCAGACTCCTCGTCATCACTTTCCATATCATCGGCTGACTTCTTTGCTCTCGGCTTTGAACCTTTCCGCCGGCCAGGTGTTGGGTCTGTGTCTCTGTAGTTGAGGAAGCCCACCGTGCCCTCCTTCTTCAAGGGACCAAGGGACGGCAGGTCGTGTACGCCGCTCCGGCGCTTGACGGCGGTAGGTGTCTTCTCTGTCTTGGGCGGTTCAAGTATACCCATCTTCTGCAGCTGCCTCTCCCCTCGGTAGAAGAAAGTGAATGTCGCGTACGGCTTGTCTGTAGGATCGATGCCAGTCACGGTCTGAGTACTAATCGTCTTCGGATCCAGCGTCTTAGGCTTCGCAAAGCTGGTGGTGTGATCGACGTCCTTGCCTGTCCCATTTTGGCCCGAGGCTTCGTCATCGTCGTCATGGGCATCGAATTGTGGTGAGTACTCTCCTCTCTTGATTTCGCCTGAAGCCAGGACTCTGAAGAGGGCAATCTTGATCTGGCCGGCGGCCTCGGGCATGGGATCGTCATCGTCGGAAGTATTGGAGTCGCTCAACGAGTGATCGTCGTCAGAGACATCCTGTAATTCACCGTTTGCGCCATATCTCAGCGTCCTCTTGCGCTCTTCTCTCTCTTTCTCCCTCTCCATATCGTCGTCACTATCTCTCACAACGGTATCCCTCCTCTTCCGTCTCTTGCGCTCGAGTTTCTGGCGCCTCTTCTCTATAATTGCTGCGGCATCCTGACCGCCCTCAAGGTCCAGCCCGTTCAGCCATCGCTCTATGCCGACCTCACGAAAGAGAAACTCTCTCTCAGCGAGACCACCGCCTTCTGACTCGGGGACCGAGACCCATCTCGAATTAACCCAGGTTTCCTCTGATCTCCGAAGAAGGGTCGCGACCTCCTCTTTTGGCCGACCGTCGAAATAGATGTATGCCGCTATAGTCTCATTAGGGCTCGTGGTAAGCGGAACGTATGGTCCGATAGCGCCCTGTATGCTCCCTCTTTCTCCCGTGTGACCGGGCAGAGCGCCGACGACTCGTGGTTTGGGATGTGGATTGGATGGCGTAGGCTTCGGAGTTGAGTACGGCACGTCTTGACCGGGAGTCAACAGTGTAATGGAAATAGCAAAGGTCGACTGCTCTGCTTTGGTAGCATCACCGTTGGCAGGTAATTTGGGAGGAGGAACTGGGATGTATGTAGAGATGCGAGAGGCTCGTGAGACCTTTTGGACAGAATATTCGGGAAGAGGTCCATCTGGAGTGTGGATCGAGACCGCTAGGCCTTTGAAGCAGGGCATCGTGTGGGCGCCAGCTCAGGCTCAGGCTCAGGCTCAGGCTCAGAGCAGCGGTAGACCGTCGGCAGTTTGGCTACTTCTAGTGTCTTGCTTGTGGTATGGGTAGGATATTCTGGATACGGCAGTATGAGATGAAGGGAGAAGGCAGTAGATGCGTCCAGGCTGCGGTCTGCGAGTTGCGAGCCGGCAGCGAGGGTTGATGGATTCCTTCAACAGATTAGGATTGTGGGATCTACAAGGAAGAATGTCGCACTTGAGCTGCAGGGGACTAGATGTTCGGAAAAAGGTCGATCGTGACATGCGCCGTTTGGTTCAAGTCGGTGAAGGATAGAGAATAGTTTGGTCTGGCATCAGCTTTAGCCTTGAGTTTATGCCGCTCGATTCGGCAAGACGTACTACGCAGTCTTCGGAATATTGCTCCGCGGCACAGATAATTGGTAGGCGACAATCGAGAGGGCTTTCTGCAAAGATCTTGGTGGTGGATGCAGGTCTAGAAAACAACGGCCACGACGGCGTCAACAACAGGTGCAACAGGTCAAATGCTTTGGCAAGCACGTTGTCGACATTGCACCCAGCCGTAGTCAAGCCTCACCTGCCTCCCTCTAAACCTCGCTACCCCGACACGCCCGATCTTCTGCGCGGTAACGTGATTTAGGGCCTTGGCAATAGAGCCTGAGGACCTTTCTGGGTACACTTCCCGTTCCCCCGTTTTGCTTCACACGATGCTGACTACGGTCACATCTCGGTTCATGGACTGATCCAGCTACGTTGTCATGTGTGTGCATGCCGTTGTGCCAATGAATCAACATGGTGTAAACCAGCACAAAACGCGACCTGGGCAAGTTGGGCATGAAGGGCATTCCAGACGGTTGTCCCGTGCCTAGTCATGAAGGTGCGATCTTTCCAGATCATTGTGGTTCGGTGACGTTGTGGGACCGCCTCCAGTCCGATTTGCACATAATCATCTTGGAGCCTGAGAAGGATACCTCAAGTCTCGACTGTGTCAACAAAACGAGAGCATTTACTGAGAGGCTTCGTTTCATGTCTTGCGTGGACTTCAAAATCTCGAAAACAGGCCGAAGTCGATACCGTTGTCATCAAGCGGACTGTTTTGTGCGGCTTCGGCAGCTACCTCGAGGAAGCTTATCAAACAGTGCTTTTGACTCATTTGGCGGCACACCGGTAATCTATTATGTGGCTATCGAGGATGTATCTCAAATTTGAAATTGTCTGCAGCTGAAGGCATCTTGCTTTGGCATAGCAGTACACTCCATGCGAACATTCCCGGCGAGCGTACCATTTATTCTCAACGTTTCCATCGGACTGGTTTAATCTCGAGAGCTTGTCAATCTTTTGCGCAAAGAAATAGTGCTTGAATGTCCGAGAAACCACAGGAAAGACCAATGACACCGTGTACGTACGCGTCGACACAATGAAGACATAGTTCAATTCATCGAAGGGGAGTTCTTCGTCCGCTATACTAAGAGAAAAGTCGCGACGAAAGCTGCCACCTTCCAAGCAGCATAGAAGCGGAAAGCGCCGCGAGCTGGACACGCTGTTTGCACACATACAGTATACGCAGCATGAGGTAGAGGATATCAAGTTCACTACGAAGAACCGTGAGTCGACATTAGCAAGTGGCCATCAAACAATAACGATGGCCTACTTGTCGTTCTCGGAAATATGACTGATCATACAGCCACCCACAACAGACGTGTTGCAACAGCTCATGCCATGCAGACCCGACGACGGTGGATAGGCATGACCTCTGCCGCGTAGGTCAATCGCACCAGACCTTGACCAATTTCAGCAACTATTGAAATGCCAGTGGGTTTCCTTCCGGCCTGGCTGTTTTTCAAATCGTCTTTTCTTGATGTTCCAACTAGGGTTCACCGGGCAGAAGTCTGTGCCCACCCAAGATGGGACAGCCGGTAGGAAGCTTGCACCGAGCTGGAGTCTATGGCAGGCATCGCCTTATCTTTGAAACGGAGCCTCTATGGAAGAGAAGGTCAATATTCAATTTCTTCCACGTAGCCGAAGTAAACACACTTGTCGTCTGGAATGGCTCTGATACTATGCGTTTCCGCCGTACTATGTGTCAATAGATAGAGACGTCTACACATACAGCGGTACAACCCCAGCTGCGTCTTACCACTTCTTCCAGCTCCGCATTATCAGGAAACCCGAAACCATGGCCTGGAGTAGTTTTTGGCCGTCAGAGATTTGTTAGTCTCTCTATCTAGCGTTCTCAGCTCCAAAACATATCTCTAACACGATCCGGGAAGCTGACACAAAAACAAAACTACTCAGTCCAGGAATGTTGCTGCAACGTGTAAGCATTTGCCTAGAAGACACACGTGCTGTATAGCACAATAAACACATTACAACATTAGAAATCGAAGGCATGCTCATAGATCATCGTGAACGGCGATGGAACCTGACGAGCAATCAACAAGCAAGGGAATTATCGCCGTAACGGGTTAAGCTATGCCAAGACTTCTGGGCTTCACTCGGCATGAGTTTAATCTCGCGTGCTACGGTAGCCAAGACGTTTTAAGCATGCCTTCGCTTGTCGTGGAGCTTCATTGCTAGCTCTTTAAATAGCCTTAGAGGATCAAGAGCTATATAGCGTAGGCTGCAAGGCAGGTGAACGAGTGCGCTACTTACGCAAGTGGTGGAGACGGCCTTCAGAGTGTGAAGTCGCCGGCAATAGCATGCAGGTGATACTTGGCCGCCACTCCACAGCGCTGAAGACTTATGTCCGTCCCGTCACATCGTGCCAGTCGTGACGCTTTAAGCCCGCATGTAGTTGAAGCGCGAACCCTTTTATCCAACAAAGCAGTGAAACTACGTCGCCGCACGAAATTGGATGATATAGATCCACTCGTATGTCATAACCTCGAATCGTGCTTGCAGATGCGAGGGCGTTAAACCGCAGCAGACTTTGCAGTCAGCCGCAGGAAGTGCTGGAAGTTAGCGTTGCTGCTCAGCTCTCGCTAAAGAACCTGGTCAAGAAGGAAGGACATGCAAGTATGCGCTGGACGACAAAGCATGCTCTTAAGCATTGAGCGGCCCGACGGCAGGCCAAGACTTGCGGGGCTGACGAGGCGGGTGCCCCTTGTGTGCAAGTCGCCCCAGTGGAGAGATCTCTGGCGCCGCTGGAGCCTAGGACACGTGGGGCACGAGTCAAGGTATTTCAAGTCCACTCTGTAGACTCGGTCACTTCGACGGTCGAAAGACACCATACGTCAACCATCGGAGTACTCCAAAAAAGTCAGTGGGTTCCAGTACCCACGACTCAAACTAGGAGATGAAATAGATGGTTGATAGAGTGGTATCTAAACGACGAGTACACCACACCATACCCCGTGCCTACGTGGCTTCTCTACAGATTAAGCGTGATCTGCTTATCAAATTCTTCTACCTAAAAAGCAGATCTGCCAGGCATACCAGGACCTCTAAACCCTGGCGGTGGATGTTGATGGTGAACACCTTGTCCAATGCTTCCGAACGATGAAATCTGATGCCCTTGACCAGGCGGTACAGGTGCCGCAATAGGCGCAGGATTACCAATGTCACCCAGCCCTCCTCCTTGACCACTGGCTGCTTTGTTGTCTTCCACAAACTTGACAACTTGTCCTCGGTTGGGATCCATCACTACTTCAAAAAACCCTCCCCCATTCTGGACATTACCTTCAGTGTCGCAGATACCAAGCATTTCGTCCATTGACACAGGGGGTTCGCCTGGTGGCTGTATTCGCTCCACTTGCTGCAGAATCTGCTGGGCAGGATAGTATCCATCTCCTCTGTTGCCCGGGGCTGATCCTAGCTGTCGGAATGCCTGCACGAGCATTAGACGGACGGAGATCGGTCTCGGCACGTGTGATCGTCCAATGCCGGCTTGTGCTCCAATGGAGTCAAATCCTGAAGGTCCCGACCACCCTTGTGCAGCACGTGGTCCTTGCCCAAAATGGCTTCCAGGAGCATTATTCGTGAACTGGGCCCAGTTCGAGCCACCCATACCAAACGCCGGGGCCTTCTCGACGAAGCTGGCGAAGGGTAGGCGACCAGTACCTGGCGCTCCAAGCGGCGCTTGATGAGGTCGGTTGTCCAGCTGTCCAGCAAAAGGCGCGTCTGAATCATCGAGGAGTGCGGAACTACCCAATTGAGCCGTAATTTTCTCTACGCCAGCATCTGCGCCTGATGGCTGCCCTCTTTGCTTGTCAGGTGTCGTACTCGAGGGGCGTGCGATTGGGCCGGGTCGCGCTATGGGTGCCGGTTGAGAGATGTTGTCAGATCCGGACGGTTGGCGAGAGTGTGCTGATTGGCTGACGGGCCGCTGAGCTTGTGGTGGTACAATATGCCCTGGTGGTGGTTGAGACGGATGGTAAGCCATATGATGGCTGGGTTGGAATCCTCTTGACCCATTGAACCCAGGCGGAAAGTGCATGCCGTTCGTAGGGTAGCGTTGATGACTAGTTACTGGCGGGCCTGCATACATGTGCACTGGAGCATTCACCGGCATCTGGCCTGGACCCGTCGCTGGCGTACCATTGACGCCAATACCGTGTATACCACTGTAGTTGTGAGGATAGTGTCCACCGCGACCAGTAGCGTGGCCAATGCTGTTCAGCGGCGATCTCGGTGCTGACGGCTGTGGATGATGCAGTGGCGGTCCTTGTCGGGGATACTTGGACGGCTGGTTGCTCGATGGCGTGTGCGAAGGTGGCACATTGGCGGGAGATCCAGAAGTCTGTGACGTTTCTGTCGTCGCCTTCTGGGACCGTGGAGAGGATGTGTGTGATTGCTGCGAAGGTTGCGAGGCCTGCCGACCTCGAGCCGGAGTGGGCACCGTTGGAGGTACGACCGGGGTCGCTCCTTGCAAATGTGGGGACTGAATCTGCGAATTACGAGCTGGAGGCGCAAGCCCAGGCGGCAGGGCAACAGGCTGAGGCTTCAAAGCTTGTTCGGCTTTATGCCGCTCCTTTGCCTCCCTCTCGGCCCTGTTAGCTGCCTCTTTCTCCTTTTTGGCCTGAGCTTCGCGTTCCTTTCTTTCACGCTCCTCCTTGAGACGTCTTTCCCTGGCTTCGGCCTCCTTGGCTTCCCTTTCTTCGCGCTCTCGCTTTCGCTGCTCGTCACGCTGCTTCTTCTCACGCTCCTTCGCCTCCCTTGCTTTTCTCTCGGCCTCCTGCTGGCGTTCACGCTCTTTCTGCGCACGCTGAGCCTTTTCGGCCTCTCTACGCAGCCGCTCTTCCTCAGCAGCTTTCCTCTCCGCTTCACGCTTCTTCCGCTGCTCTTCTTGCTTCGCACGCTTCTCGGCAAGCTTTTTTTCTTCGGCCTCTCGTGCCGCAGCCTCGGCAGCCGCCTTTTCAGCGTCTTTCTTAGCTTTCTCCTGATCCTTGGCGGCTTTTTGTTTGGCCTTCTTCTCCTTCTTCTTGGCAGCATCTTTGGCCTTCTTAGCTTCACGTTGGGCAGACTTGTCCTCTTCGGCTTCCAGCTCTTCAAGAAGTTTCTGCTGTCGTTCAGCAGCCACTTTCTCTTTATATGCCGTCAGGACGCGTTGTTCAAACATGCGAGCGGCAAATATCTGAAACATCCGACGACCTTCCTCCATGCGTTGTTCTTCGGTCATGGAGTCCTAAGCTCTGTCAGAAAACGTGCGGTCCAAAAGTCAGTGGAGTTTACCATTTCGTCATTCTCGAAGTCGTCTTCCTCCTCCTGAGAGTCGTAATCCTCATCGTCGTCGTCTTCGTCGTCGTCATAATCGTCATCCTCGTCTAAAGGGGGATGATTGTGACCTTGACGAAGATTATGATGAGCTAATGGTGGGGCAGGGTAATGGATTTCTTCCTCACGTTGCATGCGTCTTTCCGCCAATTGTTCCATCATATCAATGAAGTGCTTGCCGTCGTTCTTCAACAGATCGTCCGCGACAGTGAGAATACCATCTGTGATAATTAGCGTTATCCTCCATACTCGTACACACCACTTATCACACCTTTCACAGTCAAACTGTTCCCAAACTGGAAGAAGTCGGCAGGGCCAGGAGGGATTTCGTCATCGTAATCGTCACTGTACTCGTCCTCGTCGTCTTCCTCGTCGCATTCAACCTCTTCATCGAGGTCCTCTTCATCGTCTCCGAGCTCGTGTATCCTGCCCTGCACAGGATACGCACCAGCCATTGAATGAGGCGGAGCCCGGTAAGTCGTGGGTGTCCGTGAGGGAGCCACGGGGTGGGGACTGTCTGGCAGAGTGTTGTCGTGGTTTGCAAACTGCTCGAGTTCTTGGTAATAGGCGTCATAAAGGACTTCGAGTTCCTCTTCAATGGCGGTCCTCTTTCTGCCACACACCGAGCAACTGCACGAATGCTTCTGCTGCTCCTTCATCTTACGCAGGACAGCCTCTTTCTCCACCCTCACCAAGGATCGTCGCTCGTTCTCGCCCAGCTCAAGCCAGAATTGCTTGATGTTCTCGCGTTCGGCTTGTGTGGAAGTATTCCAGATGTTGTCCGTTGCGTTTGAAGTCATTTTGTGAGCGGAGCGCAATGCCGCATTTGACAGAGTCGGGAATGGTTTCTGTAGAGTCGAACTGGAATTGTGGACGGGCAGCGGACGTGAACGCTTCTTCGAGCTCTTTTTCCTTTTGCTTGTGTTTAGCCAGGAACGAGTAATGTCCTGCAGATATGTTTCCACACCATCAGCGTCTTCAGCATCTTCAGCATCTTCGGCGTTTGAGTAGAATTCCTCATCAGGGTCGGCAGAATCGTTCTGGAGATTGGTGTCGACATAATCGGTCTCTTCGGTGAAGTAGCCTTTCACCGGACCTCTCCCCTGTCTCACAGCGCCAATCTGACCATTCTCATGCGGGACCTGTTCAGTGTGGCCATTCACTGCGTGTGCTTGTTGCTCAGCGATCCGCTTCGCAGCTTCTTTTTCCCGGCGTTTCTGCTTCTTGCGGTTGATGGAGGGCAAGGGCATCGGCTCGCCCGCAGACTCGGTGGTGTCTCCGGTCCTGAAGTCTGTCTCGGGAGGTGGTGAGGCGAGGTCATCCTCAAGAGGCGGAGGAGTTGGGTATTGCTGCTTGTCAGATTGTGAGGCATTGGTTTGTGAGGATGCAGGCGCAGGTTTTAATATTGGCCCGGCCTGGGAAGACTTGGTTTTCTTGGATTTGGCAGGCATCCTGGAGACGTCGTGCCACGATCAGATTACTCGAATGTCTCCGTCACTATCTGGAACTCCTTGATGACGGATTTCTGTCGAATATGGACATTGATGGGAAGCGACAGGCGGCGGGGGACAATAAAGGTGGCTTGATGCAATATTGATATAGTTGCTCGCGCAGGTTTGTGCATATGTGGCCAAGTGGCCAGTCCTCGCAGCCAGCAATAATCTGTAAGGAGCGTGCAGTAAATTAGTCGACAGTGTGCTTTGCGGTCGTGGGGTGCGTATGGTAGAACAGCAATTCTGCAACGACTTTGGAGGTTGACGAAAGTGGCATCTAATTGGCGGTCACTGGGGCGAATGGCTAGGTACAAACGGCTGCCGGAGCCGGCGTCCACGGGGAGTCATAAGCGCCACCGTTGAATAGCACTGAATCATATTTAGGCGCCTCCGCCGCGGCCGAGGACATTATTACAGGTTACATTACGTGCTCCCATCCATGCCACCACGCCCACCTGAACCTCTCGAGACACTCAGCCCTTCTGCGTACAGCAACATGAACTCTGCTTGACGACGCAGCACAATAGACTCGACCATTTAATACACCATTTCAAAGCGACACTATTGACGACTCACTGTACGCCGCCGCAAAGTCGAGAAATAAGCTCATCAACCCTCCACCAGATCTCAGCTGATCAGTTGGACAAGCGACAAGAATCCCGAGGCGGAAACCCGCTTCGAAAGCTGCGCACGTCCAAGGAGACCGAATCTACCAACGCGGCACATCTTCTTGTTCTTGATGGGTTCGTCTTGGCTAGCTTGACTTTGGCGAAAGGATCCTAAGAACTTGTGAAGACCATCGGCCTTTCGCACAAAGCAGGCCTGCGACGTGCGAGGACATAAGCCGTGAATCTGCATCTGCATCTGCATCTGCACCTGCGTCTCCGTCGCTACACCTGACAGACGTCAAGTCACACCAAACTGCCGATTTCATCGCTCGTCCCGTCACTTCAATCGACATACCTTACCGCCTTCCTGTCAGCAATATCTTGTATCCTGAACCCGTCCTTCTTACCTCGATTATCCTCGCATTTCCCTTGCGCTGAGGCAGAGCAAGCCTGACGTCCACCTCAGGCAGCCCCACTGCTGAGCCACCCTGGTCGTTGGTCACCACCGTCCCCAAGAACAGACATGGCTCAAAATCAAGCACAACAAAATGTAATGAGAAGGTATGGATTATTGCAATGCAGTCGTGGAATGCATCGTCGTGGCCTGTGCTTGGCGCGACTGAGCAGTCGTGCCTTCCAGGCGAATGCCCTTCCGACACTGATCTCGATATTAAGGCTGACGACTTTTCTGCAGGAAACTTGTCATAATAGGCGACGGTGCTTGCGGCAAAACATCTTTGTTGTCCGTGTTCACCTTAGGGTACTTCCCAACCCACTACGTACCGACCGTGTTCGAGAATTATGTCACAGACTGCCGGGTTGATGGTCGTTCTGTGCAGTTAGCGCTGTGGGATACAGCCGGTCAAGAAGACTACGAAAGATTGCGCCCACTGGCATATTCAAAGTCGCACGTCATTCTGATCGGCTTTAGCGTCGACAGTCCCGATAGCTTGGAGAACGTCCAACACAAGTGGATCGAAGAAGCTCGAGAAAGATGTCCAGATGTGCCTGTCATCCTGGTCGGACTCAAAAACGATTTAAGGCAGGACCCGATCGCGATCGAGGAGATGAGGAAAAAGAGTCTAAAATTCGTCACCCCGAGGGAAGGTGAACAGATGGCACAAATGTGTGGCGCCCGCAAATACCTCGAGTGTTCCAGTCTCACCGGCGAGGGTGTCGACGACGTATTTGAAGCTGCCACTCGAGCTGCGCTATTAAACAATGGCAAGCAGAGTGAAGGAGGGTGCTGTGTTATTCTGTGAGCGACTGCAAGCTCCCTGAGTGAAGATTTAGGCTGTCATTCGTTTGAGCGTTAGGAGCCTTGGAGTTGGAAATGCAATGCATATCGACAAGGGAGACCATGGGCTTATTGGGTTGAAAAGTACGGAGGTCAAATGTTGTTCATTTTTGCAAGCACTTAGACGACGTCGATGTACTCCTGTGGACGGCCGAGCTGCTTCCATCTGCATTCGTTCTCTTATTCATGCAACTACATTGGACTTGAATGCTCCTCTAAGAGCCCACTTCGTATCCTACACCCAAGGCGCGTTTTCTCTCTATCGTCTTGCATGATTGAGAGGCCACATGCGTGCTGCATTTAGCAAGCCAAACGGAAAACTTACTTTCTCCTTCCAGAGTGTTTTCGTTCTGGCCCTGAAAGGCACTTTTCATATTCCGCGACCTGTTATTCTCGACGTTGGCCGTCTTGCGATTCAGGTCGTCTAGACCTCTTTTTGCTCATATCACAACCATCTCAAAGCAATATCCTCGAGGTCGACAGCAATTTGACGAGGAAGTCACCATATACATTGATTCTCCTCGTTCGCCTTTGTTTGCGGAACGGTTTGCACTCCACTGCGTGCTAGGCATTTCGGCTGTAGGCAAAGAAGTTCTCGCCGCCAGGATGCAAAGTTCAACTTTACTCATCGGAAAGAACACCTGTACCCAAAATGACCATGACCGTCGCGCGGTCTCTTTGCGTTCTGATCATGCCTTCTTCCACTCGTGGTCCCAGATCTTCGCCGGCCCCCCAACACCACCAGCTACAGTTCCAACCCACTCGACTTGTCCTCGAGCATATTCAATTGGGATACCGCCTCCTCTCTCCGGTATCGACCAGGTTCCTGTTTTCATCTGCGCTTTTCTGAACAACTTCCCTCCATCCCCTGCGCCTATCCTCAACTCTTCGTTCGCGGCTGCCATTGCATTGTATTGTCTCTCCAGCTCAAGTTCGCGCTTCTTCTTCAGCTTCATGCGGTATAAGTTCCATGCGCGGTGGATGGTCCAGTGGCGAAGGGCTCGGTTCCGGGAGAATCGAAGCGGTCGTGGTGTCAGGGTTGTTGGGTGGTAGAGGTGGTAGCGGATTAAAGCTGGGGAAGTTAGCACTGAGAGGCCTCTTTGTCCACCAGGTTATAGAGTCATACTGATTCTCTTGTCGACGATGGCTTTTCCTTTCTTCTTCGCGTGTTGCGGAGCTGAAGTAGAAAAGACTGCTGCTGCATTCTGTGGTCTTTGATGTCGGGTGCTTCGCAACGTGCTCTGCAATGAAGGAATAGTCGCTGCTGCCGAAGAGTGTGTGGTGATACCGAAGGCGCTGGCCAGGGCCGAGCGAAGGGATACACAGACCATGACGATAATCACACGACGATAATGCTGAACTTGAGATCACTTACTGTCCACATCTTTATGAAAATGAATTTGCGATTTGAAATTCAGGACGCTGCCGAATACGGTTAGACTAAAGACGGGCAGCCCGATTTCGAGCACTGTTACGAAGTTCTGCTTGCTTGTGAAGGCGGCCAGGGTGTGGGGACATATGGGTGCAAACCAAACTTTGATACCTGCCTCGTTACTTGAGCTGGACGAGAAAGGTCAGAGACTCGTTACAGGCACAACTCAGATCTTCATCGAGACGCTATGTTTTCTTCGCTTAGTCTTTTGATTTTCCTTCGACTCTACCACAGCTTCAATGTGTTCATTGTCGACGTTTCTACTTCTCTAGTCCAAAACATCAAGATTTGTTACTGTCAGAGAGGTATGTCCCTGTCATACCATGCCGGTATCGAAGGCTTCGTAACTCTGAGCCAATTGTGCCTGTAAGAAGCCTGCAATCTCGCCTTGAGACATACGCCGGACTGCTGAGCTCTGGCCTTGCCTCCAGCATTATTGCCAACCGAACGGGCGAGTGTTTTGTACTTGCACAACCCGCAAATTACCGCGGTGCTCGTTTCCGCTCCACGGCGGTCATTTCATGATTGTTGTTGATGTTTTATTCAACTTCATCGTGCGACTTTCGCAGCCAGATCTTGCTTGCTCCACGATTGGGGCCTTTTCCGCGATCTGATAACCAAATGACTTGGGTTTTCCGTTCGTTTTCCTCGCTTCCAAATTCCTCGCGTTGCTAAGGTTAAGACCCGGTAAGTGAACCAAATATATTAGATCCACAGTGCTTCCATTGGAGAGCCATGGAACTAGCGCTAGCGTTTCTTGGATGTACCCGCGTGCCTCACAATCTCTTACCCGACTGAAACATAAACCATGCAGTGGTTCTATGAACAACTCGCTTAGCCCTTCGTCATTCTGCATTGCTACTCTTGCGATTCAAAGCAGCCTTCATTGGCGCGACACTCCATTGGGCAAATTCGGGACTGCGTGGTCACAGCGTCGGTCACACAGTCCGCACACGATGATACACGTGCTGTTAGGGTCGGAGATTTCTTGGTAACTTCGTCTTAGGTGGGAAGAGAGTTGTCGAATCTGATTGTTCCCTAACCATCACTTTGCATGTCCCTCGACATCTCTTTAAATAAGAGATCAGCAGTGGCATCGTTGGCATAAGCTTTCCAGAAACGCCGAGATGGCTCAATCTGCTTGAATTTGCTGGATGCCAGCATCCACGACTTCGTCGATCACAAATCTAACTGCTTTTGTCAGCCTGCCAGAGAAGCAGATCGGAGTCTTGGCAATGCTGACCTCGGAAGCGTCAACGTCGATGCTGAGTACCAGAAATATCATGCAACACGAACCGCTTCCTCATCCAATAACACACATCCGATTGCTCGAAGTATTTCCCCTTGCCGATTTTGAAGATACAGCGATCAGATGCCGGCTGAGGGTCGTGCGCCTGACGGATTACGACGAGTGTTACACAGCACTTTCATACACCTGGAGCCACAACCGACCCCTTCACACAATCTATGTCAATGGACAGGAAGTCAGCATCCAAAGCAATCTTCATGAGTTCCTTCATCTTTACCGGCAGAAGCTGATGCACCATGCTCTCCCGACGGTCTTTTTGTGGGTCGACGCATTGTGCCTCGATCATGGCAATGTGCGAGAAAGGAATTCTCAGGTGCAGATAATGCCAAACATTTTCCAGCGAGCAAAGACTGTCCTTGCATGGCTTGAACCATTGCCCGGCGCTCCTGAGGTTGCCATCAGCCGAGCTGGCCTCGAGAGATTCACCGATTTCCTGTCACAGATTAGAAAAGACATCGAACAACATCAGAATTTCCACAACGACAAATGTCTAAGAATGAAGTACGTTTCGAATTCAGACTCCGCGGCAGGACCCTATTCAGACGAATGGCGTGTAATGTTGCGCCTGTGCCGACATCGATACTGGTCTCGGCTATGGATATTGCTCGAAACCCGATTTGCTCAGAATCTTATATTCATGCATGGAGACGTGCTCTGGACATGGGCTGATTTTCGCGCTCCGTTCGTGTTAATGTGGTATTTGATAGAATGGCAGATCTATGATCCGGACATGGGGGTAGGAGTCCAGCCTGCGCAAATTCTGTACAGCCCAGCTGCTGAGGTCATCAAATCCAGGCTTGTCTTTCAGCCACCAAGCCACTTCCTGTCTGTGCAAGGTACTTCGAAGGTCTTCCGATACACAGACGCTGCCACTGAGAGATGGAATCTCCTGTCGGTCAGAGAACCACTGTCTAGTCTCTTGGAGTCTCACAGACACAGACTATGCTCTGACCGGCTGGATAAGATTTACGCTCTGATCGGACTTTCAGATTCGAATTTGACTATCGACTACGATCGAAACAACATCGAACTCTTTTGCGCTGTCTTGCTCGGTCTCGAAATGTCCTTAGAGCTCGATTTTGTTTCGATGTTGGCTCATCACTTAAACGTTTCAGCGTTTCAGTATCGTCAAAACCGCAGAAGCATAATCAAAGATGTGCCATCAACCATGCCGAGTCAGTCGGCGGCCGACATTGTTGGAAGATCATGCCATAAGGTATACTCTGTAAAGTCGATACCAAGTCGGACAGAAATATCAGACATCTTGCAAGCTCGTTTGGGAAGGCCAAAGTTGCAATATTTCCGCGTCACAGCGCAGCAGAATATCGAAAACATGTCGGAATGGAGCGATTTTCCTGCACCTAACAGCGACATACCTCGGATTCACGGGTACACTCCAGGCACGCCAATGCCAATCGTCGATGGCTTTGACCTTTCCGACACAGGTTTTCGCGCAGCTATGTTTCTCAATCTGTCAAGTCGAGTCAATCGCAAGGCTGTCTTCGGCATGATATCTACCGACATTATGCATGACGGCGACATCCTAGTCGCAGAAGAGAAAATGCATTCGGCCATCATCATACGCGTCTCCGGCCTGTCCAGAACCTGGCTCACGGTCATCGGCGTCGTCCTCTTCGCACGCCGAGTGACAGTCGAGAGCGAGGTCTCATCGTCGTTGGCACCTTCAACGCCCACTAGCACCATTAGAAGTGCAACGCTCAGCAACTTCTGCGAGTATGCCTACCCCACACCATTCACGATCACAGGATACAATGATAGCGAGCACTTCACGCTGACGCCACATGATGTTCAGCTGCAGGGCTTGTTCAGAGGGTCAGGACTATCGGACCGTAGTCATAGTCGCTCCAGCTCCGACACCACGAAAACAAGCATCACTGCATCCACATTCAAGATGAGCGATAGAAGGCTTCTGAGCAGAAGCGATAGACTTGAAAGAATTCTTGATGTCATTGGCCCGAATAAGAGGAGGCATTCGAAGTGAGTAGTAGAATAGAATTGATGATGTTCCGAGGCTCGTCCGTACCTCAACCCGTGCACCACATGCCGGGGCTTCTACCAAGCGACTGTAGCTGAAACGGCATAAAAAGGCCTACCACTAATGTAGCCGTTGCATGCACCATGTACTTCAGAAAATGCATCCTTTCTTCTCAAAGACATCTCATTCGCCCTTTCGACCAATCACACTATTCTGAGACACTTGGGGTTGAGGTGGACATAGGTCCAGGTGAGGATTGACCAATAAGCATCATCGAGGAGACGCGGTATCATGCAGGCGCTTCACTCAAAGCTCGTCAAGAATTCTCCCATTTGCGCAACTGAGAAGCTCTTTCGACCGGCTTGCACCAATGAGCTTCCTTCGCTACCGTCAATGTGATGGTTTTCACTTCATCTTCTATTCTCGACACCTTATAGCCGCCTGAGCGGCTCTTCCAACCAGTGATCATGATACCTTACGCAAAGGTGGTCGGAAGCAGCATGCAAAATGGACCGTCTATGTGTAGCAGATGCGCCGCACGATGCGCTCATGGCCTTTCTTCCTTCTATTGCTTTCAGTCGTTTCTGTCCTGTATCTCGCGGTCGTGGTGAAGCTCATGTCCTCTGCCCTTCTCGTTCAGTCGCTGAAGGTGCCAAATACTGCGCAGGTCGTGCCCTGACTAAAAGCAGGCTTTTCCTTTCTCACAAGTCGTTGCAACGATAACAACGAAAACAGCACCAGCAACAACGACCATGGCAACACCTGTGGTTACAGCCGTGCCACGAATTGCACTGCCAAACCCTCACAGCCGGAAGCCTAGCCTGTCAGCCAGTATTGCACAAGATGACTCGTTACGAAACAGCTCAATGGAAGGCGTACCTGTACCACCGATACCAAAAGAACACCAGAACAAGAGGCCGATATTGCCCGAGTCACATATTGAGCAAAATGTCACATCACATTCGCCATTTGATGGATCAAGAACATCATTCTCTGGTGCTCGAAAGTACATACCACCTTCCAAGCAGAAGCATGCTTCTCCGCAACAGTCGAACGACTCGGGTTATCACAGCGGTTGTCCAGACGAAGCAAAATCACCGGTGGTGCCGATACGGTCGATGTTCCCAGTATATAACCCTTGTCTGCCACTAGCGAAACAAAATTACTACCCACAAAGACCAGCAGGAGCAAGATTGAACTCGCCCAGCAGACTGTATCGGGAAGATTATACTCCATCGGCTGCAACGCCTATAGATCGAGCCCTTGGTCCTCCTTCAGCACCAGCGACTATAGTCAACTTCCCTGTTGATGCGTTGACACCTTGCGTTTCGACAGCCAAACAGCTGTGGGAACTGTGGGAAGCGACTCATGGCATGGAACCAAATCCAAGGATAAAGTCGTACGACCTAGAACTTGCTAGGTAAAAAGCCTTGGATGCTATGTCTGACCATTACTAACATCGGCAGAACCGAGGAAGCCAACTTCACTCTTGGCTCGGTACCATCAGCGCCATTCTATACACTCGTTACGTACGATACCAATGAGATCGCCTTAACAAAGACTCACCCTCGAAAACCATCCGTTAAATGTGAAGTATCGGTCAATTCCATAGAATCCGCATCTCGACGAATGCCTCCAAACGATGGTCTGGTCACCTTCATCTTTCCCAAAATGGCTGCTATGCTTGCCATCAATCAGAGCACAGCACTAGCCAAGGAACACGGCCTGGCACCAACACACCGAGACGAAATCCAAGCAGCAGCCGTCAAGCGAGCAGCAGATCAAGAAGCATGCAGGCTCAAATGGAGTCCAAATGCACAACATTACGAGCTCGAGCACCCAGCGGTAGGACGAAGACAACAAGGACCAGACTTTGCCAGATCTCCTCAGTTAGCAATGTCATCGCCCGCAACCAGCGCAAGACCAGTGCTAGATATCAATGTCTCCAAGCCAGTCGGGAGAACCCTACCTGTCATCACTGTTGCTAACCCACGAGCTTCAGACCTCGAGTCGGCTAGTGAGCCAACAGTACCAGGCATCAGAATGTCGACAATTCCACAATCAGACAGTGACCATGCCCTTGTCAACCTTGACTTCAACACCAGAATAATGCACATTGATGCCAACAAGATACTGGAACACGTTCCTTCTCTGTTTGCAATCGATGCCATAATATCGGCGGTCATGACGGTGGCCATTGCAGACGAGGTCACCAACCCGATCATGGCCGCGATGGAGCTTTGGCAGCCTAAGCCGACATTAACAAGAGTTTTGTCGATTTCTAGTGCCAGTCAGTTTGGAGGCAGTGTTGCAGCCAAATCAACGGCTGGCAGCGTTTTTTATGCCACTCTTGCCGAACGTGAAGAGGCAGAAGCCGAAGCAAGGGAGCTCGCTGCCATTCATGAAAGAGATATCAGGAATAAGGAGCGCAGGAAACAGCACCGGAAATGGTTCGGGAAAAGTAAAGAGAAAGAACCAAAGGCCAAGGCCAAAAAGGTTGTGGTGAAGGAGTTTGACTTGGAGAAGTTGAGCCACTACCAATCCGGGGAGAGGAAGGGGCAGCAGCTGCCTGGCATTGTGAGGGTCATCTTGTCGGTGATGATTGGTGGCCTACGATTCGTTGTTTGGTTCTTGACCACGATTGTGCAGTTCTTTGCTTGGTTGTTGGTAATGTTGACGAGAGGAGTCACGAGTGAGAAGTTTTAGTACATAATTCCATTGGGTTTGGTAGGGCGGGAAAAGCTTGACCTCAAAGCAATGATTTCGAGCACGTTATATCGCTCAATTTCCGCCTGGTCATAATGTTGCATGATTGGACGGACGGATAACAATGAACGACGGTCTTTGATGCCTCCACCGCGCAGGAGCACACGGCATCTTGAAGAAATGACATACACTACAATGACACGACGTGTGTCACATTGCTCTCGGATCTATTGGCATTGTTGCTGACCGTCTGTCCACTTTCCGCAGAGGAGATTGACGTTCCTTCTAGGTGGCGTCCACAGAGTTTCCCTCGACCTACGCCGTTCCCAACCATGCCAACGTAAGTGATATGTTGACGCTGGTCCAAGAATAATGCTAACGGCTGGCGATGTCACTTGCAATCCACTGCCTTCACCAGTGCGACCATAACACAATAGCAAGACGTGCACCAGCCTCTTTCAGGCTTAATAATGCATTTGCTTGTGCTGAAGCATTCTCCCAGTAATCTGTGCCCGGACTCTTCGTGGATGCCATCCAGCCAAACATTCTGAAAGCGTGTTAAGGAACCTGTGCGACCATGATGTCGTCGCCGAAGATCGACGGTATTGTTATACCCCCATCGTCCGAGCTCATCGACTTCAACACATTTGCCTCGGCCATGACCACAGCGCCTCTCGATGATCTGCACAAATATATCGACAGTGACGACGAACAGGACCTCGAGCACAACTACGATGGCGAAGGTGAAGAGCAAGACTCAGATAAGGAGAACTCGAGGAGTGATCAGTGCCACAAGATTTCCGCCCCGGGAGATACCTCCAACATCCACGACTTCCTTCACTCCGACGAAGATCGAGCCGAAGATGGTGAAGTTGATGACGATGATGTCCATGACGATGGCAACTCCTATGATTATCTTGACGCCCGCTTCGACCTCGACCGCAGCCAACTCCGACCGTCCCACGCCGCCTCGCGACACTTAGATCCAGAGTTGCAGAGAACTGTAGACCAGACGGAGCTTGTGCTAGAGCAACTCTCCCTCCAAGCACAAAGTCTGGTCGAAGAGCAGCCCATGTCGACGCAGATAATCCTGGCCAATCAGGCTGTTGAGCAGGTTTTCAAGCCGTACGGCCAGCATGGGTCGCAAGCGCGGTATTCGGAAGCTGTAATGCGGTTCTTGAGTGGTGGAGATACGGTGAAGAGGCCTGGAAAGGAAGGGAGGGATAAGCGGAAAGATGGGAAGTTGAGATTCGCAAAGGTCGATCCCTTGGCTGGTGGATATTGGCAGAATGAGGAAAATAAGGTCAAGGGCAAGGGTAAGAGGAGTGCTGATGAAGAGCTTGCTGCGGACGCAGGTGATATTCAGAAAGGAAAGCTTAAGACGCCTAAGACCACCAAGACGGTTGAAGTCGCTGGCGCCGTTGCTTTCAAGCCTAACCCTCGGTTTAGAGTCGATACTGAGCCGTCTCCGTCAATATCCAGCAGTACCAACGCCTTTGACGAAAGGGTCGACTACGGGTTTCAAACCGCTTTGACTGTCCCGCTCGACATTGCAGAGGCGAGTGTTGACTCGCTGAGCTATCGAAAGACGAGTGGTCCGCTGTATTATCTAGACGCGGTAGACAGTGGCACGAATCCAGACTTAGCGCAGGAGGCGTCTACCACCAAGGTAAATATCGATGGTGCCGATGTCGAGGCAGTCGAGTTTACACCTCCCATGTCTACACCGGCACGAATCCTCAATCACGACTTCTCAATAGCGCCCGCGTTTGAAGGCAAGACCTCCTGTACACCGCTAGCAAGCACGTTCTCCCAAGCGATGCACCTCAGGACGCCTTCACCTGCAACAGTCTCCGTCCCGTCCTACCCGCCTCCTACGCTGTCAGATTCGCACTCCTCAAACTACCGCTGCATATATGATTCAGCAGCCAACGCCGCCCTTGCCCGAGAGGCATACAACCCTATCAGCCTGAAATTTACTTGGCCTGCCACGACTCGTGCTGACGGCCGACCCTGCATGCCCACACCCGGTCTGCTGGATGCACTGAATGAAATTTTGCATCTGTATAATGCTGAGGGACGGTTTCTGCTGACCTATTACGTGCGCAAGTACGGCGCGCCGGCCGAGGTCGGCGGAGAAGTCGAGACACCTCATGCACTCTTCAGGCTGGGAATAAGTCAGTACTTGATGAGCAAGGTTGGCAAGGTGATTGACCACAAAGAGAGCGATGAGTTGGGGTTGAATCCCGAGAGTAGAAGGGTGTTAGGCGAGGTCTGGGAGCAGCACCCAAGTACAGGAGGTTGGATGGACAGTGACCTTGTGAATTCCATGGACAAGGACGACGATGAGGCTGCTGATGATGACAATGTGATGCAAGGAGTATGCATCGATGATGAAATCATGAGTGTCGCCGACTCTGACCCTGACCCTGACATCATGCCTCGTCGAAGGACGTCATCGTCTTCTACCAGGAAAGCTCTCCGCGGTGGTCTCAATCCCCTCGAGAAGACTCTTTTGGCACGAGCGTGCAACGTCAGCGTTGAGACGGTGGATGCGTACTGGGATGATATGAGGGAGAAGACGAGGGCTTGGAGCGCGATGAAAATGTGGTGTGAGGCGCAGACAAAGGTCAGGATTGCTAGAGCGAAGGTTGAGGGGCGGTGGTGATAGAATTGAAGATTGTACCTCGGTGGCTCAGTGAGCTGGAGGGGAGGGACCACCTAGTCATGAGCTCTTGACATCGTCGTTTGGAATGGTCCGCAATTGTGCAAACCCACGGGAACGGGAGCAGTAAAAATACGAAGGTGCGTGGATTTGTTACTCGTCGTTCGAAAAGTTTAGTCTGTCGGCTGTTAGCAGGCGGTACACAGTGATCGACTTACAGAAGATGCCTTGGGGGTCTTGTAGATCCGAAGTCTCCTCTTTAGAGCTGCCAAACTGTTTTCGACCTTGTGCCATCCATAGAACGACATCGTAGATGTAAGCATGGCAAACACGGCGATTAGGTGCTACTATCTATCACAAGCTCCACCTTCATTGTGAGAACGAGTACTTTGCGTTTTTCAAGTCCAATGATAACATTGACTGCAGTCCAGCCGTTGTAGCTCCCCATCATTCGAGTGCAACGCAAGTCAACAAATAATTTACACATGAAGCTCGAAATACACCACCCTCGATAACTTGTTTACCAGCACTTATTTACCCAGTGGCGTCTTCTTGCCAGGCATCTACACCCTTTTGTTGCGAGAGCTGTGCTGATACTCAACGATCGCTAACGCTGGTGTTGCAGAACAATATCAAGTTGCGACGGGCGTTAGGATGAGACATTTCTCAAAGATGTTTGATGATGGCGAACATTCGAAGCCTTTGCTCAGCGCGATTTGTATCTCAGATTTGGATTAGCAATGCCGCCAGATACTGCCAGTTATGGGGGTTGCGAAATTGAAGGCTGGAGTTGCAGTATAGTGTCAGGCTGCTCCTTAATCCCTTGTGTACAGTTGCGTGCTCTGCCGCTCCGAAATGTTTTACTTTCTCTCCACTCAAAAAGACAAGGTCTTGCTTGCAAACGCGCTTTGATGGGTAACTTGTACACGGTCATTCAACATTAAAGGCAATAACGTTTCCTCACCTAATCATCACGCGACTGGCCCCCAGTTCCGTTCCATTTTTTTCTTGACCCTTCCCAGTCGGGCTATCACCCTCAGCGGTCTAGTGCCCATCGCGACACTCAACCCTGGAAACATTAAAATGCATTTCTGCAAATGGTGCCGCAGAATGAGCCGAACACAATCACAGTAATGTGCCGCCGTCTTAGGCCTATGCTTGCACCAATCAACGAACGAGCGGCTTTTGCCCAATTTAAGGGTTAGATTAACGAGGTATTGCGCAAAAATACGAGGTCGCTAAAGAAAGCGAGCTCGAGACGGTGAATGGAGAAGCGGCACAGAAAAGTGGGCCCTGCGCGACATTTGGCTGCAGGAGAGGCGTGCATTATAGGGTAGTATTTGCATAAGCTCGTCAAGGGTAGCTGATATCTTGTGCCTCGATAGCTGTGATACATAAGTAGAGATTGTCCATGTGGCACTCCACATATCGGCCGAATCCTATCCATGCCCGAACTGTTGACGATTTGTCGGTCGATGAGAGACGTTGAAACCAAGTCGAGCGATCATCTACGCTGCCCTCTCGCGGCAGAGGTGAAGGTAAAGTTTAGCGTCCTACCCAGTAGCCCACGGATCGGATGGCCGAATATGGGCGTGGCTAGACGCGTACCATGGAGCACAGGAGGCTGAAGCGAATCACGCCCTAACCCACTGTAGCAGTTAAAGATTTCAATCACATTTTAGGGTGAAACTAGCCCTATCATTGCACGTTGCATACTAAAAAGGTCGTGGATAAGCAAAATCGACGGGGTTCTGGGGACGTCGTAGCATAAAAGATCCGGCTATATGCAAGCCACCGAGCATGGAGAGTGGCAAAGGCAAAGTCGCAAGCTTCACTCCACTTCGCCTAAGCCCTACAGCTGCAAAAGTGCTGTTCGACACGTAAATTCGCTGGTGGGTTAAAACATGCTCACTTGCTGCGTCAAGCTATATTCAACAACGGTGCTAAAGTCGCTTTTGGGCATCCAAAGAAATCCCAATTCTTACACAATCCGGATATAGATAGCAAAAGGCCGCCGAACATGGGGGGGCATCATGACCCCAAAATAGAGCCCGCCAATTCGCATGCAAAACTCGTAGACTCGTTTACTCGTCCTTCGTGCAGGTCGGTGGTAAGCTCCATCATATGATATACAGATTTATGCTTGGGTTGTCCCTTAGGGATTCTCTCTTCCAGCGTTCTCGTCAGCCCCGTCATACTCAACTGTCCATTCCACCCCTTTGGTTATAATCCTCCGCCTACTGTCGTGACTGTCAAAGCTCTGCCGCCTGCCGCGTACATTGCCCGGTACAGGATTAGAAGGCGACTGGTGCTGCTCATAATTGAGACTACCAGTAGATTGTTGGGCATCAACAATCGGGCTTCCTTTGGTCGACGGGTCCTGTCTGATGTAGCCGCTAGAGGAGACTTTGCTGAGCTTGTAGCCACCGACAGAGCGCTGGCTGCTTCCGAGCCCCGTGGACCTGGTGGTTGCCAAGTAAGGCTTGGTGAAAGGTCGAATGAAGGGTCCCAGGCACGCGGCAGCACTTGACATAAGACTGTAATTTAGTTCGACTTGAGTCCAGACCATAGCGAGGGTCCCAGCAAGGGTTGGATCTGAGGAGTAGATTTTGCGCCGAAGGTAGAGAAGGCGAACTGCGGCGGCGGCAATTACCCTGCGGCGGTCAGTGAAAACGTCTCTTGTCCGAAACAAGGAATTCACTCACGGAAGACGCAAACTGAAAGCTAGCACAACTTTCGCTTTCATCCGAGTAGACATCTGGAGGCCAGCGACGAGCTGGACTGAGATGGCAAAGATGGCAACCTCCGTGACGATGCCGAGAGCACAGACATATTGCCATCGGGGGAACTATGCCGCCGTCAGCCAAGTTTTGCCACGGGTGCAGGAAACAAGGCGTCTCTTACTAGACTGGAGCACTGCGCTAGCTGATCGGTCAAAGGGGCTGCCGGGCTACAGCGTATCGTAATTAGGAGAATCGACGATACCACCCAGATGGCGGATGCTGCAATTGTTCCCCACGATGCCAGCAAATGGCGACGACTGGAAGTCAGGCGCATGAATAGAGCGACGACTGAGCATTTGGAGAGAAACAAAGCGACAAGATATAGCGTATCAGTCGCATAGTTGACCTGCGTACATTAATACCGTCTGAGGGAGCAGCGCAGGAGCTCTTATGGCGGGCTGTACCTTGCCTATCCGCGCTAAATCTTGGTCGCTGAGAAGCTCTTTCGATTTGCCGAATCCCTCATGAACTTGGAGAAAGACGGTAACGGACTGCAGTATTCCCACGGCCTACGAGCCCATTCTTCAGGTACAAACACCACGAAAGGACTTTTCGAACGTACCGTTGCGGCTGAGAGAGTGGAATCGTCGTAAGACCAAGGCCCACTCACGCGTAATCGCACATAGACTCGCGCGAAGAAACAAACCAGCAAGAAGGATAGTGTGACAGCGGAAACCACGACGATCACGCCGCTATTGTCAGAAGACGTGACGAGCGCGAGGGGCGGGTTCGGTAATGGAGACGGAGTTGGATCAGACATGCTGATGGTCAGGGAGTTTCAGAGAAAGGAACGACATAAAGATGACGGAGACGACGACGACGACGCATCCATGAATCATATAAAGTGGCAAGAACACAGGCGGGCATTATTTCATCATGATTCAGATACATATACCAGTGATATCTCGGACACGGCTTGCGCGGGAGATCCTATTTTCACGAGAGGCGCGCTCTGGACCGAGTCGGTTCGCAAGGCTCAAGGTTCAAATCACCGACGCCAGGCCCATCGGGGCTGCGGGCCGGACGGCTAGCGCAAAGCTTGGATACCTGCGCCTCTTCCAAATCATCACAATCTGTTTAGCTCAAGACGGGCTGGCAGTCTTTGAGTATTATAGTGGATGCGCGGCAGCGTTTGGGCGGCTACACGATCGACCCATCTACGGCAGAGAGCTGCGAACTAAGGTTTCGGATAATGCTGACCCTGGTTCCTGTAGCTTTGTGCAGATGGGGCCCAATTGTGCAGTAGAATGTCTCGACTACGGTCACTTCTGTCCCGACCAACAAGCCTAATCTTCCCCCGTCCCGTGTCATTTTAACGATTTTCCTCTTCCCTTTTTGCTTCTCATCCTTGCTTGTGACAGGCGTGCATCTTGATCGTCTAAGAGCCATCGCAAACATGGCTTCACTGCGTGACGCACCCGACAAAGGTTCTACTCCAGACATCCGGACTGGGCAGGTTATCCACGACTTCGACATGAATGAGGCCGACAACGACGATGATAACTATCACGCCCGCCGTGGCTTTACCGTAAATGATCGAAAGGACATGAGCCGAATGGGGAAGACACAGGAGTTGAGGGTGACTACGTTCTTGAAGCTTAGGCCTCACGCCCCGCTAACTATGGGAACAGAGAGATTTCCGCCCTCTTTCTGCCCTGAGCTTCACAGTTATCTTGCAGGGCACGTGGGAAGTGCTTTTGGTGTAAGGCCCGCCTCGTGGAACCAACATCTACAACAACGTCTGACCTGATGCAGCGCAACAACCCAGGGGCTTGTAGATGGTGGACTCGCCGGTCTGTTCTGGTCTTACGTATGGACCTGGTTGGGTTTCAGTCTGGTCATGGCCTCGCTGGCTGAAATGTCCTCGATGTGAGACACTTTTCTCTGCCTGCAAGCACTGACTACTTACACAGCTTCCAGGGCGCCAACTTCTGGTGGTCAATAGTCAGTGACACACTGCTCAATCTTTCGCAAAATGAAGCTTACCGTGACAGTCACTGGGTGTCTGAATTTGCTCCTCCTAAATATCAGAAAATCTTGAGCTACCTGACAGGTATTAGACGCCGATTCCCTTGAGTCCGGCCTGTTGCTAACAACGGCTGATAGGATGGATGGCGACTTTGTCATGGCAAGCTGGGACGGCCTCAGGTCCGTTCCTTGTTGGCACCTTGATCCAAGCGTTAATATACATAAATGATCCCAGCTATGTGTGGCAAAACTGGCACGGCACCCTTCTGGTTTTCGCCATCACCTTGATTGTCTTCGTTTTCAACGTTTGGGGAGCGCGGGCAATGCCCTTGCTGCAAAACATAATGCTTATGGTGCATGTCTTTGGGTTCCTCAGCATCATCATCGTCTTGTGGGTTCTGTCGCCACGAAATCCTGCAGATGTCGTGTTCACTAGGTTCACAAACGGTGGCGGATGGAGCTCCATGGGCCTTGCTCTGATGGTGGGACAGATCTCGGCCATCTACGCTTGCATTTGTAAGTTTCTTTCCTGCCTCTTATCCGGCTTCTTCATTTTAACCCATATTCAGGCTCCGATGCAGCAGCACATATGTCTGAAGAAATCAAGGATGCCGCCATCACGGTTCCACGTGCCATGGTTGGGAGCTACATCCTCAACGGTAGTCTTGGTCTCGTATTCCTCATCTCCTTCCTCTTCGCCATTACCGATCTCGACGCCGCTTTGGAGGATGAAACGGGCTATCCCTTCCTCACCGTCTTTTCGGCCGCCGTCAGCCTCCCAGCTGTCAACGGTCTGACCTCGATTGTGACAACACTTATATTTGCTGGCACCCTCTCATTCAACCTCTCGACCTCTCGTCAGACTTGGGCCTTCGCGCGAGACAAGGGTCTTCCGTTCAGCTCATGGATTGCCCACGTCCATCCGAAGTTGAAAGTCCCTGCTAACGCCGTCGGTCTTACCAGCGCAATCACGATTGTTCTCTCGTTGATCAACATCGGCTCGGATGTCGCCTTTAATGCAATCATCTCGCTCAATCTGGTTTCCCTCATGATCAGCTATTCAGTATCCATTGGCTGCGTGCTTTACCGGCGCATTTACCACCCGGAACTGCTGCCGCACGCTCGTTGGAGCCTTGGTCGAGCGGGCATTCCGGTCAATGCTGGCGCATTCCTCTATACACTCTTTGCTTTCTTCTGGTGCTTTTGGCCAAATTCTACGCCTGTGGACAGAGAGTCTTTCAATTGGGCTATCGTCATGTTTACTGCCGTTTTCGTCTTCAGCCTCGTGGATTATATCATCCGGGCGCGGAAAAAGTTCACCGGACCCGTTGTGCTTGTCGAAGGCTGGACAGGTCTTAAAACAGGATAGGGTCTACCGAACGCGAGGTCGGAATGACGAGGTTGATAGAGGAACGCGCAATCTTGCCTTTCAAGTTGGATGGCGCTCCTAGCGTGCAGGGCTTTACTGGGGCAGATGTGCGTCACGACTTGATACAGGAGCAGGGCTGTACTCCGTATACATCATTAGCACTAATGTAGTGACGGATGGCGGAGTGTTGCCCGCTCTTTCCCAAGCAAATTTCCGATCTGATAGAGGGCCCAACTTTCAGGCTCCGAAGTGGTCGTTCAGTTCTGATAGAATGTACAGTGTGGTCGGCACTTGTGAGGGCCACTGCATCTCGTTGACCTCAGGCGACTAGATGATTAAGTAACACGCTTGCGATGGATGGTAGGTATCCATCTCTACAAAGACTCTCAAAAATTTGACATAGTACGTCTTCCGTACCTGCGGCACGCAGTACCAGGGGAAACGGTGGTAGTATCCAGAACCTGGTTCAGGATCACTTCCAAATCGAGGGACACTTGTCCCGAATTACGAGACTTGATACGAAGCCTGTCGTGGTGAGATGGGAAACTTAGCAGCAAGATGGTCGATCAGGGCGACTCGTGCACAATTCCTATCCACCGCACATACGGTTGAGGCTCGTGCTTTTGGCAGGAATCAGGCCGCAGTCCATGGCAGGCTAGCATCTAGTGGGTCAACGTTGACCTCAACATCGTCTGCGGCCTAAGTCGGCTAAATAGTGAACGACATTGGCGACCCTCTACTTCACTGTCCCATGCGGCAATCAAATGCGAAGGGCCGTCTCTCTCGAACGGCGTCTTGTCGTTTCTGCCTCGTCACAGCTGAGGACTGCCGCAACGTGTCGATGGTGTCGAGGCCTTTTCTTTGAATCACGACCGGAAAGCCGTTGCAGTGGCCTGAATAAAACACTGCACGTCCTAGCAGTGTCAAAGCCAACTGCTTGCATGGGTGAAAGGCGTGGACGACACTCAAAATTTGGCTAGATGCAGATATGGCAGACTGACCGCTTACAGCTGTGGAGACCTACCCTGGGAATATGCTTATTATCCCAGCGTTAGTTGTAGGAGGAGCTGATGAAGATGCTAGCGATCTTCGGTTTTGAGAGACAAATGCCTTGAGCAATCAATCATGCCGCTGGGGCTTTGGGCCGGGAGCAACCACAATACTCATGCTTAGCCAGTTCCCCATCCCACTGACATTCCGAGTTTATCTTTCAGAACCAAGAATAGAAGAAAAAGGTCGAAGGGGCGGCATGGGCAAAGAGAAATTCATCCTGCATTCGTGGTCCAACAAAGCGCAACATGTGAGAAAAGCAAACGAAACCAACATTCCGGTTCCGGAAAGGCCTGGAAGTCGGATTTGTGACCCGTTCCAAGGCAGTCGTTGCATTCTAACACCGCAAAAGCTTGTTAAACACATCCTGAAACATCTTTCAGCTAACCAAACCTCATGTCAACGATGTATATGAGAAGCGCGATAGCACCTGTAGTTATAGCCACGAGGCTCCGGCTAATACAACGATGACTTCACCCACCAAGGCAGGGCTTGCCAAGGCTGTCTATCGAACCGAAGAAACCGGGTACTATAGCAATTAATGCGGACGATTCTCAGGTCGATGAATTCATCAAGAACAAGAAGAAAAGCGCTTCACGCACGGAGGATCCAATAGAATCATGACAACGTCAACTATCATTGACACAACCACTAGCATTACGGCGTTGACGGTAAAGAAAACGGATTTGTAGAGCCGAGCTCGGCATAGCTTCATGACTTGCAAAGCCCAGACAGACAGGAAATTCTGGTTCCGGGAAGAAAGGTCCTCACAGTTCTGTGTATGTGAGAGCTGGAGGCATAAATGGCGGAGGGCTTGGTCAGAGTGAGCTCGTCGCCTTATGTTGAGTTTGACATTATATTGATAGCTCCTCTACGCTACGGAGCGTGGCAACGGTACCGCGACGTATTCATCTTTTCATTCTATCATGTACTCTATGTGTTCTTCTTGCGCTGAACTTTACGATGTGAGAATGAAGGCTTCACTAGGATGCAACGCAACCTAAGGAGGGAAAGGTGGTAGAGAGGTTATAAACCAGTCGAAACCAATGTTATCATGGTTGGCGTCTGGTCAAACCTTGGCGTACGTCTACGGGAGCGCGCAGGCCTTGGCAGGCCTGGAGAACAGGCTCACCCGACTACGTGGTATGCCATCCATTTCGTAGTCTTTCAGTGCTGGTGTCAAACGTGAGTACAAGAGTACATTCATAGGAAACATTCGCGGTGGTCACGTACAAGGCTTGCCTACGGTCCTTTGAGATGTTGAGTGCGAGACCGCGTAGTCTAAAGTTGACCTCAGTACCTCAAGGATTGACATATCCAGCGTAGAAGTTGCGTGCCACTTACCCGATCTTGACCAAGTATGGCGCGCCCGCAGCGCTAACTTTATTGGCGGTCCGACTCTCTCAAGGCTTGAAACAAGATCGTTACGAGGCCGCAACGTGCTTCTCGTCACTCTTCAATGTCGCGACACCGTTCTTGAGGTAATGGCAACAATGCGACATGATGAGCAATAAGAAGATCTGAAGCTGCCGACAAAGATGGCAGATACACCTGATCGCCGATCAAAGACAAAACATCGGAAGTCAACATGTGCAGGCTGTCGCAGGCGCAAAGTAAGTGATCGTCTTGTGATCGGCGCACGCAGCTACCTATTTTCGTATCGTACACACATGTCATGCTGATCTTCTTCGCATATAGTCCAAGTGCGACGGCAAGACCCCTAAATGCACCACGTAAGTTCTATAACCCTTCTTGCGTCGTCCAACGTCGACCGCAACGGTACGACTGACACCGCGGATAGCTGCATCGCTTACAAGGATGAATGCATCTATGATAAGCCGTAAGTTAGCCTTCTCTTGTATCGCATCCTCCTGTTGAGTAGTGACGATCGCCAGTCCTTCATTGGCCTACGTCCGATCTCTGGAAAATGAGGTTGAACAGCTTCGCAAACAGCTCAAATCCTTCAAGACCCAGGCATGGGTCAACAAGTCGTCCCAACTAGAGGAGAAGAAACTCCTTCCGGCGACTTCTCCTGTCGTCAGTACTGCGTCGTCAACTCGTAAATCTGACACTAGCCGGAACGGACTCCTCGCATATCGTTCTCCTCGTCCCACAAAATGGGAAGCAGACATCAGTGTAGATGATCGAGGCTCTATTTCCTTTCATGGCTCAACATCTGCTGTCCATGAGCCGCCAACTATGGAACAAGCCGCTCAGATGTCCCCTCAACAGCTCCTAAGTCCGCAATCACAGAAAGCACAGGAGAAAGCTCAGCAGGATCTGCGCCAGAACGCTCAAAAGCAGCGACAGCTCGAAGACTTTGCGATTGCTAACACAGCGCAGCGTGTGAAATTGCCTAAAGAAGTGGAAGAAGAGCTTCTCAATTTCCACTGGTGCTGGATCCATCCACTTTTCGTCTTCGTGTACAGACCTGCCTTCACACGCGGAATGACCTTGGTCAACAGTCAGCCAGGCTCGCCTGACCCGCCGTACTATTCTGAAACGCTGCTCAAGGTTATGATATCTCATAGCGCTCGCTTCCTGAATCATGATGTCTATCAGGAACACTTCAATGCAACATATTCCGCATCAGAGTTCATGCAGCAGATCGGGCATGACGCTCGTGTCGGTCTGGCTATGGAGACACTTAATTCAAGTTCAATACCAACGATCCAGGCTCTTCTGCAACAGTCAGCTCGAGAAGTTGTCTTCGGCAGATCATCGCAAAGCTGGCTGTACGGTGGCATGGCTTTCCGCATGGCATTCGACATGGGCATCCACTTACCTAGCGACAAATTGCAGACATTTGTAAAAAGCCTTTCGAACGAAGACATCGAAGTCAGAAAGAGATTGTTCTGGAGTTGTTATACGTGGGATAAAGTTCTCAGTCTTTACCTCGGACGAATGCCTGCTTTCAGACCCTTGGTCGATGATGCCCCTCTATCATTCCTAGACGATTTCGCCGATACTGAACTGTGGTCGCCATACTACGGGGAAAGTCCAGAAGCACGGTCTCAAGCATTGCCTGAGTACACACCGACTCCAGGCTACATCGTCTCGTGCTTCAAACAACTATGCAAGTTGTGCGTCATTATTGATGATCTCATGCAGAACATCTACTCGGCAGAGGCCGCCGCAAGACATAATGACGATCCACAGCCGGTGGTCAAGGTTGAGGGCAAGACCAATACTGAGGAACCCTTTATGAGGATATCGAGATCCTTGCATGACTGGTGGTCTGCCTTGCCTCCCCATCTGAAGGTCAACGTTGACCGCATGCCGACGTTAGCACCTCCCATACATATCATGTCGCTCAATTTGTTGTATCATACAATCGTCATTTTGCTGCACAGACCAATTGTGCTCGCCTCGCAAGATGTCACCAGCTCGAACCTTTCTCAGTCGTACTCTACTTGCCTCTTCGCCACATCAGCGATACGCGACCTGCTGGTCCTGCAGGTCAACACATTCGGCCTTGGCCAGATTTCATATTTGAATGCATACTGCGCCTATATGGCTTCGACTATTTTAGTCGTCCGGTTCGAGCGCGAGCTGCGATCCGAGGAGCCTCACGATATCACAGCGAAAAGAATTGGCCTTGAATACCTTCTTGACATGATCGCACAAAGTGCAAACGCAATGCCTGGCCTTGAACGGAGCAACGCCATCATTAAGAAGCATATGCAAGGTGTCGTCGACGCTCATCTTCGCGCCTGTTCGCAGTTGAGTCCACATAGTATAGTGCAGCAACCTGCCGCTCTCGGTCTGACCAGTGACCAGGTAGTGCTCGCAGAGGCGACCGGATTTCAACAGATATCTAATCCGGGCATTGGCCATGTTTTTGATCCAATGGCAACACAAGCTCAACCTGCACCTCGGATACTGAGCGACCCATCCACCCTATCCGGCCCACCACCACTTAATGCAATGCCTTACACAACTGCTTTACCAACTGGCCTGGAAGGCCAATTGCCATTGCCTGCCTTCGTGGACGATTTTCTTCCTGCGTTTCCTGGCCAGCAATTTCCAGTCGGATCAGAGTACTATTTCGGGAGCGACACTTTCAATCCACACTCCCGCATGACGATGATGGGATTCAGTCTCGATCCTCACCCGCGAATTGATCCTGGTACTATAAGTTGGAATCTGACGGGTAACCCCACTGTGCCAGATGTCAGCCAAGACGTGTGAGTGGATTGGTCACGTAGAAATGTCCTCCGAAAATCTCTCAAATGCAGCAAAAAGGCGCATGGAAAGGCTATAAAGAAGATCGAGGGTACGAATAGCCTCAAGAGACTCAGCAACAGGCTCTCAAATATGGCTAGCAGGAAGGTCTGGAAGACTTTAATCGCGCATCCATGATTTCTACCGACAGGTCATCAGGCAAGACACATTTCTGCGAATCTCACCCATCATTTCTATACGCGTCAAAAGACTGTCGTCACAAAACCCAAAGGGATTCTTCCAAGGAGAAGCGAAATTGGTCGCAGAGTCACCAAGGCGGCCACCACGTGTCGCGTAGCAATGTTCTAGCACAAAAACGCTTCAATTGCTGACTGCTTGTTAAAAAGGCCCATCTCCGCGTGCATTGGCATTGCTAGACGGGCTCAATGCTCACAGGTGTTGTACGAGCCGCGCTCGCTTCACTGCTTTCGCATAACAAGAGCCAAGCTGTTTCAGCTCCCCATTCTCTGCTAGCTTCACTCGCGATTGCCTCAATGGAGAAGCTAAGCTACAAATTTTATCCTGAGTCAGCCATCTAATCCCCCCGGACATCTCAACAGCAGTGGGGCAATCAACCATCCATCATCCCCGTTTGTGCCACGTGTATCGGCCGCCAGCTTGTCGTCGTCGGCCGCCAAGGCACACAGGGATTCTTACAAGCTTGCGATAAGATCACAAATGACGACGCTGAATTTCTGAACGGCGGCGCCGTCTGCTGCTCCATGAAAATCCCCATCGTCGTTAAGGGTAGAAAATGCGAAGCACAGGTCTGCTCGAAATAGGCTCAAAGACGGAATGCCACGACTGCCATTACCAACAGCTATGCCAAAGATGTCAGCATATACACCATTTCTGCCAGCTACGACTCGACTGACTGAACCATGTGTCAAGAGGAGCTGCATTGGCGATGTTCCCCATGAGCCTAGCACGATCTTGATAGGCATCACCAAGCGGCGCATCACAACAACGATGACTGTCAGACTCGGATCAACTACCATCAATCCAAGTACCACTAACTTTATCAGTGCAACCGAGATCTGCTTATGTGTCGTAGCTCAAAAGTGAACCGACAATGATACGCAGCAAAAGGCTCAAGGGTCCCAATCTGGTGTGATGAAGTTCGGCAAGCGAGGATGGGAAGCAGGCCTCTTCGTCATGTATCAGCAGGGCCAATTCCGCAATGGCTGGACTGACTTCGTGGTCATCCGGGAGCCCGTTGGCTAGACTCCATATAGCAAAGCCTAGAAGGAGGACCAAGACAAGAGCAGGAATGATGACAAAATAACTTGCCGTGTTGGGAAAGCGAGCCTTCGAATGCTGTATCCACCAGTCCAAAGACCTATATTAGGGAAGCTACTTCTTCATTGGGCATGACGAAGTGAATCACATCAAGCTTTCTGGATTTGAAGGTCACGGCCGATAAGTGCCCATGTATAACCTGGAAGACCTAGTGCTAGGGAAAGCGGCCACGGGGGCCTTGACGCTACTAATTCCAGGACATCGATCATGGATAGCAGATTCGTGGGCCGGATGTAACTTGGCAGGGGGGCGGATTAGATCCTTTTACTCAAGTATCAGCTGCAGTATACAGATCTGGATTGCGGTACTCGCCGCAGCGGCACATGCATCCAAATGAGATCTAGCGTGCCAAGGTCTCGTTTCGCTGCTTCCGAGCCGGTGTCGATATAATTATCCAGCACATCCGAGGCTGCTGACCTTTATTCGTCGGACGGGTTCCAATAGTAGCTGTGCTCGCTATTATCACTTATGTATATGGTTACATCCGTGGGAAGACGGTGGGACTAAGTTGGTTGCCTTGTATTCTCGCAGATCATTTAGACTTGCTGGGTACCTTTTGTTTAAGTTACTAATAAGACAGCTTGTTCGAGCTTTATCATCAGGCTTCTGTCATCATTCACCCAACTCAAGCCAGTGAGCTGTATCTTGCTAACGAGTCCAGCATGACTGAAATTCACCCTTACAAGATAAATGTCTCCCAAGATAAAATCCGTCATCTCACACAAAAGCTTGCTCTCGTCGACCTACCTCTAGAGATCGAGGATGAAGAGCCATGGATACGTGGTGTTCCACTCTCAGAAGCTAAGCGCATAGTCAACTACTGGACCAGGGGTTGGGACTGGCGAAAGACTGAAGCCAGTCTCAACGACAATCTCCCACAATTCACGACCAATATTACCACCGATGGCTTTGGAACGTTGACCATGCACTTCGTGCACCAACAGAGCAAAGTCAAGAATGCAATACCTCTTCTCTTCCTCCACGGCTGGCCAGGGAACTTCACCGAAGTGCAAAAGATCCTCCCGCTCCTCGTCTCGGGCGACGGCAAGGACACTCCGGCATTCCACGTCGTTGCCCCAAGCCTCATCAATTTCGGCTTCTCAGACCGCGCCGCCAAGAAAGGCTTCAGCCTTGACCAACACGCACACACATGCCATCAACTGATGCAACGCCTCGGCTACGACAAATACATTATACAAGGCGGCGACCTCGGCTCATTCGTGGCCCGCGTCATGGTCCAGCATTATCCATCCTCGATCGGCGGACATCTCCTGAACCTCGCCAACCCGCGCGAGCCAACCGCCGAACAAGACCCCGAGCTCTACGAGAGAATCCAAAACACTCCACTCACTGACGAGGAGAAGGAAGGTCTTAAACGAAATCCCGAAATTCGCCGGTCAGGGATGGGCTATTACCAGCTGCAGATGACCAAACCACAGACGATCGGCTACAGTATGGCTGATTCGCCCGTCGGCCTCATGGCTTGGATCCTCGACAAACTCCACGACTGGACGGACGAGTACCCCTGGACCGAAGAGGAGATCCTGCAGTGGGTCGCGATATACTATTTCAGCACGGGCGGGCCAAATGCAAGTCAGCAGATCTACTACGAGGCCACTCATGCGCCGCCTGAGAAACAGACTACGGACTACAGCCCTGTCCCGCTTGGTGTGTCGCGGTTCCCGAGGGAGCTGAATCTGTCGCCGAAATTGTGGCATGAGACGCTGGGTCCGCTGGTGTTCTGGAGTGTGCACGGGCAGGGTGGGCATTTTGCGTCGTGGGAGCGGCCAGCGGAGTTGGTGGAGGATTTGAGGGCGATGTTCGGGAGGGAGGGCCCTTGTGCTGGGTGTTGTGGAGCGGGCGGGACTGGGTACCGTGAGGATGCGGACGACAGGTGAGTATGAGATTTTGCGGTGGCTTGGTGGTGCAAGCGACGTGCTGACCGTCATGCAGCCAGCGAAGCAAGCTGTGAGCGGCTGTGTGGTCGTTCGAGACCTCGTCGTTGAACCGGTTCTGCAAGGCCGCTAGGATCACAATCGTCAGCCAAAGAGATGAAGTACTGTAATTACAAGGCAAAAGCTGCAGATTTCACCCCACACGTGTGCATCGTCAGCGTTTCCTCCACACTCGTATAGCCTCATGAGGCTCGAACACCCGATAACCCTACCATACGTGAGATTTCTTGGCCTCCTTTCACTCCACGCACATCAGTGAACATGAAGCCTCAAGATCCGCCAAGTCCTCGCATCGATCATAACAGAGCATGCAGCTTGCAGCGAGAAGCTGATGCCTTTGCACGCCCGGAACAGTCGCAACCAAGGGGGCCACGGTCTCACGTCCTTGGTTGAGGGTGCGCAGGGGGAAAAGTACATGAGCATGAGAGAAGGTGAGGATATTTTGGCGTGGGGTTTTACATCTCGGAACCATGTCGGACATGCTATTGTTGCTTATTTGATGGGCTGAACAGAGTACACAATTTCACAGGAGCCATAGCTTGCATGTCTGAAGTTGCATAGGGCGGATGAGACGGAGAGTGAGGTGTTTAGGTATGTTTACAGAAAGCAGGAGTAGACTAGTCCGAAAGAAACATGTCTGAGGAATGAAATCATGTATCCAAATTCTAGCGGAACGCCAAAACTTTGCCAGACCTAGGAATACCACCAACCTCTATGAAAAATTCAGCAGGCATGTTGTGACATTGCCTGTCGTCTCCATCAGCTCCGACTTATCGAGCCAACACCGTTAGTATTATGACACCCTAACCAATAGCGACAACGGTCTCAAACGGCCTCAGCCAAATCGAAGCAAGACCGCCCGCCTTGGAGATGCGTGGGTCCTCCTTGTAGTTCTTGAAATCTGGTAGGATGTTCTTCTCGGTCAGCAAATCGGCTACCTCGTCTGGGACCTGCCAGGTCACCTCCTTTTCCTTCCAATTACCGATGACAAGGGCTCGTCGGCCATCGTCAGCTTTCCGTACGTATGCACAGACATCCTCGTGGTCGATGTCGAGCATTTCGAAGCGACCGTAGATCAGAGTGTCGACTTCCTTTTTTCGCAGGGTGAGGAGTTTTTTCCAGTAGTGGAAGGCTGAGTCCGGGTCGGCCACCGCGGCTTCGGCGTTCCAGGTGAGGTAGTCTGGGTGGATATCCATCCACGGTTTCTCGGCCGGGTCAGAGGTTGTCCAGCCAGCATATCTATCGTTGGCATTCCACTGGATTGGTGTACGTGCGTTGTCGCGGCCGATCAGCCAGTATTGCTTCTTGGTGCGTTCTTGCAATTCTTTATCGTTGGGATAGTCACGGAGGATGGTGTTCCAGTGATTGATCACTTCAATGTCCTTGTAGTAGCTGAGATCCCAATCCCTTGGCATATTCTTCTGTGCCCATTCTTGACCTTGGTAAACGAACAGCGTGCCGGACTGCAAGGCGAGATGCGAGGCTAGCATCTTGGCGGAGAGAGTGCGGTACTCTGGTGCATCAGAGCAGTAGCGGGAGATGGTGCGTGACTGGTCGTGGTTCTCCATGTAGATAGCATTCCAGCCACCATTGTCAAGCATGAAAGTCTGCCACTTGTTGACAATTTGCTTGAGGCGCTTGACGGAAAACTGTCTTGGAAGCCATTTCCCCTCCGGCTGGTGATCGATATCAACAATGTCGAAGTTAAAAGCCATTGCTAGCTCTCCACGGTCTTGGCCCACACCTTTAAGGATCTCATTTGTGTCATGGACACCCGGCATCTCGCCTACGCTGAAGGCATCGTATTCCTGAAGGATTGTGCCAATACCTTGCAGGTACTCGTGCAGGCGAGGGCCACAGGCGAAGTGCTCGACACCGCTTTGAAGAAAGCCAGGCTTCGTGATCTTGCCGTCTGGCAGACCTGGCTCTTTGGAAATGAAGTTGATGACATCCATTCTGAAGCCGTCGACACCACGATCCAACCAGAATCTTATTACCTTGTGGACCTCTTCGACGACTTTGGGATTCTCCCAATTCAGATCGGGCTGGCCGGTGGCGAAAAGATGCAGATAGTATTCCTGGGTAGTTTCGTCCCATTCCCAGACGGAACCGGAAAATGCAGACTCCCAGTTGTTCGGAGGTATTCTGTTGCCGTCTTTGTCGTATTTTGCGGGTCTCCAGATATAGTAGTCCCTGTACGGGCTGTCTTTGCTCGATCTGCTTTGCGCAAACCAAGGATGCTGGTCGGAGGAGTGGTTGACGACAAGATCAAGAACATATTTCATGCCTCGGTCATGCAGACCCTTGATGAGTGCATCATGATCCTTCATCGTGCCGTACAGAGCATCAATATCCATATAGTCGGAGATATCATAGCCCATGTCTTGCTGAGGCGACTTCAGGATCGGCGATAGCCAGACAATGTCGACGCCAAGATTCTTGATGTAGTCGAGCTTGGAGATGATGCCTGGAATGTCACCCCATCCATCGCCGTTGCTGTCCTTGAAGGAGGCCGGGTAAATCTGGTAGACGGTCGACTCTTTCCACCATGCTCGTTTTATGCCGTGCTTGATTGACGGTTGGAAGGCGGACTTGGTGGGCATGATGGCTGCTGAAAATCCCCAGGTGGTGAGTTGTAGGTATTCGTGGACGATAGTCTGATTCGGAGGTCAGTGCAAAGGAACGAACGAGTGTTCTATATGCGGTAAAGTTGTCTATTAAGGATGACGACACGTGGAAGCCAAAAGGACGAATATGTCGAAAATATGCTGCCGCCAAGATGTGCTGGGAGTGGTCGAAGAGAACGGGGTCGAGCTGACGAAATGGACGACGGTCGCTGCCTCGTTCACGTTTGATACTGATGAAATTCGCTGTGGTAGGGGCTCGCAATTACTCTTTCCCACTTCAAAAACTGGGCAGAAAAACAAAGGCAGTGACGATGCTGATGATATAGGTCCTTGGATCTGATGCGCAGCGGTATGGTTGCCATATCCGTCACTTACAAGAATTGACACTCCACATAGAATGCAGACTATTATGCAACCCCAAGCCTCTGGCTGCAACGTGACGGTTGTCAGCCGCCTCACAGCGGCTCTCCTGTGGCGGAGACAGATCATAGCAGGTATGCTTTTGTCTTAGGCCTGCCGAGAATTGCGGCGAAAGACTGCACGTTCGGCTGGTTAACCCTCGTTTTCCGAAAGCTTACTAAGGGCCTTTATTGCTTGGTTTGTCGCAGACGCGTTTCGGCCGATGATACGTCGCACAGTACGAACAGGCACGAAATCGGCTGTAAGGGGTCACGTGTGGAAAGCTGACGAAGATAATGTCTAGAATGGTATACCGCTGATGGAGAAGATGAAAGGGTATGACGGAGAGCGTCGGATGAGGTCACTTACACGAGCCACGCACGATAATCTTGTGTAACCAAAGGTCACCCGTCGTTGGCGACGTTCCTTCCATGCTGTCGACTAGAGCACTGGGAAGCGACGTTGCTGAGAAGAACGCCGGCACGACAGCGAGGTAAGCAATATACTGGACATGATTGAAAACAAGCACGAGAAGAAGCTATGTATCTACTTGATGAAACCAAGACACATCACGGAGGATTGGTGGTTGTAGCAAGAATCTGAACCTGCAAGCAAAAAGTCGAATACGGAGAGCCAAG
This sequence comes from Herpotrichiellaceae sp. UM238, assembly GCA_000315175.1. Classification (NCBI taxonomy): domain Eukaryota; kingdom Fungi; phylum Ascomycota; class Eurotiomycetes; order Chaetothyriales; family Herpotrichiellaceae; species Herpotrichiellaceae sp. UM238. The sequence goes on from AMYF01000073.1 coordinate 169,042, forward strand.
GTATTGCAAAGTGCATGCTGCGCACCACACACTCAACCGTAAAACACCGGCTTCGCGCTGCAGACCCGACCTTGACGCCTTTTATTTCTTCCGTATCCGATTGACCTCTCCATCCTCATCCTCGTCCATGACATCTCGCGCAGCAGCGTGCCCTTCGTGATCGCTCGTTCAATTTGCTGCTGATTGTCAAAGGTAATACACCATGGCTGCGTCCGGTGCGAAGCTATCTAAGAATCAGTTGCGCAGACAGAAACAAAAGGAGAAAAAGCAGGCCGAGAAGGAGGAAAAGGAGCAGTCCCCGGCAAATGATGATGGATCAAAAGAGTCGCCTGACATCAAGGCGCCGCCAACGCCCGAGCCAGAGAAAGATGGCGCACATGCCGCCGATCCTGTCGTTGTTGACGACAGCAACCCGCTCTTCGATCTGTACAAAGATGTAATAGGGAAATTCGAAGACGAGGAGAAAGAAGATCCAGCCCCCGAAAAATCCGACAAACCCGAAGTTTACTTTGAAGATGCCAACGACGATATTCCGGACGAGGAGGAAGAAGAAGCCGCCAGGCAGAGAATTTCCAAGAAGAAGCGGAAACAGCAGAACAAATTGTCGGTCGCCGAGTTAAAGGCGCTCGTCAAGAAACCCGACATGGTCGAGTGGACCGACACTTCGGCCCAAGACCCCAAGCTACTGGTACATATCAAGTCATATCGAAATGTGGTACCCGTGCCTTCGCATTGGTCGCTGAAGAGAGAATATCTGTCTTCAAAGCGAGGTGTCGAGAAGCCAGCATTCGCGCTGCCCAAATTCATACAAGAGACAGGGATTGCTGAGATGCGAGATGCTGTGCTCGAAAAGCAGAATGAGGCCTCGTTGAAACAAAAGCAGCGAGAAAGAGTCCAGCCGAAAATGGGCAAGCTCGATATTGACTACCAGAAGCTGTACGACGCCTTCTTCCGTCTCCAGACCAAGCCCGAGTTGACGAGGTTTGGCGAGGTCTATTATGAAGGAAAAGAGTACGAGACCAATCTTCGGCATTTGAGGCCGGGCGAGTTGTCCGACGAGCTCAAGGAAGCACTGAACATGCCGCCGGGTGCTCCACCGCCCTGGCTAATCAACCAGCAGAGGTACGGTCCTCCTCCCTCGTATCCTGCGTTGAAGATTCCAGGTTTGAACGCTCCGCCACCCCCTGGTGCTTCCTGGGGTTTCCATCCAGGCGGATACGGTAAGCCTCCTGTCGATGAGGCAACAAATCGACCGCTGTACGGCGGCGACATTTTCGGTGTCTTGCAACAGCAGCAGAACACCCAGCAAGGCGAGCCCATCGAGAAGGATTTGTGGGGAGAGTTGCAGCCACCGGAAGAGTCGGAAGAGGAAGAAGAAGAAGACGAGGAAGAGGAAGAGGCGGAGCACGACGAGGAAGACGGTGGAGCAGGCTTGGAGACTCCGTCTGGCGTGGAGACTTCGCGAGGCATGCAGTCAAGTGTACCAACGGAAATTGGCGGGACAGAGACCGTCTCAGAATTTGACTTGAGAAAGAGAAGGGGCACAGAAACGGAAGAATCGTCATACCCGAGACAAGCGTACACTGTCGTGCCAGAACGGCAGGCCAGAGTGGAAGGATTCTTTGGCGGCGACCGAGCGTATGATCTCAAAGCAGCCCAACAGCAACAGCAAAGCATACCTATGCTCGGTCAAGAAGAATCTCGTAAGAGGAAAAAGCCCGGCGATGTGGATGTGTCGATGAATCCCGACGATTTGGCAGCAAGGGACGGAATGGATAAGGAGGATTTGAGAAGAATGTATGATCAGCAGCGGAGGACCGAGCAGCCGTTTGGTGGACAGGACTTCCAGGAAGATCTCTCAGACATGATTGCTGCAGAATCGAGAAAGAGGCAGAAGAGGGATGAAGAGCGGAGAAATAGACGATGACCGAGAAGACCGTGTAGCCCGACTCTATCGACAGCCTTCTAATGCCTGCCCGAGACTTCGAACGAATGCATGTATTCTTACGAAAGACTACCATTGCATCGACGACCCGCCGTGCTCGCGAGTTTCATGCCAACAGTTAGAGCGTCTTCAACCCCCGTCCAGTCTGTGCCTGCTCGTATTTTGCTCGGTCCAGAACCGTCAGTCTGGGATCACGTGACATCGAGTGACGGACTTTCTCATGCAGCGCAGCCCAAACTCCAGAAAAGTACGCGGCCGCCCCATATCATTCTCTATCCGCTGTCACACGCCTTGGGGCCACTTTGACACGGTCGTTTTGTGATGGGTGATAGATACTCTGGTAGGAGGTATGAATGATGGCCAACGGGCAACTTCGCCTACCGCACACCACTGACATTGACTGCAGCCCTCTACGACGTGGTCCACCACGAGATCGACCTCCTCTTCGAGATCGAGATGATCATCCAAACGTCGAGTACTTTGGTGCCGGCGAGAGCTATCGGCCTGGCGGACAAACGGGAGACGGACCATATCGCCCTACCAGAGACCGAGACAGAGACCGAGACCGAGATCGAGACAACGATAGATGGAATTCTTCTTCTGGCCCTGGCCCTGACCGCAGAGACGACCGAAGAAGAGAAAGAGATGAAATTGACTCATACATTCCTCCAACAAGCGTGAGGGCTCAAAGGAATCGAAGCCGATCGCCTCCACCATACCGCAGACGATCTCGAAGTCCTCCATCGGGGCGAGGTAGGACAGAACTGTTTCCTGACAGACCTCCACGATCTCCTCCTCCCTCACGACGATACTCTCCTCGTAATGATCGAGACCGCTCGCCTATTCGACGACGTTCGAGATCCCCTTATGCAGCACGCGGCAGAAGTCCTGATGCGAAGAGACCCAGAGACTTCTCCCCCGGCCCAAGACGATCTCCCAAGCGAGAACGACTTGATTCGCCCCCACGAAGCAGGTACGAAGACCGTGCTCGATCGCCTCCAAGGAGACCCGTATCTCCAGAAAGAAACAGCTATAGACCGAGATCTCGCACACCACCAAGGAGAGATGACCGAAGGCCGAACTATGCCGATGAAGCATGGCGCAGGAGATCGCCGTCCCCAAGAGGTTCAGGCGCTTCCTCCAGGAGATCATCCCCTCCACTACATCCAGATCGGACAAGTCTATCCGGCTCGCGAACACATTCTCCGACAAGAGATCGCCCAAGATACGATGACAGGAGAGACGACTCATATATGGGCAGACCCAGGTCGCCTCCGCCACGCAGCGACTACGACCGAGACAGGAGCCGTGACCCGGACCGGGACGACCGTGACTATCCTTCCTCTTCATCCACAGCCCCTCCAGCGGGCCCTCGAGCTGGCGGCTACCCACGACCGCTACCAAGTGGCCCGGCACGCTCACATACAAGCACGCTCGCCTCTCCACCAACAGGGCCGGCCTCAATATCAGCTCATAGCAGAGCTAGCCCTTTCGCCGCGCCGCCTTCCGGTCCACGATCCGCCGCTGGTCCCCCACCGAGAGATTTCACATCTCCACCCGGCGCAGTTCGAGGTCGGACCTCGCTCACATACCGCGCCCCAGGGTATCGGCCGTCCTTACCCAGTCAATCCAGCTTCGAATCTCCAGCACCTCCGTCGCCTGTGCCGCCATCTGGTCCGCGAGCAGCCTCGTATTCCTCCCGCGGTGCCCCCCTTCCTACGGGTCCCTCTCGCGCTCCTTCCGGTCCAGGGGTAGGCAGAGGCGATTCTTACGTAGATACGTCCTTCCCCTACCGCCCAGGCATTTCCAGTAACAGTAGCTCAACGACCTATCCGCGCTCTCAACGCTTCGATATCGGACCTGGTCGTGCTCCGCCTACCGGTCCCAGCTCTGTATCAACGACGTTCAACGGTCCCAACACCTCCAACACCGTCAGTCCCGTGACACCAGCCACGCCAGCCAACTTTGTCAAATCGCAGTTGAACACTCTCGAGCGTGTTGTGCCCGGCGGCCGCAAGATGCAAGGCAGTTCTGGCATGAGCGCTGAGCAGGAAAAGCGCATGCGCCAGCTTGAGGATGATGCAGAACGATTGCGTAACGAGGTGAATGAGAAGCAACGCGTCAAGAGAGAGGCGCTGAGGGAATGGGAGGTGCGAGAGCGGGAGTCCGAGATCGCGGGACTGAAGAGCACTCTCGCCGAAGATCATCTACGTGCTTTGGGTGAAGAGGATTCGGGCATGGTTGGTGCTGCGTTTTAGGCGGGCAGCAGCGTGCCGTTCCGACCTCTATCTTACGATATCAACGCCCGTGGGAGCATGAACGGGACTGAAAGTGCACCTGCACCATTCTAGATGGACGCAAATGGTACTTTGTACTACCCACGCAGGATAGTACTCTCACCCGAAAATAACCATCTTTACACGCACACTGCAAATTCAAACCCCACAAACGTAGAGAAGGCTAGCAGTCCAAGAGTAAGAGAAGCAGTCATCCACGTCCGAGGAAATCGCTCCACACGATGTGTTCGAATGTATTCTAGCCAAAGATTGTAACAAAGCAGGAGCTGTACAAACTCTATTTGACGGGGTCTTGCAAAGGTGCATATATCAAAGCGGGCAGCAAAAGATTGGATCTGAATGACGTGAAAGTCCGTGGGGAGAATTGGATAAACGAAATGATACCGAGGCTTACCATTTGCATTCCAACATAGTCCTGCAGCTTTGTATGTCTTCCTGCAGCCCTTGTCACCACTGGATGGCTCCACATCTCACAGGGAGGCGTCTGTATCGTATCAACAACAGCTTTGTATAGCATGAAAAGCATCATCGGAGCCGTGTCGGAGGCAAAGTCAACTCTTTCGCGGCATATCTCAAGAACAAAATAGAGTATCGATCGGCGTTGATAGGTTTTGTTACAGGTATCCGCTGGCTAGATAGTGAGTGCGTCGACTGTAATATGGCACTTCACTGCGAGGGCGATTGTTTTACGCACTCTCGAAGATTGTTCCAGAAACTCATGTACCACTTGCTTCATCCAATTCTAACCCTCGACAAGTATCCATCGGCTTCGTTTGGTTGAGTTGCAAAACATCATATACTCGGGCTCGTTCAACTCGCATGAACTGCTTTCCTTCACGTTTGCCCTTCTCATACGCTCTCTGCGCGCCTCTGACCTACACTTAGTGCGTTGGACATTTATTCCGTCAACTTTACGGAATCCTCCCAAACTAGCGCCTTCTCAGCTGAGGACGTCCTTTTCTTTCGTATCGTCGTACCGGGCAGCTCCTTTTCTTCCAACACCATCGAATCTAATCCATCGCGCCTTGCATCGTGGTGTCGTAGCGTTGCTCTTGGGAAGACGCAGCTCGCTCGCTCATCCCTTGGTCTTCTTCCTCCGTAGCACTCACCTCAGCGAGAGCGCTGATCGTTTCGGCTTCAGACTTGCCTCGTCCGGCGCTCGACAAGTCACCGGTAGCGAGCAAAGGTGCGCAATCTCGCGAGATGGCGACCGAGCAGCACACTCGTCCTAGACAGCCCGACAGAATGCAAGATCCGAACGGGAGCGTGGCATCGAAGCAGCCCGTGGATGTGCAGACGCTCCATGAGCACCGCCCGGTTTGAGACGGCGAGGGCGAGTGTTGCTGCTGAGAGCGCCAGGGGACCGACGGTGTGCCACGTGAGATCGGATAGCGTCTGCGTGATGCGGTCGCTGGGTGCTGCGGCGGTGTTCCAGATGGACGTCAGGACGTGCAGGAACGGTGACATGGTGTCGCGGATGTTGATGTGTAGGTGGCCGATGGTGATATCTCCTTGGACAATGCGGGCGTAGCCTGATGCGAAGGTTGCGTCGAAGGCCCTGCCAACGCGCTCGAAGAAGCCTGGAGTTGGCGAATAGTAAACGACGTCCCCCTGAATAATCTTCGTGTAGTCTGAAACAGGAATCGAATGCAGGTTATGTCCCAAATTATTGGGTTCAAACGTCTCCATCGTGTTCTGAAGTATGAGCTTGAGCTCAGTTTGTTGGAAGTGGTGATGCTGCAGGATTGATACGAGAATATGCAATATGTTGGCCACTGGGTAGGTAAACCTGCAGGACCCCGCAGCGCAATGCTATTGGTCGAGAGAGCATCAGGCAAACTGCAAGGCGAACAGCAGCGGGGCCTCACTCTCTGCCAAAGTTCGCTCCGTCCTGTTTCTTTTCGTAGTCAAAAGGCTCAGGCCGCAGAGACATGGGTCAAACAGATATTCCGAGCATGATCATGCACAGTTTGAGCTTCTATTGCACCAGGACTTTTCCGTGATCTGTTCGGTGTTGACGGCAAGAAGCATTGCGTTTCCGCAGCTGGCCTGGAGGCACATGCGCCGCCGGAGTTGGTAGTAAAGATCGAAGACCAACGTGAGAGCATGCAATCGACGCATAAACCGTGATTCACACCTCATCACGTCTTCTTCGCAAAGTAATTCCCCAACGTATTCTTCTGCGGACTCTTCTCAACGGTCTTGACCTTCTTCTTGGTCCTCTCCCTCTCCTCGTCACTTACTGTTTTCTCGGCTTTTTCTCCAATCCTCAACAATACCATCAATTCCTCAAATGCCTCTGCCGGCACAATCCCGCCACTTGCCTCCTTATGGCCCCTTGCGAAACTCTCGCCCATCCTGTCCTTTAACCCATCCGTACTCAAATCTGCCGCAGCTTTCAAGCTCTCGATAATGTTAACAGGAGGATCCCGATTCCGAGCTGTGCGTGCGATCCGACAACTGAAATTCACCATGCCGTCCAAGTACCCGTAGTTGGCGACCATTACGATCTCGAGCTTCTTACTGTTTAGGTACCCGGCCCAACGGGTAGCGATGACAGGGTGAACTTGTGCTTTGCTATTGATCTTCAGGACTGCAATGCGGCCATCAGGACTGAACTTGGGCGGCGTATGTGTGTTCCGCTCGACTTCCTCGTTTATCTCTGACCGTGCAGCTTGCAAGCGACCGTTGGAGAGGAGATCACTAGGCGCCTTGGACTGAAGGAGGGCTTTCCATGCAGTGATGACGTCGTAGCGGGCTGTGCGCCGAGGCGCATTCAAGAGAGAAACCGCATCATTGATGGACTTCTTGGTATACTGTTTGAAGGTCGCGCTCATGTCGGGGAAGGGGGGGCTCCATTTTAAAGTGTTGCCTAGGTCACCGTGGGTACCGATACAGGCCAGGTACGCGAGGGATTCCGAGAGCGAATCGTGGAGAGTTTTGCAGATTTCGTACGTGAGAAGGGACGAAGTTGCGACAGGAGGGTAGTGACATGCGTTGACGACGGTGGAGTCTTCGGGGAAGAGGTCACTGAGGTGGTGATCTAGGATCAGAGTTTTCGCGTTTGGATTGGCGACGATTGAAGGGGCGCTGATGCTGCCTTGATCGAGGACGATGACATAGGATGGATGCTTGGCTGTCATTGCTTGGCGTTCTTCTTCATAATGGATGGTTGCGCCGCGCTTATGGAGGTGGACGTCGATTTTGTCCTCCTCGAGGCCAAGGGCGGTGAGAGTACGGTGCACGATGACTCCTGATGAGAGACCATCTGCATCTTTGTCTGGGACGAGGAGTACCTTTTCATTGCTTGAGGCGCATTGCGTTATGAAGGCGCGGGCCTTTTCCATGGCTTCGATGGGTGCTGGCCATATTGGCTTCCCAGTCCCGTCTCGCCGGGGCTCAGCATCTGTATACTCTGGGAGCTGGAGTCTCGGCTTCGCTGCTTTGGTTTTGCCATCGGCAGCACGTTTCATGCCTCGCAGATGTCCTTCGCGATGAATGGGTAGCTGCCCGACAACACACACACTCACGGTCCTGATAAGACGTCCCACCAGCGCATTCTGGCCGTAGCAAAGTCTCTTCACTGCATGCATGAACTGTGCCAATCAGCAGAAAAAGAGAAGCTCGCGTAAAGGCACAAGGCGCGTTCTCCCATCTCCACCATGGTGACGTCATATGAAGGGGTCTATACCTTTCTAGCCTAGCGAGGTTAGTCACCATGTGATGACGAGACGAGAGATGGTGTTCATGAGGGAATAGACTTCCTGGCAGCTACTCGTCGTGTTCGTACCGCCGAAGCTCTCCAGATGTTGCTTCTACTGCTATCGTTGTTGGTGCATAGTCTGGTAAAAGTCGTGGTCCTCGTTCTGATGGCGCGGATCCTCGTCAGCTAAGGTTCAGCGATGCATAGATTCCGCCTCGGCATCACTGTCCTTGCCGCCTTTGCACACATACTGCAAGCAAGAATCAGAACACCGGTATCCTATGCAGCGCTTGGCGATTCATACGCTGCCGGTGATGGGGCAGGGTCGCCCAAGTTCCTTCCTCACCTTGACTCAGTATGTGGAAGGTTCTCTGAGGGTTACCCGTATCAATTGCTTGACAATTCAGAAATAGCGTTTCGCAGACGGTGGCCCTACTTCGAGTATCCTGCTTGTGGAGGAGCAACGACAAAAAGTCTGGTGTGGGAACAACCATTCTTGGGAGCCAACAAAGATCTTGTGACGATTCAGATCGGCGGAAACGAAGTCGACTTCTTCCCCATCCTGAACGAATGTATACAGCAATGGCACCCACTGTCTTCCTGTGACCGGGAGCTGGATAGGGCACGCAGCTTGATCCAGTCGACCTCGTTCATCGAGCGATTCCATGACATGCTACGTTTCATCAAGCGGCATCGCGTCCCTGATGACACGTTAGTGTTTGTCCTTGGATATGCGAGATTCTTTGACGCGGAGACAGAACAGTGCAATAATGCAACTTTCAGCTTGACCAACCCGACAAATGTGCTCTCCAATGAGCTGAGGCGTGAGTTCAACACTTTGGTGAGATTGCTCAATAGTGTCATCAGGTCGAGTGCTGAAGCTCACGGCGCGATATACATCGACATTGACGAAGTTTTCCAAGGTCATAGGTTTTGTGAGGAAGGCGTTACTGAGCCTCGACCTGACTGGGAAGGCACATGGTTCTTCAGAGAGACAGCAAGGCGGATGAGCGAAGGACCACCTCAAGCACATTCGCGACTGTATACGATCCTCGACGGGCAGTACGTTCCCAGGAATCCCTTCAGGAGAGCCGACGGCGACAAAGCTCAAGTATCGATGCCGTTATGGAGTACTAATCCATTCAGAAAGTTCGCTGACCTGACAAGGACATTTCATCCAACGATAAAGGGCCATCAGGCAATAGCGCAAAAGATACTCGTGGAATTGCAGGAACAGATACGGCAGACTGAACTTGCTCATGAATCATGTATCTCCAAAGAATGAGCGGGAGCGATATAAAATGGCGCAGGAGGTGCGATCCCAATGTAATAGCTGTCTTCCATTCGAATCGCCTGCATGCTGTTTTGATTACATCTCGACATCCATGCATACCCAATTGTGCCCGTGTATCTTAAATCATTGATCAATTAAACCCGCTCGACACGACAGACACGCGACAACCTGGTGGTCGTTATCGCCCCACCACGCTTTTCAAGCTCAATCCTTCCAGAAAGCCCGCCAGATCCTCCTTTTTGACCTCAACAACGCAGTGGTCAAAGCTATCAATCTTCACCCTAGCTTGCGTCTCCTCTACCACTTCCTGAAATGCAATGCCGAATCGATTCCTTCCATAGCCTCTTTTCTCTTGCTTCCTTTTCTCCTCGGCGTCCTCGTCCTCATCTGAAGACGCCTCGCTTTCTTCCTCGCTCTCTTCTTCATCCTCAAAGTCACTATCTCCGGTGAGCTCGGCCTGCAATCTCCTCGCTGCTTTCTTCTCTTCCTTCTCCTTTCTCTTTGCTTCACGGTTAGCCTGTTTCTTAGCTTTCTTCTCAGCTTTTTCCTTCCTCGCTTCGAGGTCTTCTCCCCCGCCAATCCCACCACCCGTGCCAACCACAACATAAGTACCCCTTGGCTCATCAAGAGCGGCCAGCACTAGCGGTATCGCGCTGTCTGTGCCTTTCTTGTCCTTTTCACTGACAGCTACTGCCTCGCCGACCCATAGGGCGAGCCTGACAAGAGCGCCAGGACTGTTCGCAAAGAGCGACAGATCTGGGCCGTCTTTCACGACTCCCATCCGAAATGCGCGTAGATGTCGTATTTGGTGTTTTGCGAGCAAAGACGATCCAGTCCGCATTATAGATCTCATCAGCTGCTGAGCTTTGGGCACCGATCTCAACAGCTCATTAGGGTGTTGCGGCGCGAGTGCATCATAGGCCTGGAAGAACTTCTTGATCAGTGCTTCTGACCTGTCTTCAACCTCCTCGATATCGGTCCTTTGAGTCGATGTGTCTGCGTCTCTCGAAGCATTCGTACTTGGAGTTACGACTTCAAGAATTGCACCCACGATAACACCCACATCCACGGCGCTGAGTTGTGCCTTCCATCCCCACGTCCGTAGAAACCCCCATCCTTCCTGGTCGTACGTCACAGAGTTTTCGCCCGTCGGTACTAGCTCATCGAGACCGTACATGCCTGCGTACTTCAGTAGGCGTTCTCGGAGGTTCATACGAACGTTCACATCCATATGCATGTAGCCCTGCTTGCATTGGTTCAGGCTGATGCCCATCTTGGCTAGAAGCTTGTGCAGCCTTTTGACACCGGTTTCGTTCCAGACGTGGAGTCGAGCTGCGAGGTAGGGCGAATGAAGCATGCTGTCATAGAGGGACCAGTGGCGAAGTAGCATGAATCGAGGATCAGGGACAAGTTGGATGGAAGAATCTGAGGCTGAGGTGACAGCTGGTTTCGAGGTGAGGAGGGATGGTCGTTCGTTTGACGGTGGATTTAGACGGCGGACTTCGTCGCGCAGGAGGGCGTATGTTCTGGACGACCTGTTCACACGCCAGTTTTGGTGATAGTGGCGGGACGTGACTTCCGGTTTGGCATGTGGTGTGCCTAGGCCAGTCGAGGTGTGGCCTGAAAGCTCCAAAGAGGTGACGCCGATGATTGCGAGCCAGAGCATGTCGTTGTCGTCACGGCCGAGCTCCGACGCCAAGGAGTAGGCTAATGATGAGATGGGCTCTGAGTAGGATGTGCCTAGATTGTAGTATTCCCGCAGAACCTTTTCATGAGATATACGCAGCGCTTGCAGCTTTTTGCGTAGATGTTTTGCAGAAGGCTCTTTCGGAGGTCGGTCCCGTTCTCGAGATCTCGAACGCGTTCTTGATCGACTGTGCTGTGAAGGTAGGGAGGAGCCAGAGTTACTTCGCCGTCTTTGATGAGGCCGTTCTTGCTCTTCGTCATCCGAATCGTCGCGGTCTGACCAGGACTTGCGCTTCCTGGATCTTGAGCTGCCATGAGACCCGTCATCCTCGTCCTCATCTTGGTCCTCGTCGTTGTCTGATTCTTCATCCACCTCCTGGTCAATCTCGGGCATCTCAGCTAGGGAGCAAAACGCGTCCTGCTCAGCTGCGAGCTCATCGACAATGTCTCCGTCATCAAAAACGATTATGCCGCCCTTCCCTGACCTGTAGGAGTTCTGTATACATCCTCTTTCAACACCAGGTAGTCGCCGCAGTGCTGGAGCACCGTGTCCCTCTGCAGGTAGTGGCTGAGCATAGCCACCAAATACGTTTGACAGATTCCAGGGCCGGCGCGCGTCCAGCACCCAGACCTCGACACCAGTCGCATCGACGGTTGCATCTTCCTCGTCTTCAAGACCTAGCAAGCCAGCCAGATCGACGAGTCCACCGACCCCCAGACAGATGACCACACCACCATTGCCTCCCTCAGTAAGCTTCATGGGTCGTACTAGCCGCTCACCGGCTCTTTGCAAATCGCCATAGCCGGCCACAGGCTGTATCCGGTGCTGGATGTAATCGCGTTTGAGAAGAGCCGTGAGGATTCGACACGCGCATATTGCATCTGTTTCGAGGGATGAGAGAATGAGCACTTGTGACGATGAAGGACCATGTGACTTCTGCAGATTTGTGTACAGCAAAGAGATCAGCGAACGCGGCAGGTACATGCTGAATGGTGTCTCTCATGAAGGTCTGAGGGTCTATTGGGCGGATTCGCGTGCATGCTGTGTCGAAGTAAATGCTATTGAGCCATGTTTCTGTTAACAGCTGGATAATAGGGCCTCCGGAAATCTTTAAAGGCTGGTAAAACACTAATAGCTATTGTATTTGGGCTATGTTGCAAGAGGTGGAAGTTGTACTAGTCTGTTAGTCCTCGTCATGGAGTTTGGCGCGTCAAGCATGGCACGCGTTGATCGAAGTTCCCACAACTCGATCGTGAACCTGCGGACAGGGGTTTCTTGCGTAACCGTATTCCCGGCAAATGTCCTGCTAACTCCCGCTTCTCGGGAGATAGGTAGCAAAATCATGGTCTTGGATCTCTGAGAAACCCCTCGATGGCGGGTATTTAGAGTATCAACATCAAAAATAGTCTTAAGCAGTGTCCCTCGAGGAGTCATCTTGACACGTCAAGGGACCTCCAACAGCTCTATCGGGCCATGTCTTGCCGGAGTTGACTCTCTTCTCGCGGCCCTGTGACTTCACAAGATTCAGGTTGGTAAGCAAGGCGCCTTATACGTGTTGATTCCCTACGCAACGATCGCCATGTTAGAAGCTTTTCAAGATCATACTACCTGTGATTGGCACGCATGTAGACCCTCATGCGCCTGGAAACCAGATCGTCGCCAATCCTTGATAACATGAGTTCAAGCTGGGTATCAAGCACGCGGTCACCGACGGGTTTCTTGAGTACTTCGTCGGGGTGATACGAAAAGCGAGATCATACTTTATAAGACATAAAGGAAGCCAAATATTCATTGTACAAAGTTGCTGCCGTTGTCAAACAATTGCTCGTCTAGCCAAGTTTGCGGTAAACCACCCTGTTCAACTCAACACAGCATGGACGACATCAAACCTTTTACCATCTGCTTCCCCGAGGACCGTAAAGCAAATCTTAGGACTCGCCTCAATCAAGCCCTCTACCCTGACGAACTTGGAGATGCTGGCTGGGACATGGGCGCTCCTCTCTCCGATGTTTCACGCATCGCCAAGCACTGGGCGACAGACTTCGACTTCGACAAAACTGCAGAGCACCTCAATCAATATCCTCACTTCACGACCAACATCCAATGTGACGGATTCGAGGATCTGTGTGTGCACTTCATTCATGCCCGAAGCAACAGACCTGATGCAATCCCACTTCTCTTCTCTCACGGTTGGCCCGGAAGCTTCATCGAGGTCTTCAAAATACTCAAACCGCTAACTGAGAGCAATGACGGCGGCCCGAGCTTTCATCTTGTTGCCCCGTCGCTGCCAAACTTTGGATTTTCCCAGGGAACGAAGAGGCGGGGATTTGCTATCGAGCAGTATGCAGAGACGTGTCATAGACTCATGCTGAAGCTTGGTTATGAGAAATACGCGACCCAAGGCGGTAAGTGTATACGATCTCCATCTTCACCCCGTTTCCCTTTTCTTTTCCTCATTCTGATGTCGACCCAGGCGACTGGGGTTGGTACGTAACGCGCACCTTGTCCCTCCTCTACCCACACTCCATCCTAGCCACACACTTCAACATGGACGTTGGCGAACCACCTTCCGGCCTGATCACCTGCCGACCCTCAGACCCCTTCCCCCTCCCGGACAACCCAACACCGCGTGAACTCCACGGTCGCAACCGCTCGCTCTGGTTCGATCAGGAAGGCTTCGGCTACAACATCTTGCAATCCACCAAACCACAAACCCTCGCTTACGCACTTTGTGACTCACCACTCGCCCTTCTAGCATGGATCTACGAGAAATTGCACGATTGGACGGACAACTATCCCTGGTCCGACGACGAAGTCTGCACATGGGTCTCGATATATTGGTTCAGCACCGCCGGTCCGCACGCCAGCGCAAGGATCTACTACGAAATGATCCACGATAAGCACGGAAACCGTGTACCGGATGAGTCAACGGGTGACGGATCTGACGGCTTACCGGTTGTTGAGGGTACAATGCCAAGCGAAGCGGGGTCAGGTGCTTTTAGAAACAAAGTGACGAGGAAATGGCTGAAGAAAGATCATGGCACGGGCGTTGGAATTGGAACGAGCCATTTCCCGCAAGACATACATGTGCTTCCGAGTGCGTGGACGAGGACGATCGGAGACGTGGTGTTTGAGGCTGAACATGAGAATGGGGGACATTTTGCGGCTTGGGAGAGGCCGGAGGAGTTGGTAGAGGATTTGAGGAGGATGTTTGGCAAGACAGCGGAGGCAGGAAAGCATGTGCAGTGACGAGCAAGTCGTAGATGTGTGTGATGGATCGGAGAGGTATCGTTAACCTTGCTGTCCAGCAGTGGCAACTAGAATTAGCTGTGAAAGATTAGTGTGACCATGCTTTTTTTGCGCGCCCAGTGGCTCCGAAAGATATTGCTTTACCCTAACCAACGACGAGCCGAGAAGTCCCAATGTCATGATCGAGGAGCAAGTGCTCCGGACCAACGGACCGCGCAAGCCAATCGCCAGAACAACATTGTCTCACAGATCCATTAAGAGGGCAATCGGCCACGGGGAAGCTAGATTCGCTTTATTGCTGCGAAGGGAGGTCATCCTCGACATTAGTAGCTTAAAGCAATCAATATCCAGGAGTTAGTCAATACCAATTCTCCCGCACGCTTCTGTGATACCGTTTAGGCATTCTGACTCTTCAAGCACAATGAAAACCCAACTTGACGTTGAGAAGTGCTGTCGCGCTATATGTGGCAAGCGATGTCTGTGACAGGACGTAAGGTTCGTCAACGGTCAAGGACGAGCGGGCAACGCAGTCGCAATATAATTCGGTCACGGCAGCTTTTGAGCAGTCAGGCTCGAGGCTGCAAACATCTGGCTCGGTTGTTGTCTGGTATTCAACGACCAAGTGGAGTCGATGGTACATGAGATCAGAGAAGTTGTGTATACAGCAAGTACATGAAACATGGAAGGCTCCGTCAGTCGAGTGACTCTTCCTATTAGTATACGCCGCTCGCCAAATCAACGCTTGCTTCAAACACAAAGCTCAATTGATTGTCGAGAAAGACGTGATTTTACCCTTTTGCTCTTGCATTAAGCTCCTTCACCCTCTTCCTCACACTACCCAACTTTTCCATACACACCCTGTGTCCGTCAAACGCTATGTCCCACCAAGTCCTGCATTTTCGGTCATCCTCCAACCAAGTCATGTAAGTCGCATAGCCAGCCTTGTCATTGCCGCCGCTGGCCTCGAAATCCTCCGCGGTTGCACCATCGCCGTGTGCGCAAACCCAGTTCCTGTACATGCCATGCGTGACTGCTTCTTGACGTGCTCGGAAATGCTCAATCATAGCGGCATTGAACTTCGTCCAGTCGTGCATATATTGAGTCATTGCATCACCATACCGGCTCCACGACTCTTGGTTAAGCTCATTGTCGCCGGGATAGATTGGCGTCTTCGGTGGGAAAGGGAGGTTCAAATCCCGCAGCGTCGAGGACTGCGTTTGGTGAAGTGCTTCAAGTGTCTCAGCCGGGCGTGACTGAAACGGCAAGCTGTTTGTGATGTCGTTCATGTCTTTCAAGCCTGTGTTGGATGATGTGAAAGGAGCTGCCTGTTTCAGATCATTCATGTTGAAACCATTGACTCGTGAGTCGGAGACATGGCGACGGAAATTTTGGCGCGGAGAGGCATTTGGAACTGACGAGGGAGGAGAGTGCTCTTCTTCGACCGTGACATTCACTGGGGAACTTGGTGATCCCGAGTCTGGTGCAGCAGGAGAATCAACGTCCATCTCGTCAGGAGTAGGACGGTCACCATAGGGGAAAGCATTTGCAGCGCCAGGTTCGCTAGAGGTGGGCCCTAGTGTTTCTGCTGATGCTGAAGCCGAGCCACGTCCTGAAGCATTCACCTTTTCCACAAAATCTGAGGCCAAGTTTCCAGATTGAAAAGCAGCAGCTTTTTTATGCACATCATTCGGGTCAACATGCCTGACACCAGCTGCAATACTTGGGTCAATACCACCATTGATTGCATCACGACGACCATCTTTGGTAGGAGCAAAACTTCGAGCTTGACCGGACCGTGAGGTGCGAAAATTCTTGCTAGGCGATTTTCTATCGCGTGACATGGATTCGGGCGGATTGAACATGTCAGCAGCTTTTCCGAGGTCTTCTTGCCACCTTTCTGCGGAGAATTTCTGGTTCTCACTACTCGAGGGGCCCTCATGCGCATGCGAACTAAAACGAGAATTAGCAGTTGTACAGTTTGGAAGCGACCATTGTGGGAAGGGTGTCCAAGGAGAAGTGAAAGACCGTTCTTCTGGGATTGAACATGATTCTTCATTGACCCCAGATATCTTCCCACAAACACTGGATGGGACGGCGCGGTAGGGCCAGGGGGATGTGCGAGCATGAAAAGCAAAGGGGATGTGAGGGAAACCATACTGATGTTTGAGCACTTCTTCCGGGCCTGAAGTGCGAAACGGCGCATTGCGTGCGTTCGGGCTGAGGCTTTCATCAGGCGACATCATGTTTCCAAAAGGTCTCCGGATTGGTGGTGCTTTGGGTTCGGGTGCGGGATAGTTATAAGTGCTGCTGTCGTCAATGACTCGTGTATAGTTCGTGTTTGGAAAGTATCCGGTTAAGCCAGATACATCACTATTGTCATGATGGGTTTGCGGCCTTCGTAGAGGGGCTTTCTTGCGTTCCTGTGGTGAAGGTGTCTCGTCTTCCCCGCTCGAGGACTCGGAAGCATACTCAAACTTGGCGCCCGCGTTCCTTGCTTGTGGGCTGTGACTCCTATGTCTCGGCCTTGGTGTCCGCTCGTCTGCAGGCAATTGAGCACCGAAAGGACCTCTGCCAGCGTCTTCCCACTTCCGGTCGATGGGCGAATTTCTCACGCTGGCGGAGCGGCCGAAATTGGAAGTGTTGACCTGCGTTCTCTCGCCGCCGGTCTTGGCGTACCTGCTCGAGGTCCTGCTCAGACCTGGTCGCATTTGTGTAAATTCTTCAGAATGATAGGACCTAGTCTGCCTTAATGGACTGACGGACTCGCGTGGCCGCTGTTGAACTTGAGGCTCGACGTTGGGGAATGGACCGGCGCTGGGCGGGCGATCTCGTTCGAACCGATGATAATGAGCATAGGCTGAGCGAGATTGTGATTCATCGCCGGCACCAGGTTGTGAGGCAAAGCCGCGTCGTTGACTTGCTGTCCGATTGAGGCCAGGGAATCCTGGTGTGGGCTCGGGTCCCGAAGAGTAGGGATCAGGACCTGCAGACTTCGGCGCAGTCGGAGCCTGACGAGATCGGAGAGGAGAGGTTTGAGGCGTCTGACCTCCACCTCTCATAGCGTTCAAGCCTCGCAAGCCTTCTTGTCGAGCAGCCTCCTCGAACTTGGAGCGATCCCATTGCGCGCTCACTCCAGCCCTCGCAAATTGGGCAAATTTGTCCGCACTTGCCGATTGTGGTCGAGGCGCAGTACGGGAAGCGGTCTGAGCGCCATATTGATTCGCACTTGGTTCTCGTCTTGGTGGTGGTTGAGAAGTAGGCTGAGAGAAGGTGCCGTTTGAATAACCAGTGTCGGCCCTTCTGGGTGGCGGTGGCCTTCTAAAGGTCGGGGAATCTGTGTCTCTTGATCTGGTCAACTTTGCTCGTTCTGCATCGTACTTTGCCTTTTGCACGGGATCTCCAAGGATCTCGTGGGCGGCTTGGATGGCTTGAAACTTGGGCACTACATCGACTTCCCTGCCAGGGTTTCTGTCGGGGTGATATTGCTTGGCTAGTGGCAGTCAGCTTTAACAGATTCTCGCATCAGCATCATGGAAACATGTCGGCCGTACCAAGCTCACGAAACCTCTTCTTGATGGTCTCGGTATCAGCAGTGTTCGGCAGATCCAAGTCCGCATAATAGTCACGCTTGTAATCGGGCTTGACCATGTTGCGCCCTGCTGACTTGAGAGAGTCCGTGACCTGTCAGGGTGGTCAAGATATAACTGTACCAATAGCGAAGCTCTTTTTGTCTCCAACCAACATGTTTTTGTCGCCAAACCACGATCGTCACTCAGGCCAATGCGACCGTGCGCAGAAAAGACGTCAGCTCGAAGGGTACTGGCTGCTCAGCTGGGAAGGGTGCGACCGAGATTCCAATCCAGGCTGGTCCTCTCCGGGCACGGACAAGTCGCGGTGTGACAAGTTCGGCGCAGACGTTGTGTATATGTAAAGGTGAGCAGGGAGTCGCAAATCGCTGCTAGGCAAAAGGCAGGCACTGTCGCAGATTGTGGGGTGCGGCAGGTGCGCAGTGCAGGCAGGTCGCACTTTTGCAGGCTTCTGTTCACAGCCAGTCCGAAAAGTCGTTGGGAGGAGCGATGAAATCATGTACCGCCAGAGACCTTTGGACTCGTCGTGGGTCGCGATATCTTATTTGCTGTGCCTAATACGGGTCAAAGCAAAAGATTATGCAACGATCGAGCTTCCTGCAGCGACACAATCCGTGTCAATGGCCCTTCTCTGGGCAGCCAAGTCAACGTCACTCGCGGTTGGCCAGGTGTAAGCGACGCTGTCGATGGGGTTGGTGAGATGTGTGTCAAGAAGCGATGCACCTGTCCTGCTAAGCTGTTCGCGACCGGTTAATGCGAGTATTGCACTGCAATGTCATCTTGGTCCAGTCACAACGAGGCGGGCTTCCGTCTCTTGTGTTTATTCGCAGATGCGCTGGGATGTGTTGTCATGTTCAAGATGGACGATGAGCGCCCAGCAACGATTTGCTGGGATCGAGCACCAAGTGGGTACGTAACTGACCCGCGAACGTAGGCTCGGAGCCAACCCGGGTCAGGCAAGGCGTTCAGTGCATGAAAATGCCACACGGGCTCTGGCTCCAGCCTTTATCCGTTCTCACCAGGCCCCAGACTCAACCCTGATATTTTCGTCTGGGGAGCATTAGGCATCCGATTGATCGAGTTCATGCCTTGTTAATATCCTCTGTCTATCTGTTCTGTACTCTAAAACTATGCTATTACTTCGTTGGCTGCCTTTTGCGCCGCCTGAGCGTTTTTCTCGACCTGTGAATGACCTCTAGAGTATATGTTCCGTAATACGTCCTGGATCGCCTGCAGAAATCTATCGACCTCTGACTCGGTGCCCACCGTTATCCGCAAGCAGCCTGTACAACCCATTTCCTTGCCTCGAAATCGCACGACAACACCCCTCCTACCTGCCATTGTTTCATACACCTCAAGTGCGGTGGGGTTATCTGGCTTGCCCCCTTGATCTTTTGGCTTGTCAAGAATTTCGACTAGCAAAAAGTTGGCGTCCGCACCGCCCAGAAAGCGGCCTATGCCAGGTATTTTGGGTAGTTCAGCTTGCATCCTTTCTCTTTGCTTGATGATCTTCTTTCTGTTAGCCCTCATGACCTGCAAGTTCTGTTGCTCTAATGCGGCGTTTGCAATAGCGCTGGTGGGTGAAGAGATATTGTAAGGCGCTTTCATGTTGTTGAGCAGCGAAGCTATTTCCGGCGAGCTGAAAGCCACCCCAAGTCTGATGCCGGCGAGACCGAACGCTTTGCTCAAAGTCTGCATGACCACGAGATTCGGCCACTCCAGCACCCACTCAGCTACACTAGAACCGTCAGGAGAGAAATCAATGTATGCTTCGTCGACCACGACTATGCCATTCCACGTGGGATGTTCCAGCACCTGCTGAATATCTTCCTTCTTGATCAAGTTTGCTGTCGGGTTACCAGGAGAGCAAATGTACACCATTTTGATGGACGGATCCTGAGAGAGTCTATCACATATCTTTTCGGGTTGTAAAGAAAACCCATCATCCACGTTCAGCGGTACCTTGACAATCTCGAGATCGTTGACATCGGCACTGACTGCGTACATGCCGTACGTTGGCGGACACGTGAGAATCTTGTCTTTGCCCGGAGCACAAAAGCATCGCAGCAAAGCATCGATAGCTTCATCTGAGCCAACTCCGCAGAACAAGTTCTCGGGCTTCAGGTCCTTGTCTGTGTGAGTATGGGTATTCCTCAGCCTACAGAACTTCTCTTTCAGGTCTTGCTGATGAGGATCTGGATATCGATTCAGCCCAAGGAAATCCACGTCGGTGCTACTCGTGTCTCCGTTGAGCGTGGTGCCGTTGGTGTCGAGGGCAAGACCAGGACCGTACGCGTTCTCGTTTGCATCGAGCAGTATGTTCGTCCCGTCATCCTTGTAGTCGCTGAGCACGGTCAGCTCGAGTCCTTCTCGCAACTTGCAGGTGGTGAGTCAACGTACTCCCGCGCACAGCGATAAGGATGCAGTTTCAGGATATTTGGCCTGGCGCATTTTGACAGGTCGAATGGTTGGGTTTTTTGTGACATGCTGTGACCTTGTGCGACAGTCTTCCGGGCTGTTTGAGACAGAATGTCGGGTTGTTCTATGATGGCATTCACCTCGGAGAAGCGCACCTGCATCTTTTTTTTGAGTCAGACGGGAAAAGTTCGTGATAATGTCGACCGTGTTTCTCCCCCGCATGAGATCAGCGACCACGCTAAAAATTAGTGCGATCTCAGGGTGGGGCTGCTACTGTGAGCATTTTCTGCTGCCTCTCAAAGACTTAGTTCGGCAGGCGCGACTTAACCCCGTCGTACCTGCATTGGTTTTGATCGCTTCGCATTCATCCTTGAGCAGACGTGTGTACGCATTTTGCGGCCTGCCGAGACTTCCCTGAGGCCCACTTGCGAACATCTGCTAAGCTTCCGCTTGAGCCATTAGGTTGGCCTTGAGCACCACGGACCTCAGGTATGGCTGAAAGAAAAGGAGCGTACGGCGCAAACGCCGCCTCAGACACCGATTTTCGAAGGACATGGGACAGGGAAGAATACGCCGCAAAGGCGAAGGCAGAAGAGGATAAGAGAAAAGAAGAAGGCAAAGCCAGGTATGAAGCAAAACTCGAGGGCAAGAAATGGCACAAACACGTTGATATGTCCGAGCTCGATGCTACACAGGCAAGAGGTTCGAGGCTCGATGTGGCGAGCATGGTCGGCAAGACTACCATGGTACCTGCCTCTGCCGGTATCGGGAAGAGGGGCAGAGGAGCTGGCTTCTATTGCGAGGCTTGCGATTTGACCTACAAGGACAACGTGCAGTACATTGAACATCTGAATTCGAAGCAGCATCTCATCAATACTGGTCAGTCGGGTGAGGTAAAAAGAGCTACGTTACAGGATGTCAAAGACCGCATTGAAATGCTGAAGGCGGCAAAGCAGCAACGCGAAGAGGAGGAGAAGAAACTTGGTGAACTTGACATCAATGCAAGAATCAAACGAGCCGAAGAGGTCGAGGCAGCCGAAAGAGAGGAAAAGAGGAGAAAGCGGAATGAGAAACGCCGCAAGGGAGGCGTCAAACAGGAAGATGAATGGGAAGGCAGACTCGGTATCATTACCTGAAACCGCCAACTTTCTTCACGCCTCGATCTACTTCATTTCTCGCCGTGCGGAGCCTACGACCATCAGAAACTCTCACACGGCCATTTACGGCTTTGCACCGGGTGACACCCAGTGCATTCAGATGGTCAGCCGTCCCAGCACCGAAGGCTGCAACTCGACCTTAAAGACATTGTCCTAATTGCGTCGACAAGCTGCTCAAACAGCCACTTGAAACACGAATAGGCACATTTGAGATGGAATCTCGGAGTAGAATTGCTGTGCACAAGGTTTCGAGGTGCCTGAAAAAGGCGCAGAGCCTCGAGCCGAAGGTAGTACTGGGCACTTGTGCTTATTGCCATTGGAGTAAACAACCACGATAAATCACAACCTAATCTTAGGAAACTTGTATATGGGTCACAATGAACGATATGGGGGCATTGAAAAATGAAAATGGTATGAGAACAGTCATTCAGTTGGCGGTGCCAGTGTAAGCATTGGATTACCATGGTTATCATATCTCATGCCACATTAGGGAGACGGCGACTCCTCTACCAACATTGCAGTTGCCAAACTCTTCTCTGTACGCTTTGCCCTCCTCGTAGCCTGCAACCGTACCCAATACTCCCATGCACATCGCCTGTTCACAGATCATTCTCCCGCCTCTTGCCAAGCTTTGTTCTCATCTCGGGTAACCTCAATGCCAGACTACTCAAAACAACACTGACACTGCTCCCCGCCATCGCCGCCGCCGCCCAAACCGGACTGAGCCTCCACTGTGCAATCGGGAAAAACACCCCCGCTGCAACGGGTATAAGCGCCACATTGTATACCGCCGCCCACACAAAATTCAATTTCACCCTTCTAAAAACTCGCCTGCTCAGCCTCACAAGGTGGAGGATTGTGGTGAGCTTGCTGTTGAGGAGGATAAATGACGAGGATGTAAGGGCGATGTCGCTGCCGCTGGAGAGGCCAATGCTGACGTCCGAGGCCGTGAGTGCGGGCGTGTCGTTTGTGCCGTCGCCCACAAACGCTACGATTTGGCGGCGCGACTGTTTCTTGTCGTTGGTGGACGACTGTGGCTCCTGGAGCTCGCGGATATACGCTGCTTTGTCCTGAGGCAGTACGCCGGCGCGGAGGTTGGCGACGGGAATGTCCAGTTGCGAGGCGATAGCGCGGGCCGTGGTTGCGTTATCGCCTGTGCACATGTGGACATTGATGTTCTGGGAGCGGAGGGCATCCAGGACAGAAAGTGCTTCGGCGCGAATTGGGTCGGTTATGGCGAAGACGGCGACAGGATTGAAAGTGTTTGCTTGCGGCTGAGCCACGTCATCATCCGCCAGCTGTCGAATTGATAGGATTGCCGTTGACGCGCCAGTAGATTGAAGTCGGTGGAGGATGGAGACCAGATATTCGTTGGTTTCAGCTGGGCTCCCGGTGAGTGCGGTCAATTGACGTTCGTTACCAATTGCTGCTTCGTATGCGGTATCATGAACGCGGAATGCGCCTCGCATGCCATGCCCGGGTTCTTCTTGCAGAGCGATAGTTGAGGCGTATTTCTTGTCATCTTTGGGGCTATTCTCGTCACAATACTTGACAACAGCCTTTGCAATAGGGTGGGTACTGGTGTCTTCAAGAGACTTGGCGAGCAGCAAAACGAGTTTTGAATTGTCCTTGTCCTGCCCATCGAGCATTTGGAGATCTGTAACCCGCATTTGCCCCTCGGTCAATGTCCCAGTCTTGTCAAAGACAATTGCGTCAAGCTGGGATGCGTCTTGGAATGCTTCACCGCCGCCTTGCACAAGTATACCTGCTTTTGCTGCGAGACCGCCTCCGACAAACAGAGCTGTCGGCGCAGCCAGGGCAAGACCACAAGGGCAGGCGACAACGAAAACTGCAATTGCAAACTCAACAGACCAGAACGGCCAGCCGCCCTGGTCAACATCGAGCCAATCTTGTGGCAAAGCCCCAGATTTTCCCAGTGCGATCCAGACCACCCAGGTAGAGACGGCAATGAGTGTAATAACGGGTGTAAAATAGCCTGTCACAAAGTCTGCAAACCGCTCGACTGGAGCTCTCTTTGCTTGGCCGCTTCGAACGACGTCAATGATCTGGTCGAGCATGGACTTGCCACCCAGCTCTCTGACCTGGATCCTGACAGGGTCAGAAACGTTCACCGAGCCTGTAAGGATGGTGTCGCCACGAATCTTCTTGACAGGTTTTGATTCACCGGTCAGCGAGCTCTCATCGAACAGGAAAGAGCCATGTTGATCAACGATGCCATCTGTTGGCGGTGAGGCACCATGAGGGATGTTGACGACATCTCCGACTTCTAACAGGTCGATGTTTATACTTCTGATAGTAGTTTTGACATCCTTCTCCCTGGCATTGGAACAAGCATCCACCAGCAGAGCTTCCGTTGGCCTCAGCTTTCCAAGCATTGATACGGCATCCCCTGCCTTTGATTTGCTATAAGCCTGCAAGTACTTGCCACACAAGATGAAGAGTGCGAGGAATGTAACGGTGTCAAAGTATGTAACAGACTGTCTGGTGTTCATCTTTTCGTGCCCATGATTTGGCATAGTAGTTGTTGCTGCTTCCATGATCAGGATAGCTAGAGACGAGAAGTATGCCACCGATGTCCCAGCGCTGATGAGCAGATTCATGCTGCCGAATTTGTAGAATCTTCGGAGGATCGGGATTTTGCTCTTTGGCCGCCAGAGTGACCAGATCTCTCGGAGTGCTCGGATGTGGAATATGTTTGCGCCATAGAACATGACAGGCGTAGTAAGAATGAACATTGTCCAATCCATTCTCATGGCGTCGCCCGCCCAGATAGGTTCCTCGAACCACGCTCGTATAGGATTGTGCTCAGGTAAGAGACTCATGAACACAATGCCAATGATGAAGCTAGGTATCGCAGCCGCCAAAGTGAACAGTAGATGTCGAGCAATACGATTGCTCTCTTTGCGTTGAACTGCTTGAGTCCTTTCCTCCATGCTGGGCGGATGGTAGACAGATGCAATAATGGCAGGATCGGCTGACTCGATAGCGTACTTAAGCCTTCTGATGGTCAGATTTGGAGGACGAGGTTTGTATCGGACAGTGAGTCGCGGGTGCTTCAGACGCGGTTCTGAAAGTATTTTGACATCTTCCGCAAACATTTCTCGGACCTTTGTCAAGATGTTGGTAGGACACAGTGGGCAGTACATGCCACTTATTTCGAATTCCACGACTCGTTCTTGAGGCGTGTCCTTCTTGGAACCGGTGCCCTCCTCGATGATCTCCGCGAGCGAGGCTCCGAATCCGAGGTTTTCAATCGTCTGGAGTACTTCTCCAAGAATGGTTTTGCCCGAAAGTTCCACTGTTGCGCAATTTCCCATGAGGTCAACGTTGACCGCAGTCAACCCGTCAATTCCTTGTAAGCCTTGGGTTATGGCAGCAACGCAAGAGCCACAACTCATGCCTTCAATGCTAATCAAAGCCTTGCAGCGATTATCGATCTCGTCTTTGTCTGTCGAATGAGGTGTAATCTGATCGACTGAAGCCTCGTACCCAACGTCTTCGATTGCCTTCACTATGGTTTCGGCATCTGACTTCTTGCCTTGGAACGTCACGACCGCGTTGTTCGACAGTAGGTTTACTTGAAAGTCCTTGATGAAATCGTGTTGCCGCAGTTCAGAAGTGATTGTATGGGTGCAAGACCCACAGGTCATGCCAAGAATGGAAATGGTGGCGACGTATTGCTGGGGTTCTTCGCCGACCAGGTTCTCGTTCTTAACCTCAGAGATACCAGCCGTCTCCGACTGAGGAGTGCTATCCGTGCCGAAACGATTGCTGGGCTTGAGCTTCTGGTGGAAAGCACTTTGAACATGTGGAAAACCACCAGCTTCAAGATCAGTGGATGTGCTGAGCTTTCTCCTCTTGCTCACTGCCGACCACGCACGGGAAAATAAGCCTTGGTGCTGTGGCTCGGACTGACATGCTTTGCAGTTTGCAACATGTTTGCGCTGGGCTCGACTCATAAAGAATGATGACCTCTGCTGATGCTTGAGTTGTTCCAGTCTGCTCGACACGTCGTGTGTGCCTATGACACGGCCTGAAGAATCACTTGTAGTAACATGACGGACCTCGAAGGCGGCATCGAGAAGAACGTCGGCGATCTTTGAAGCTTCGAGGCTGGGGTTGTGCTGAAGACAAATAGTATGGCTCAACAGGTTGACGTCTGTCTTCGTGATACCCTTCAGAGGCCGAACCACATCTTGCGCATGGGTGACACAGGATGCGCAATGAAGGTTTGTGACAAACAGAGTTGTCGTTAAGAGATTTGGGGAGGAAGCCATGCGTGAGATGGCGCCCGGTGGCGTAAAAGTCGCGCTCGACAATTTATTGAGGGTTGCAAGTCGATGATCAGAGCTTGCAAGGCTCTCGGGGCATTTATGTAGAGTAAGACGATACAGATAAAGCGATAGTTCACCCAGTGAAGTTATGTATAAAGTCTTGGACCGGTATCACGCATGCTTGAAGGGAAAAGAGGAGAGGTACTGCAAGCAAAGCAGGGGAGAGTGCATGATTGACTTTAGAAAGAACAAACGGAAACGGGCAGAAACCGCGCAATGCAAAACTCAGTGTTGACTTATCGGTGAGGGAATACTGCGTAAAGACATGGCGCAAGTACATTCATCATCAAGCTAGCCATGGTGGCTAGCAAAGAATGTTGGCAACATGGAGATACGAGAGGCCACATTGAGGAATGGGAGGTGCTGCTGTCATACTACGCACAAACCACTCACTTCAGATGAAGCTAGCCCGATCCACCAATGAATGCTTGGCGTTTCCGCGTTAAGTTCCAGGAAAAGCAACATCGCCGAAACATGAGCCACGTGACCTACTCTCTCTGGAACTGGACTTGTCTGCCAGCCAATCGTCCTTGATCGAACCTGATCACCAGTTTACATTTCCAAGGATTTGTGCTGGTGATACAGACCATCTTGGGCTCCTGACTTCGGTTGTTTCTTGTCCGTTCGTTGTCCATTTGAGTCGCTGTTTGCACGTCTGACCGCGCACACCATCCGTGTTTGTTCTTCGAGCGATCCTTTTCCGCCAAACGGGACCTGGGGTTCACACATAACCTATTATCGGGAAGAACAACATGTGAAATCTGCCCAGAACACACTACCGACATCAGACCTTGCTCCACAGAGAGTATGGAAGTCTCCACGGGAACACAAGGCACGCCGCCTCGCAACGGCTCACACTATGAAGATTCCGATCGTAGCTCGGCAGCCGTATCACCGCACACCAAGACACCTAGCCGACCGATAAGTCAAGCTGGATCGGATAGAGCAACGCGAAGCACAAATGCAAACGCCCTCGAGAGTAATCAAGCGTTCTCTCCTACAGCTGGTATCACAACACTTAATGATGACGAGGACAGGATGCTCGCGGATGATGATCCGGGCTTCATGCGATCCACCTCGTCTTCTCGACAGCAAAGCATCATAACCTTGACCACAGATAATACACGCATAGGAACCAAGCAATCACCAACATCGGATGCAGACATTATTGAAGTCAATCAGAGTGCCTTTCAATTGCCACTTGATCCGAATGCTAGGACTGGCAAGCTGAAAAACAGATACGTGATGCCGGATGGTACAGTTGTGAATGGCAAAGGTCTAGGCCGAGGTAGACCGGGTGTCAAGAGAGGTCCAAGAAAATCGGCGCTCTCACGAGAAGTCACTGAGATGAGCAGTCATGCCAGTGCCTCAGTATTGCCTCCTTCACCAGACGCACAAGCTGTCATCAAGCCAAATCCATCGTCGGCAAAGAGAAAGCGCACACTCTCGGATGTCGTGCCCATCCAGAACGAAGACGACGAGCTTGACGGAATCTCCCGCGAATCAACACCAGAGTATAATCCAGCAGCTTCAACCCAAACTCGTTCAGGCCGTCAGAGCCAGAAGCCTGCCCCAATCATGGCCGCCCCAGCAACAACATCGAGTCCCACCACCAAGCGACCAGCCCAAGAAAAGGCGGCCCCAAGCCCAAGCATAAAGAAACACCCCAAGATCAAACCAAAAGTCTATCGTGGCCGCGAGCAATTTGCACTTTGCGAGCACTGTCTCCGTCAACACGGCCCGCCCGGGAACGTGATCGTTTTTTGTGATGCATGCAACAAATGCTGGCACCAACGCTGTCACGAGCCAAAGATCTCAAAAGAAGTAGTGGCTGACACAAAAGCGGAGTGGTTCTGCGCAGACTGCGATAGAATTCTGCATGGCAAGAAGAAGAAGCAGCAGCAGCAGCCACTACCAAAACCTGCAACTGCGGCAACCAGCACTTCTCCCGTCTCCACTCAAGCAACCAAATCAGCAATCAATCCAACCCTAATAACTACCCATGTCATACCCCGCTACGGAGCCCCCTTAATCCCCGGCATGAGCCTTACACTCCCCCAACGAAAAGAATACCTCAACTCTCTTTCCAGAGAGAAACTCGTCGAAATCGTCCTTCAAGCTGCAAACCTGGCACCGAACATGCCAATCTTCGAGACCCCGCTTCATCTTGCGCCCCAGCCACATCCGCAGGCCCTTGGTGTCCCGATCTTTCCTGGCCCAGTACATCCGAGCGCTCAGGCACTTACACATCCCCCAAATATGCCGAAAGCGATGCCGCCTCCACCGCCACCAGGGCAAGTTCACTCACCGTCAGCTCCATTGTCCGCAGCTTGTCCGCAAGACGCAAGACCTATCTATACCCATCCGACAGCCCACATCACCTCCAAACCAAATACCCAACCGCCACCGGCTACCGTTGGCGACGAAGACGAAGGCTACTATGACGACTTCGACGAGATGGCGCTTTTGTACCCCAAACCGGGTGAGGGTGCGTATAACCTGGCGCTGCCGCCTGAGAGTACGGATTTGGGCGTTATGCTTGAGGGCCCCAGTTGCCGGACATTCAGTCACTGGGTCAAGGGGAAGGGTGAGATGAAGTGTACTGTTGTTGAAGGCGCCAAGTAGCGGGTGAGGTGCATGTAGAGATTGTATGTCGTACATTTTACGTTGTCCACTATGGGACACTAGCATGGTGCATCATACTAAATATAGGAGCAGAGGAAAGTTCTGTAGACGTGTATCACATCACAGCACTCAGCATCCACAAATCCACATACGACGGGATTAATCACGATGGCTGTTTTGACGTCGTATCCAATCTAAACTCATCCTAGCTGGCCTGCTTCCCATGCGTCGCTGAGCGCCGCGAATGCCGCCCTATATTGCCACACTGCCTACCAATAGACTCCTCGGGTGACCTGATCCTACTTCAAGGGTTGTACCATTCGTCTATAGCGCAAGCTCAGCCTTGCTAGCTATTCTTTCTATCTTCTCGAAAGCCACCCTATTTGCATTCTTCAGAGCGTATCTATTCGCCCTCTCCAAGTCGCTTTGCTGCAGATCTAATATGGACTTCATACTGCCTCGGAGCTGTTGACTCTCAATCCGCCAGTTAGTCCCGACGTCGTACCGATGCTCGAGCCAAGACTGTGGCAAATACTCATCTGGCTGCTTGACCCACCACTCCAGCATCTTGTACGCCATGACATTGTTCGTGCCGTGCGCATCGTCATCAGCCGCTGTCAGGACGAGAGCCCGCAGAGCGGCATCTGCCACGTCGACGCCCCTCTTTATCTGATACTGCGAGCAGCCTTCAGTATCGATGCTTGAAATCGTCGTGAATAAGTCACCGCTCACGTCTATCACCATTTGCCATTGACCGGTGCAAGCCAGCAGGGCCAGGAGTGCTTGGCCTGAGATCCACCAGCCTGCTCTTTGTGTCTCATGCCACGTGGGGTGGAGTGTTCTCTCATTCAGAAGCAGCCGCTGTATGGTAGTCGCGTGATCACTGACCGCGGCGGAGAGGCCGCTACGGATCGGGATCCGGAGGAAGTGGGCAAGTTGCCAGTCGTCTGAGACTTCGACCAGTTGGGGCTGGAGCTGTCTTTGGTAGAAGCGAATTTCGTCTTCTTTGCGCTTGTCATTCGGGGCCAGGAGAACGCGGTCAGGAGTCCGAGGAAGCGAGAACAGCGCGTAAGAGCGGATCCAAATCTCTTGATTAGCCCCAGGATTCCTTGGGCAGCTCTTCTGCCTGTAGCGAGGACAAGCGGGACGATACTTCCCACTTGAGCATGTAATCATGACATTGTATGGCAGAGTGACGCTCAATTCATGCGTCTCGTCGTTCGTCCAAAAGTTCCTGTTACCAGTCACTCCGTCTAGACGTTGACGGTCGATTAGACTTGCTCTCTGAGCCGGGCTAAAATCCTCGTCTCTGAAATGGTGGCTTATCCATGCGCTGACAACATCCTCGCCCACCTCATTCAATAGCTCTTTTGTACACCAGCCGTATTCAGCAAACTGCTGGCCCAGAAGCGGTTCGTCAAGCTTTTTGAGCATTGGAGTTGAAGACCGAGCAACCGAAGTCCGCAGTGGCAGTTTGCCCAGATCAACACTCAATCGATCGCCTACTCTGGTCTTACCGATGACATCGTCCCATCCACAGAAGACGAACATGGTCATGTCACGTCTGAGCTCCCTCGTATGTCCAATCTTCCGGAACACGGTCTTCGATAACAAGCCCATACATGGTGATAACGCGTACCAGGCAATCTGCTCAAGCAATTCCACCGGCAAATCGGCCAGGTCAATCGACTTTGTATGGCTAAGCCCGAATGCCGATGCACACTCCAAGCCATCATTCACAACCTGCCCTTGGGCGTCAATCTGGGCAGCAGCAGAGGCCGCTCGATGGGTATCGTCGACGAATATCTTTGGTGGCGACGTAGTCTGATTGCTACGTGGCTCGAGCTTTACAATTTTCGTTGGAAGGTCATCGGCGTCGTCATCGGTCGCATTGAGCGTATCCAAATGCTCCCGCTTCCGCTTCCGCTTCCGAGAAGGCTCTTTGTCGAGGTCCATCAAGTCATCCATGATGCCCGTGCTGAAATTGCAGTCTAGCAAGGCGCCCCAAACGGGCTTCGAGGGTTTGAAGCAAGGCTTAGCATCAGTGCTCAATTGAATGGGAAAATGGTTTCGTTCTTATGACGATGCGAATAAGACATGAGATTGTGAAAGACAGAAGGCTGTGACAAGCGGGACGAAGAAGCTGAGGCCTGAACAAATCCCTGCCCAAGCCTGATGATAGACGGTCTGTTCTAGGAGTGGACAGTACGATAGGATTGCCCGGCCCAGGGTCCATGTTGAGACCAGTGGATGGCAACCCAGCAATTCCACAAGCGTCCTCTATTGCTATCGGTCGACCTGCCAGGTAAGTCAAAGAGCTGAGACCTACCAGCGACTTCGCACCCGTTTCTTTCCTCTAGCCGAAAGCGACCGTGCGCGGCCAGGTATTCCCGGCCTGGAGTTGCATGTCATCATGATGCGGGTGTTTCCTTTGATCGCTTTTAAAGAATTGCATCACTCTGTCGTAGCGTAGCGAAACCATAAAACATTACGCACCTGCAATAGAAGATATACGATTGACAAAGAAGAGATGTTTATGCATGTAGCGGTAGAAGTAGAAGTTGACAACGCTGGCGATGGTGCATCTCGTTGATTGTGCCCCAAAACCAGTGTTAAATTACGGACGAGTTTTGGCCACGTGTTTTGGAACATAGTAGCCGATGTGTTGACTGCATTAGGCACGTTAGGGGTTGTAAATGTAAACGCAGAAGCGTTTATGTTAATAATAAGTCACTCAAGGCGTTGCAAGAGAGGTTACGAGATGGGAAAGTTCGGGTACGAGACATACAGAGGAAGAGCAGACAGTGCAGAATTTCTCAATAGCAAGTAAAAATTCGTGTTTCCTGCAAACACATTTACGACACCATCCATGCAAATGTAGGAAGAGGAGCTCGACCCAGCGCTTGGTAGGAGCCTTCTACATATATCTTGTTTGCTACATCATCTACTTGGTGATGAGCTGTTTGTAATTTTGGAGACATCAGTCATTCTCAGTCGCAACGCCGTGTGCAAAGCCTAAAAGCACATCAAGATATGCACTTCATGATCGCCGAGCCTCATTGCTGCTGCTGTGATCATCAAGACAATACTGGGCAAGGTTATTCGTACTGGAAAAGCACGCTGATACTTTCGCCATAATGAACACGTCTGATAGCCTAACTCCAGTTAATATGGTTCACATCGATTGTTGAATAGCACTCACCTCTGCAAACACGATTCCCACCTCAAGCACCTCCAGCTTCGGACATCTTCTCCGGTGCTCGCTCTGGTCAATCGTGTTCGTGACCACCACTTTATCCAATGCGCTGTGATTGATCCGGTCGATAGCATCGCCAGAAAGCACACCATGGGTGACCAGCGCATAGATCTTGGCCGCTCCTTCTTTCTTCAGTAATTTGGCAGCCCGCGTGATCGTGTTGCATGTGTCGGCAAGATCGTCAATCAGGATGGCAGTCTTTCCGGCAACATCCCCCACAAGCATCATTGTCGCATTCTGTCTGTCTGTGATCTTGGTTGGTCTTCGCTCCTTGTGAATGAGGGCGAATTCCATGCCTAGTGCATCGGCAATGGCGGTGGCTCGCTTTGCACCTCCTGCATCGGGACTAACCACAATTCCATTCCTATAGTCTGGAATGCTTTGCTGGATATACTTCTTCAAAAGTGGTCGGCCGTAGAGATTGTCGACGGGGATATCAAAGAAGCCTTGATACTGAGGATCGTGAAGATCCATGGTAATGACATGGTCAGCACCGGCGCAGGTAAGAAGATCAGCGACGAGCGTTCCCGCTTGCGCGACCCACTGTCGATAGCCAGGTCGCGGCTTGAAAGAGTCTGTCGAGACGACTTGAGTGTTGGGCTGGGCTGCGAAATCGTGGTTGCTGATGCCATTGACCTGTGAGAAGGTCTGTGAGGCTGCACTTGCCGCTCGACTTCGACCGAAGTACTCTTTGTCAGTTGGGGAGCTGTCTTCCTTCTTATAGTTGCTAAACCGGGCTTGATGGGCAGACGGGCTGTCAGAGAGTTCGTCCATGCTTATCTTCGAGGCGGCTCGATTGAGGTGGGAAACACCGTTGGGGAGTCCATTGCTCTCGGGTTTGTCTGGGTGAGGAGTACTAGGTGTGCTCTCAAACGTGTATGGGTTTGCTCCATCCTCCCCAGAGCCCACCCTTGCCAGATTACTCGAGGCCTTGACCAGGGGCGCGCCAATCTTGTTGTAGGGAATGTCGGATTGCCGTGAGTATGGGAAGAGGGGCAGGACTGCCGTGACCTTGGCAGCCGAGGCTGTCTTGCATGCTGATATCGCTACCAGCAGCTCGATAAAGTGGTCGTTGACCTTTCCACCTCCTGATTGGATAATGTACACATCCTTTCCTCGAACCGACTCGCCTATCTTAACTTGGGTCTCGCCTACTGCGAATTTTGAGAACGTCGCCTGCCCTTGTTGAATACCAAGCGTCTCACAGATTGTGTCGGTTAGAACTTGGTGAGAATTACCCCCAAGCACGACGATATTGCGTACCATTTTTGATATTCGAGAGAGAACAAGGTTTTGAGCACGCAATCACGACTCGGCAATTTGAAGATTTTGCTGTGGTCGGGCCAAGCGAGGTAGCGGAGGAGAGGACGCGCTGAAGGACTTGGTTACAGGAAGACTAAGTTGGGGCAAGCTTGGGACTGCATTGTGTCTACCAGAAGACTTGCACCGCGAAGTTTACGACATGCAATAAAACATCCTGGGAAAATGGCCTGATCGGTGCTGTAGCAAAAGTCGAGAAACCAAAAACTCGAGGCCGCAAGACCCACCGCAAGACCACCTCCAATAGGCTTGGTGATGATGCAATGCATGCCTGTAGATCAAGGCAACAGCCTGTCGTTCACATGTTAAGGTAAGTTTATGCGCTACAAGTATCCCTCTGACGACCATGCTCACAGCTGCTCCTGGAAGAACCCAGTCCTCGGTCTTCGTAGGAGAACTACCTCCACAGCACATCCTTTTGGTGTTAGACGTGGCGGCACACATGGTTGCTCACCACGTCACATCACCACGGCAATAAAGGTTCGATCTCGTACTTTGGCGACCCAGGTAAATTTGTGCTGTAGCTTGTTTACACCTAGCATATGATCCAATGCCTCGAATCCGTGCACATATTTAGCATCAGCTCTGAACCCAACTCTGGGCAGACTTTGCTCTCGTGCTGGAACCGTCATGGTTGTGTGGCTGGTCTTGTAGTCAAGGTGTTTCATGTCTGTGCCTCCCGAAGAAGCGATCAGAAATGAGTCGATATCTATGCTTTTGCATCCATTCGGTCAATCGCCAGTATCGACCTCCAGGTCTAACTGCACATTGTTGCTTATTCCGTAATCCTGCAACGTCAAGAAATCCTTAAACGGCCTCTCGCTCTGCCTCTTCAACAGTATCTCATGTGGTCTCCGTCCAATCATCATGGCCACCACAGCTTTGAAATCCTTGATCGTGTCGGATGGCAGGCAAGGAACCTGTTTTTTGGTGCCCAGTCGGTCATTGACGGTCACCAAGATCATCTCCTGCTGGGGCACAGAAGCAATGGCAGAAGCAGGCTGCTTCTTCTCCCTCTTTTCCGTGTGCTCAGTTCTGTCTCCATGTCTCTCTCTTTCATCTCTCCTGGGTCTCCTGTCTATATCCCTGTTGTCGCGATCTCTATACCTTGAATCGTGATCTCTATCCCTGTCTCGATCGACGCGATGACCAGGTCCATTACTTCGTCTGTCGTAGTCCCGCCGTCGTGGGGATCTCGACCTCTGTCGCTCGCGTGATTTTGACCGTTCTCTGGGCTTGTAGTGATCTTTGTAGCCCCTCTTCAGACCCTCATCGCGATCTTTTGGTCTTTCGTCGTCATCACGACGCTTCTCTTTCCATTTAAAACCAATATCTTTTCGCTTCGACTTGCGCGGCGGTGAGCGAGATCTGCTTTGGCTACGCTGCTCCTTTTCAGTCGCCGGCCTGGAAGTATCCCGTTCTCGCTCTCGGCTGTCAGGGCCTGCTATTTCACCTCGGGCCGACGATGATCCGCGGTCATCGTTTGACATGATAAGAAGAGTTTTATGTCCTTGTTTGAAATCCCAAGGTCAAAATCGAGTCGATGTGGGCAAGCAGTGGTGAAGGTCGTGGCCATGGATAATCGGTTCCCTGCGCCACTATGTCATAGGTCCAATATCGGGCGACGAGGCAAACGCAATTCACGCGATGTTCTTCCGACGCGCCGGCTTTGCGTTGAATACACGTCTGCATCGCACGGTTAATCGTCAGGTCGAGCAACTTCTGATTCTTCAGATATGAGATCTGGTAAAGCTGGGCCATTGGCTCAATGATGGAATGAAGCAGGAATTGCAATTGCATGAATATCCTAAAGGGAGTGCCCTTCAATCGCACCACCATTCTCATCTGAGAGCGAAGGTGTAGTAGGATGGAAGAATCCTCACATCATCTACGGATCTCGTCACCGTCAAGCACAGCAGTCCGCTACACTGTTTCCAGCAGGCCCAATGAACCGTTGAAAGTGCTCATAGTCATGCGGCATGTACTTCGCATCGTTGTGGCATTCTACACTGCTCTGGCTACTACCGCCAAGCTGCAACTGACATTCGCTTCCGAAATCAATCCGACTGTGGACGAATTACTGCAGCTGACTATGTTGCATCGCTTTCTACGTCCAATCATCGACAATGCGCAGTGGTGGCTGCTTTGCATTACAAGCCTGCTCACATTGTACTTGTGCGTGAGAAGGGACTATACAGGTATGTGGACTCACCTGCTCAGGGACTTCTCTAACTCGTGACAGAGGAGAGCCTATTGGTGCTTCAGGGTCTCGGTGTACAAACTTCGACAAGCTCTTCGTATTTTTTCTTAGGTCCAACTGCTACTTTTATACCTACCACACAGATCCAAGATATCGTAATACATGAAGCTTTTAGGGGTTTCGAAGTACGGTTTTTTCTTGCGATTATCGTTGTTGACGCGACCGAAGTTGTGGTTGTGTTTCCAGTAAGTAATTTGGACGGGTTCCGTCAATGTATCCCTCTAATATTATACAGAGATTGTTGCCAAGACGTGCTGATCTCGAGGTGGTCTGGAGAGGGTCGCGCAAGTGTTTGTATGGCAGCCTGAAACGATGACATTATTGAGCTCAGGGCCTAGGCCTCGGGGACGGCTTGCTTGGCTTGTCGGCGAGTACTTTTGAGTGTTTTGAGATATTTCGCATTAAGGTCTTGCAGAGTGTCCATGAAACGTCGAGTCATCAAAGGTTGATAATTGCCAACAAGTCTTGCTTGGCCACCACCTTCGAAGATTTTCTGACTTCTTGCTTTGACCGCATGAGGATCCCGGAAGCCACCTCGCTCAATGGAGCTGTTATCGCCTTGGCTAATAGCCAGAGACAGCAAACTGCCAATCTGGGCCTCCTTGATCTTTGCTTCTTGCCATTGTTTCCACAGCTCGTCGACTACACCGCCGATTCCGAACTTGCCATCGCCTTTAGAAGTCAGTGCTGGAATGGTAGCTTCATCGCCAGCATAAACCCAATTCAGGCCACCATTGCCATCCTCGTTGTTTTTGGGAAAGATACAATCCCAGAGGACGAGGGGGCCGTCGTCAGCCATCGCGTAGTGCGGGCGACCTGGAGTCCTCTCGATGTCAAGCAGCTTGTCTATGATGTCAGGGGATTCAAGCCCTTGCCCGACCATGAAAAGAACCGCAGCGGTGCATCGAACCTGGTGCCACAGAAAAGCCGAGCCATGGATAGTAATCGCATATACCTTTAATGGTCTAGCAATTTGTCCATTGATGAGCTGTTCTCTTGCAAAGTCCTGACCAGATGCATTGAGCTCTGGATGTGTTGCCAGCTCTACCGGATCTGTCTGTATCTCCTCGACGTCAGCGTACGTGATGCGGCGCTCGCAACTAGGCATCTGCTTGCTAGCGTCAATCTGACACAAATTGCGATAGTCGTGTAAGCCCTCCAGTTTCTTCGCAGCTTCTCTCATCTTTTGAATATCAAACCAGCCTTCTCTGACCGGCGCTCTTGAGCCATCCGCCCGCAGTAGGCCCATAGGGCCAGGCGTCGGACAAAAGGCAGGATTTGTGAAGAAGTATTTGTACCTTCTCTCCTCACAAGCATATCTCGCGTCAAACCCCTCAGGGGGGTTAGGACACCAGGCAAGAATCCGGATGTCTGGTGGTAGAACCATGTTTAACATGTAGACATAGGGCAGCTCATCTTTGATCGGATCGAACGCGGGTGGATCTTCGCTTGTCAGATTATCCAGTTCTGCGTCACGCTGTGCGCTGTTGTGTTGCAATGTCCCTCCCTGTCTGCGCTGCGAAGCCTCCTGCTGGACCGGTGCGTTGCTCCGAACCCTTATGCCTATGACCTGGCCGAATGCGCTCACACCGCGGTCTGTCCGGCCGCATTTGCTGTACTGGCAGCCCTCCCAGCTGACTTCAAGGTGTTGCTTTTGCTGCACAGCAGCCGGTCTGGACTTGTCATAAATGTAATATTTCCTTTCTCTTTCTTTGGTATCGTATATCACCTCGAAGCTTGCATCAGCACCTTCAGATACGAGGGGACTGATTAATCTCGTCTTTCGCAGGGCTTTCCATAAAACCTCCTCGATGGTAGGCAGCGGTGTGAAGCAGCGATTGGCATGCTCAAATCCATTGTATTGAGAACCAAGGTAAGAGAGCTTGAGAGCAATGAAACGCGTAGAGTGACGGCTGGCATCAAATTCTTTCTGCGGTTTCTTTGGCGCATGACTGGGAAATGGATATGTTTGGTTCGCCTCATGCGTTGCCTTTGTCAACTCGGCTATTCGAGCAGACTGGTTCTTGAGCTCTTGCTCTAGCTTTATGCAGCGGTCCAGCAGCTCAGCATGAGAGAATGCTGAGATATCCGATGACATGGTTCCGTGTGCTTTGGGTCCTTGCGAGCCTGCCGAGGCCGGCTTTGCGGCTTTCGGAAGTATATGATGCAGCTGCAATTTGTCAATCGATGGTAGGGAGTGCTCATGCGATGACCAGACTTTCCGGACAGTCGTGCTGGTGAATCTACGAAGGCAGTTGGCAAAAAGGCGCTGGCTTCCTCGGGCGCACGTCATGAACAATGGGCGAGACGAAATCGCGGTCAATGGGAAGCAAGTACACTCATTGATGTGGCTAACCTGGTGGAGTAGTCATCACACAGAGACGTTGTGAGAAAGATTGAGTTCATTGATAAACGCTAAAATTTTGGAGTGGAATGCAAACTGCAATAATGTTTGCTACTTCATGACTTACCTCGAAATCAACAGGCTAAAAACCTCGTCGAGCTGGTCGACTCTCGAGGGCGCCGAGCCATGATCCAGGAATCAAGTCCTGACGCTGTACATGATCCGCTTCATGGGTTTACTTGGGATTAACCCGAAAGCCAGATAAGATTCGAAGTCTTCTCTCTTCGAAGAGCATTTGCAGGGAAAAGGCAACGTCGAGAGCGCGCATCTCTCCTAACAAGCCACGTTCAGAGTCGCAACTCGGCAATGCCCGTTCCGAGCCTACTAACTGCTGATGTTCCTGAGCGAAGTAGTGCGCGTGACGAATCAAGGGAATTTAGAATCGCATCTTGACGAAGCTTATTTAACTTTGCTGGTATGCAAAGCAAGACGTTTCGCAGCGCAAGCCGTTGTCCGCGTATCTGGTGCGTAGTCGTGTAAGATAGTCATGTACCAAATCGGCAGAAGACCCATTCGAACAGCGCAGCATGGGAAACGCATGCGTGTTCAGTGCGCGGACCGGAAATGTGAAGGCCTTCATTCCTTGTCATAGGCCTCGTCCCTGGACGGATTTACTGTTGGCAACATTGGCACTCTCGTTATTTCCTTTGAGGAACAAACTTGCCGCTCCATAGAGTTTCTCGATGGACGCTGAACCCCTAGCTTTAGCAGGGCCCTCTGTGGGGCTTCTCCACGGCAGATCGACAAGCACTTCCGGACCTTGTAGATCTTGACACTCGTGAGAATCGTTTGGACACTTGCAGCAATCACTTTCTTGAGCAGACTCTCCTACCGGCTTAGCAGGAGGTTGCAGCTATACGAAACTGAAGCTTGCTCGTGTGTTCAGAGAAGTTCGATTTGCACCATGTAAGCAAAGCATGGAACGACAAATATAGGCATGACAAAGCTTACATGTTGGCGAGGTCTTGCTCGACGATGTCTAGCTCAGCTGCAAGTCATATTAGTATCGAAGCAAACTTTGAGCGGTGTAAAAGGGCAAATACTCTAGGCCGTTGCAGGAAGGCGCGGTCACATTCTGCTGGCCCACAACCCTATCAATAATGCAATGCGCTTGCCTGTCTATGGTTGCTGTGGCCCGCCTGCCGAGGGCCTAGACCGTGGGCGCCCATCCTGCGTGCTCAGGCAGCACACCTTCTTTGCAGAAACACGGCTCCCTTACGTCGCAGGAGCGGCCCAACCCTAGTTGTCATAAGCTTTCATTGAACCAACTGAGGTATCCTGCGAGGTGGCAGTCCCGCAGACTTCTTCGTGCCAATAGTTTACCTGGCAACAGCTCTGTGCTCGTTCCGTATCCTATAAGGCATACCGCAATCACGTTCCACCATTCAAAAATCGCTGACAAACATTGCCGACCTGATCTTGCTCCGAGCGGTCGTAATTTGCTGCTTACCGCACCTGCTGTCCTTGGTTTTATTCCTTCTGTCAACAGGCCATGTCCGTGGCTCAGATATAACCTTTGACTCCAAAATACCATCCTTGAAGCCCACCACAGGGTCTACGCAGTCTTACCTTTTGCAAGAGGAGAAGGCATGAGCTCAGAAGTTGCAGAAGAGGCTACGGGTGGAGACACAAGGAGCGCAGTGTCACAGACAAGTATCGCTGCTCGCGAGCAATTGTTCACGCAAGATCCCACCCTAGAAGCCTATCTTCGGAGCCTATATTCTCCTGACAGCAACCTGTTCCCGAAGTCAACCTTACCGAGATCGCAAACTCTCCCGCACCGAGCCGACAAAAACGAAACCATCTCGACTCGACGTCGGGTCGAGCTCAACCTTCCACAGTTCCATGAGCTCACCAGATCGCCTTGTCGCCCTAGTTACGGCTTGCGGGAGTCGAGTGACGGCCTGGGGCCTTCTGCAGGCTCACAGACTTCGATGGACATACTCGGGAAGACGGCTCCACGTCATCAGCTTATTAGGTCTAGTTCCCTTGGGCCTCCAACACCACCGCTCGAGAGTGAGTCCGTACACTGGCTGTCGCAAACGCCCATCGGGGAAATTCAGCGCAGCCATGTACACCGAGAAGGGACGGTCAAGGCCTCAGCGAGTGCCTCACAACCCACCTCAACCCAGCACTCGTCAGGACAAGGCGATATATCTAGGGCCAGTGTCGCCGACACATTTTCCTCTCCTAATGCTTCAGTAGCACCTTGGCTAAAGCGTGCGCTTACAGTTGCCGGTAAGCAAAGCTTGACCTACATCTCTTGTTGGCTGGCTAACTATAATAGACGAGGCTTTTGATTCCTACATTCCCACGTCTTCCACCAAAGTGATTTCGCAGGTTCTGCCCGCAAAGGCATCTGATCAAAGAGCAGTCAAAACATATGAAGCCATTTGTGCTCACCTCCAGCAGAGGCTTCCGGAGCCGGGGTACATAAGTATCACCCATGCCCTGGCAGTTTCGCCTGGTCAAGGGGTTGATGATTTTCCAAAAAGTCCGCCCGCTACACCTAGCGCTGCTGGCGGTGACAGCTATTTTAGTGATCAAACAATCTTTACGCATGCTGCACAGGTCGCGGTGCACCACGAAGTCAGAGATCCCAGCTCAACTCTTTCCATACCGACTCAGCGACATATTATGATTGCCGAAGCGAGTCTGATACTTCTTGAGCGATATATCCCTCCTACTGTACCCGAGGAGTTGTCAGATTTCTTCACCGCCGATTCATGTCGTTCTTATCTTGCGGACAGGCTTCCTGAGCTGGCTGTTGAGACGGGCTCTCTTCTGCTTATCTACCCGACTCGGACTGGTAGCCAGATATTTGCACGAAAATACGTTGCACCTGTCCTCGACCCGTTACTGCGAGAAATGACAATCTTGAAAGGTCTTCACAAAGACGCTGCCGAAAGACTTGGTAAGATGCGAGCTTTAGATTCCATGCTCGAATTTGAAGAAATGAAAGGTCGAGTTGAACGCTTCTGTGCGTCGATGAATAGTAGGAGCAGCATTCGGAGAACGAGAAGTGAATTCAAGCTGGCCCATAACGAGACTGCGCAAATTGTTCTGGACCGCGATACCTGGATGACTTGGTTTGTCGAGCAAGAGCAGCAGCGTATGAAACAAGATCTTGTCGAGTATCACAAACATGGAGGCAGGCTACCCGCAGGAGAAGGAAGCAATTCTGAGCTTACAGCAGGCATGTTGACCAGAGAAATCATCGAAGGATTCCGCAAGAGTACGAACCCTGCTGGCGGTGTAGACATTGAGGTTGGCGTGTTCGTGTTGAGAAGGATCAAGAAGTCGACTGCACCTTGACCTCAGTCTTGTACAAAGCATTTACGATGACGAATTTTGAGCGTGGCGTTGGCTGGCAATAGTGCCTTGGATCAAAGGTAACCTTAAGGTCCTTTCCGAAGTAATCGTGATGGCAATACACATATGCACGGAACACTTTATTGACGCCAAACACGTGTGGAATCAGCATAGGAAGATCACAGAACGCGTGAGACATGATACGCTATACATTTGCGCTATACGTTTGTTGAAGCACGAATACAACCAAGAAGCGGTTACATGGAGCCTTTGTGAAAGAAGGCCCTAGGTATTAAGTGCCCTTAGGCACGATAAGAATGCCGGAAGTACGGAGTAGCATAGGTTCTTCGTCAACGGGACTAGCCATTTGGGAGTTTTAGCTATCCTCCTTATTCACTCTGATAATTGGGTTGCGACTCTATTGCCTCTTACCGATTACCTACTCCTTCATTTTACGCGGCCAAGATATCCAACATGCATATTATATGACGTCCGACAATGTTAGCCTGCTTCCATGACTATCTCATATGCCAGATTTGATCCGCTGGATGCCGTTCCATAGATCAGGTTGCAATTTCGGTGTCAGGCAGAAGGGCCCGTTCCCGCGCGGGACCTCAACACGCTCCCGATTCCGTCCTCGATGCATACATTTTTGAACAAGGGAGTTGGGAATGTACTGATTCTGTTTCCAAATAGCTACACTGTCTAACCTTCGTCACCTTATCGAAAGCCTGTGTCATGTTGTGATGCACTGCTGCGTTGCGAACATCAGGACCGCAGTTTTGCTGGAGCAGACTGTGATTGCCGCCGACAAGATGAATAACGCATCACGAAGGCAAGAACGACATCATGTCGCCTACAACATGTTTCCTTAGAAATGTTTCTTCCTCGTGCGAAGTTTTGTGCACTTGCCAGCCGGTATCCACTGTTGTTTGCTCGTGCCCCAGCTTCGAAGACTTTCCATAGCACTTTTCACTTCCCTTTCGCATCCAGTCTCACAAGGCTTACGGCTCAAGCGTTTTGCTCCAGCTACACAGCTTCACAGCATTATAATGGCAGCCAGTAGATTGCTTGCCACTCTGCTTGCAGCTCTATTAGCAGTGGTCGTGCAAGCCATTCCAACCATCAGCATTACTGGCTCAAAGTTCTTCACTGAAAATGGCAATCAATTCTACATCAAAGGTGAACGGTTTTAACCTAAATAGATATACATGTGCTAACTGATGGAACAGGTATTGCCTACCAATTGGTAGAGGATGATCCGCTGGTCGACACAGAACAATGCCAGCGAGACGCAGCTCTGATGCAAGAGCTTGGTGCGAACTCGATCCGCGTATACCACGTC
Source organism: Herpotrichiellaceae sp. UM238 (assembly GCA_000315175.1). Lineage (NCBI taxonomy): Eukaryota > Fungi > Ascomycota > Eurotiomycetes > Chaetothyriales > Herpotrichiellaceae > Herpotrichiellaceae sp. UM238. The sequence continues at coordinate 211,256 of AMYF01000073.1, forward strand.
AACGCCACGGCTGATCACTCTGGCTGCATGAACGCCTTTGCTCAAGCTGATATATATGTATGGCTTGATCTCGACTCATTCAAGACTTATATCAGACTGGTAAGCCCGTCAAAACAATGGCCAAGATCTCCAAGCTAAACTCGGAGAAGGGTGATTCACCTTCCTGGACCGAGGAGAAGTGGGAGAGTTACCGAGCCGTCATGGACAATTTCCAGCAATTTGACAACACCGCAGGCTTCTTCATTGGCAATGAGGTTTTGAACAGCCGTATGTCGTACCTTTCCCTCCTCCCGGATACTTACTGATCGCCATACAGAGACTGATGCAGGCTCAGCTCCTTATCTGCTGTCCGCAACCGTCGATATGCGGGCGTATGCAAAGTCAATGGGATACCGAAAGATACCAATAGGATATTCAGCCACCGACACTGGTGCCTTGCCCATGCTTGCAGATTACCTTGTCTGCCGAGAGTCTCCGGAAGAGCGTCTGGATTTCTACGCTTTGAACTCCTATAGATGGTGCGGTCAGAGCACGTTTCAGCAATCCGGATATGACATGATACTCAATTCGACGGCCAATTATCCAGTGCCAATTTTCTTCTCGGAAGTCGGGGTAAGATTGCACCGTAGCTGAGTAGCAGGCCACGCGAGCTGATAGAGGCTGACAAACATTACAGTGCATCACGGTGCCGCCACGAACATTCGACGATCAAGCTGTGGTATTTGGGGAGATGGCTGACGTCTGGTCCGGAGCAGTCATCTACGAATGGATACAAGAAATGAACCAATACGGACTAATCAGCTATGGGCCACCAATGGACGCCAGCGTCAACGATGGCAGCTACATCGTTCAAGGGTTTCTGCGTTTCTGTGTCTAAAAGGGAAGCAGATGCTGACGGAGCGCAGTTTCACGCGAAAGGGCACACCGAACCCAATTACACCCGACTTCGCTAACCTCCAAAGACAATGGGCCACCCTCAATCCTGCCGGCATCGACTCTGCAGCTTATGCTATGACAGTGAAAACTACGCCTCCAGCTTGTCCGTCCTCAACCGCTGGTGCTACGGCTTGGACAGTCGATCCCAAAGCGCCTTTGCCCACCATGAGTGCAGCGGCAGCATCAGGTACAATACCTGGGCTGCCAAGCTCTATTCTCAGTGGCAGTATCACCGTGGAGCCTTCCGAGCCGAGAGGCAGTGCTTCTGGTGTAGTGAGCGGCACTATGAGCTCACCACATCCTTCTGGCGGCGCATCAAACTTACCTTCTGCCGGCGAAACTTCTTCGAGTCCTGGTACTGCTTCATCTGTATCTCAAAATGTGGCTATTCGGGCGCCTTCAATGCCGATCACATTTGAGACATTTATCATGACAAGTGCCTTTGCGGCAGTTGTTGGCATCCCACTCGCTGTAATGATGTTTCTTTGATAGCAACGAACGACAAGGAACACAGTCCGATTTGACACAGGCTGCATGCATATTGAGAAGATTCTAAGGAGGCATATTAGTTTGAGCTCATAAGATGGACATGATGTACAGTTTGTATGCAAGGTAGCATGTCTGGCGTTATGAGAAGTTGAAGGAGTACACAGATTATGTCCGTAATATCTGACTATAGATTGTATGTACCTTTCATGCATCGTATCGTGGTCATTTGCCGACGAAGCTTTCCAGTATATTGTTTACCATTTCATTGCGTTCAAGCATAACGAAGTGACCAGAGTCAACGTGTTCGACCACCAGCTGCTTGCTGGAGTCTTTGACGTAAGACTGAGACATCTGCACCAGCATGGGTGGCAGCGAGATCGGGTCTCTGTCGTATACCACTAACAAGACATTCTTGTCAGTTGTGTATAACTCTCAATCCTCCCTCTCTGCCCTTTCATCGTTAACGTTCAGGTTTTGATTGTGGCTGAGGTACCAGCTCAGTGATGCCCGATAACCTTTGCGGAAGTCACTCGTTTCGTCTTCGCGGGCGCCATCCGGCGTAAATGTCTCTCTCCGCATGCGCAAAATCTCCTCCGAAAGCTCGTCAGCCATTTTCAACCCACTCAGTCCATGCTCACCACCGATCAACCATTTCTCCAATCCTCCAATCCTGCCGAAGTACTCTGGCCACCAAATCCTCGAGTCCTGCGCGAGCATCAACATCTCCATCCTCTCGTGGTTCTCCTCCACCATCTTCGCTGCCCGGTCCACGTCATCCATGATGAATTGCTGGTACCCGAATCCCTCGTAACCGAGCTTTTCTTTAGTCATGCTGTTTACGGAGTCGAGATCGAATGGCCGGCCGAAGGGCGCCGGACCGATGGTTAGATAGACGAGGCTGAGGAACTGGGTGGAAGCGTAGTACTCTAGACGGGTGAGCAATGTCGCGCCCCAGTCGTGGCCGATGCCGTGGATAGGAGTGGGTATGCAGAGGTGGGAGAGGAGAGAGAGGATGTCGTGGCTCATAGCTTTGAGCGTGTATACGGAGGGCTGTTGGGGTGTGGATGTCGGGTGGTAGCCGAGGAGGTAAGGGGCAATGACGCCGTGGTTAAGACTGGAAGAAAGATGCGTGATGAGAGAGGCGAAGTCGGTGGGGAGGGGAGGCCAGCCGTGGAGGATGAAGATGTAAGATCTGGGCTTTGGAGGATCCGGGTCCGGGGAGGGAACGTGAATGTAGGTGTAGGTTACATTTGCGGGTGTGGTCAACGACGATACTGAGGCGAGGAGATCGATTGGTAATGTTGAGGACTCCACGATGGGTGGCAGCTATTGCTAGTTGGTAAATGGAGGTGCTGTGAGGCGTCGAAGCCTATATGTAAGCTCCCTCAACACGGGTTCAAGGACGGAGTGGTGTGCTTCCGTGGGTGCTTGTCCAGATGGCGCAGCCTGCTCGCGAGCAGATTGATTTCGACTATCTCAAATTCAGCTTCACGTATGCGAATGGCTCGCACGCTCGTAGACTCCATTTCGGATACATTGCTAAAAGCCGAGACATTAGCAGTTAAAAGTTTGCGAAGACCGGTTAGTAGTCATACATGAAAGCCTCGCTCCAATGACTACTCGAGACATCTAAAGACTCGACAACATGGTTTCTGGACTGCTATCAGGTTAGGTGAGTTTGGAGCATTTGGACAAAAGGTTCGGACAGTGTCCATGTTCAGCACGTCAGCGGACAGGAAGATAGCAGAGTACTAAATCCTGTCATTAATTGCAAACGGCGCCCAAAGCAAGAAGTTCCATGCACTGAACTGCTACTTCAGCTTTCTCTCGCAGAACTTCTGCCGTCATTGCGTATATAAGGCTTGCATTACTAACGTTTGCCGTCATGGTGAAGTTATCCGCCCGATTTCGTGGGCGGCCGTCATTGGCTGAGCAGTCTGAATACTTCCTACGAGCTAGCTTGAGGGGGCGGGCTTCTGTCCTTCCCGCCTTGGTACGGCGCATTCCGAGTTGAGCTACCGACCTGTGGGAGAGCCGCAGTATATAGCGTCCATTATGTAATGCTTGTTGCAGCTAGCGCGCACTGCAATGGCGTTATACCAGGAAGGTTCGACCTTAAGTCCGGCCGGCATTTCTGTATCGACGCCAAGCGTTCCGAAGACGCCATCTTTTCAACCGCTTATCTAAATTTTCTAAATGCATCCTTGGACATCGGCCAATGACGCACCCCTTGCGAACCTTTGGGGTTTCAAGATCATCCCAACATCATCACTTTTTGACATCACTTGGCGCTGGAGCTTTGAAACGTGTGATCTTCATTAGGCCGAATTGTTGATTAGCAATCCGAGCTGAACAGCAAATGTCATGACTCGCGCATGCCATTTGCGGTTCTCTTACGGTTTCTGGCTACCAGCGAGCTTTTCCTCCGTTACTCATCCGTTAGCTCCATGGTCCGTTTACCTATCTATGTTCGATCCTTCGATGGAGTTTGAAAAGTTGTTCACGGGTCGCAATGAGTCAGGAACCAATCATCACGTCAAAACAATGCAAGATGGACTTTGAACTATTCCGTCATAATTTTGCTGATGCCCAAGACATCTTTGACATTCAGCGTACATAACTATCTTCTCCCCCCGTGGCCGATTGACTACTATCTTTTCCCCTTTGCGTCCATCTCATTCTGCTAACCAACAGACATTGCACAGCTCGAAACCCTGCTGTCAGGGCGGTGCTTGGCGTCTGTACAGCACCCGTGCACCGGGCTTGACATTATACTAATAGGGCGCAAGTAAGGCAGTCCAGAATCGGTAGTAATGTGGGGCCAGACACCCGGTGATCTATATCGCCGGAGCACGCGAGACGGTGAGCTCATAGCGGATAATTCTCCTGGACCCTACGTTGACGATTCTAGGAGCCACAAATGAAATACACAATGTCGCCTTTCCGCAGCAGTTCTATCGGAATGCAACGGCAATGCCACCAGCACATCTGTCAGAGTCCGTTTCGGACCAATCGGCGGAGGATTCATTGGAGGATTCTCCAGAAAGATATGAGGGTACATGGGGCGAGAGGGACATTGGAGGCCCCGTGAACTTAGACGAGGCACGCCACGACTATGACGAGATGAGAAGAGAGCTCACGCAATTGAGCCTGCAGCGGACAAAAAGCAGAAAGTCATCTCATGTGGGTGACCGGCCTGGTCTATGGAAAACGGTCACTAGCGGAAGTGCAAGAAGGCAAACTACCCGCGGCACGCAACGGAGGCTTAGTGATACCACGATCCAGACGGTTGATGAACAGGCAGAAGAAAAAGACGTTGAAGCAGGCCAGGCTGACGAAGATCCATCGGACTTTGACCTTGGCGACTTTCTGAGAGACGGTCATTTTGAAAAGCGAACAGATGAAGGAGCTTCTGCGAAGCGAGTCGGAGTCGTCTATCGCAATCTCACAGTCAAGGGCGTTGGCGCATCAATGATGTTTGCAAAGACGCTTCCGGAAGCTATAACAGGGACATTCGGGCCAGACCTGTACCGTTTGGTCACCAGGTTCTTACCTAGGCTTCGATTCGGCAATCAAGCCCCTCTGAAAACCATTCTTCATGACTTCACAGGATCAGTAAGAGACGGAGAAATGATGCTGGTCCTTGGTCGGCCAGGCTCTGGCTGCTCGACTTTTCTCAAAGTGATCTCGAATCAGCGAAGCGCATATGCTTCTGTTGAAGGCGAGGTCTCGTACGGTGGCATCTCCGCTGAAGATCAGAAAAAACATTTCAAAGGAGAAGTAAACTACAATCCCGAGGATGATCAGCACCTTCCAAACTTGACAGTTGAGCAAACACTCCGTTTTGCCCTTATGAACAAAACCCGAAAACACGAAGGAGGAAGCATTCCAATCATTATCGATTCATTGCTGAAGATGTTTGGTATTTTTCACACGAAGCACACCCTTGTCGGCAATGAATTTGTTCGAGGCGTTTCGGGAGGAGAGCGGAAGCGGGTCAGCATTGCTGAGACTCTTGCTACAAAGAGTACGGTTGTCACCTGGGATAACAGCTCAAGAGGGCTCGATTCCAGCACCGCATTGGACTATGCTAAGTCGTTGCGAATCATGACGGACATCTCAAACAGAACTACTTTTGTCAGCTTGTATCAAGCTGGTCAAGGCATTTACGATCTGATGGACAAGGTGCTTGTCATTGAGGCAGGAAGGATGATTTATCAAGGTCCGGCTAAGGAGGCGAAGCCGTACTTCGAAAGCCTCGGTTTCCTGTGTCCTGAACGACAAACGACGGCAGATTTCCTGACCTCGGTTGGTGACCCTAACGAGCGATCATTCCAGCCTGGTAAAGAGAGATCCACACCGAAGACGGCTGAGGAGCTAGAAGCTGCGTTTCGAAAGTCAGACATCTACAAGAAGACAATCGCGGATGTTGAGGATTACGAACAAAAACTGCATAACACCAACAATGGAAGCACCAGGCAGTTCGTTGACGCGGTACAAGAACAGAAGTCCAACAGCAAAATGATCAGTAAGCGCTCGAACTATACAGTCTCCTTTCCTCGGCAAGTTTGGGCCTGCACCAAGAGAGAAGCCTGGCTATTTTGGGGAGATAAGACGTCTTTGTACACCAAATTCTTCATCATCATTTCTAATGGTTTGATTGTTGGTTCTCTGTTCTATGGCGAAAGTTTCGATACGTCAGGCGCGTTCAGTCGTGGAGGTGCTCTGTTCTTCAGCATTCTGTTTCTGGGCTGGCTTCAATTGAGTGAGCTTATGAAAGCTGTCTCCGGAAGAGTCGTGATCGAAAGGCATGAAGGATACGCCTTTTATCGAAAGTCGGCTGTGGTTATCGCAAGGTGCGTACTCGACGTACCTGTTCTTGCAGTTCAGGCCGTTCTCTTTACCATCATTCTTTACTGGATGTCCAACCTCGCTCGAGATGCTGGTAAATTCTTCATCAACCTCCTGTTTGTCTATGTCAGCACATTCTGCATCACGGCTCTTTACAGGATGTTCGCAGCTCTATCACCATCCATTGATGACGCCGTCAGGTTTTCGGGGATTGCTCTCAACCTTCTCATTATATATGTGGGCTATGTTATCCCCAAGCAGATACTTCTAAACGATACAATTTGGTTCGGGTGGTTATTTTGGGTAAATCCCGTCAGCTACGCATACGAGGCTGTTCTCACCAATGAGTTCTATGGCCGTGTGATGAATTGCTCCCCGAGTCAGCTCGTGCCGGCAGGTCCGGGTCTTGACCCACGATACCAGTCTTGTGCGCTGGTAGGTTCGCAGCCCGGCAGTACGAATGTGACAGGCGAGCAGTATTACAGTGCTGCGTTCACTTACTCGAGGTCCAACCTGTGGCGAAACTTCGGTGTGGTCATTGCCTTCACCATTCTGTACATCCTAGTCACTGCAATTGCAACAGAAGTGTTTTCATTTACCATAGAAGGAGGTGGCGCACTGATCTTTAAGAAGACGAGAAAGGCGAAGAAACAAGTGCAGCAGGAATTGAAAGGCAACGGGATCGACGAGGAGAAAGCTGCAGCTGCCGACTCTCCCCATACGAATTATTCTTCGAGTGAAACTGTGCAAGGTGATGATTCTGGAGAGGACAAAGACGAGATAGCAAACGAGATTGCTAACAGCACGAGCGTCTTCACGTGGGAGAACGTTGAATACGAAGTTCCGTACCAAGGCGGTACAAGAAAGCTGCTCAACAACGTCAACGGCTACGTCAAGCCAGGTCAATTGATAGCTCTTGTTGGTGCTTCGGGCGCAGGCAAGACGACGCTGTTGAACACCCTGTCTCAACGTCTAAAGATTGGAAGAATATCTGGCGACATGCTTGTGGATGGGCGTCCACTTGGAATCGAATTCCAGCGCGGCACTGGCTTTTGTGAGCAGATGGATCTGCACGAGATGACAGCTACTATACGCGAGGCTCTCGAATTTTCTGCCTTGCTTCGACAAGACGCAGATGTACCAAAGACGGAGAAGATTGCCTATGTGGACAGGATCATTGAGCTTCTTGAGCTTCAGGAAATTGAAGACGCGATGATCATGTCACTGGGCGTTGAACAGCGAAAGCGGCTGACTATTGGTGTGGAACTTGCGGCAAAACCGTCGCTACTACTCTTCCTGGACGAGCCCACTTCTGGCCTTGACTCACAATCTGCTTTTAATATCGTTCGATTTCTCAGAAAGCTGGCACACGCAGGACAAGCCATCATCTGTACGATTCATCAGCCTTCATCTATGCTCATCCAACAATTTGACAAGGTGCTTGCACTGAACCCTGGAGGCAACACCTTCTACTTTGGCCCCATCGGCGAAAATGGTCAAGCCGTCATTAAGTACTTTGCTGATCGAGGTGTTCAATGTCCACCAGGCAAGAATGTTGCTGAGTTCATCCTTGAGACTGCTGCAAAGAGCAAGAAGAATCCCAAGACTGGCAAGCGTATTGACTGGAACGAGGAATGGACGAATTCTGAGCAGAACAAGGAAATGCTCACCGAGCTCTCACAGATCAAAGAACAACGTTCGAAAGAAGCACCACAAGTCAGCAACGAAGACAAAAAGAAACAGCGCGCCTTTGCCGCACCAACCTGGCTGCAGACGTACCTCCTCACGAAGCGCACTTTTATTGCTTACTGGCGCGATCCTTCCTACCTCTACGGCAAGCTCTTCGTCAGTGTTATCATCGGCATCTTCAACGGCTTCACCTTCTATATGCTGGAGAACACTGTGTCATCTCTTCAGCTTCGGATGTTCTCGTCATTCCTGATTCTGCTCATCCCACCCACTATTGTCAATGGCGTCGTTCCGAAATTCTACATGAACAGATCTTTGTGGGAAGCTCGAGAATATCCATCTAGGATCTGTGGTCCTTTCGCCTTCTGCACAGCACAAATCATTCCCGAGATACCGTGGGCATGTGTCGGTTCGGTCATCTATTTCTGTCTCTGGTATTACCCTGCCGGTCTTCCCTACGAGAGCAGTACTGCCGGCTACGTCTTCCTGATGACAATGCTGTTTTTCTTCTTCCAAGCGAGCTGGGGCCAGTGGATCTGCGCCTTTGCTCCATCATTTACGGTAATCTCCAATGTGCTGCCTTTTTTCTTCGTTATGGTCTCGCTCTTTAATGGTATCGTTCGGCCGTACGAGCAGATTCCAGTGTTCTGGCGTTACTGGATGTACTGGATCAACCCCTCGCAGTGGTGGATTGGGGGTGTCCTAGCCGCGGTGCTGGGCAATTTTCCAATTCAATGTGCTCAGGGCGAGGCGACCATCTTCAATCCTCCTCCAAATGAGACATGTGGAAGCTACGCCAACCCACTCGTTGACGCCATGGGAGCAGGTTACATCACGAATCCCGAGGCAACAAGTAATTGTGGCTATTGCCCATACGCAAACGGTAATGAGTACTTGTCAACTCTCAATATTTCGCCGAGCGACAAGTGGAGGAACTTCGGGATCTTTCTGGCATTTGTTTTCAGTAATTGGGCATTAGTGTACTTCTTCATCTACACCGTACGAGTCAAGGGTTTTACCTTTGGTATGGAACCACTCTTCGGAATCCTTGGCAAAGGTGTTGGTTCAATGAAGAAGGTGTTCAGGAAGAAGGAGCAAAAGTGAGATGGGTAGTCAGGTGGATAAAGACAAGTTGGCAGGTACGAATTTTACCTTATCTATTGTATGCAGATAGATTCTTGTTAGCAACCGGCAGCACCTTTGACTCTCTGTTCGTTCCCTTGCGTTGTTGACTCGATTGCGTCGTGTGGGGGGTTGTCAAAACAGTACACACCTAGCCACACCCCTATCGTTCCCCTGGCCCTGGAAGTAGATCAAGGTTTCTTACCTGGTGCCACTAGTGTACTGAATGCTTACGTACCCAAGCAGTTGAGAGGTCGGTAGGACGCTGTAAGTTTTAGGAAGGCATGGATAACAGCGAACGTGCTATGCCTTCTGTTGCTCGAAGAAGCAGTTAAATTAAGTCTGCGTCGAATCTCACAGGACTACGTACGTACACGTTTGCTGCTTGCGGAAATCAAGTAGATTGCACATACTACGTTGGACGTCGTATTCTTAGCCGGGTGACCTCTTCTCGTGGGCACTTACTCAAGAGTCTGGCTCCTTGCTTTTTTGAGAGAAGTATGCGGATACGCATCAATAGTTTCCGTAGGTCAGTAGTACGTATGCTTACACGTCCGTAACTGGGTACCGAACGTCTCTCGCTTCCAGTCACGTCACGCTTCTGGGCTATCGAAGACTTCAATTTGCTAAAGACGCAGCACATAGGATAGACAATTTGATGCTCATGCCAGGATAATCTACGTATTTGTCTACATCTCCAGGTTGATTTAGGTGCTGAGTCGTACGTAGTGCTGGACGAGCCGAACTACATGGGCAAGTACTCGAGGAGATATATCTGGTAGCCTACATGGGAAGCCTAACGTACGTATTGATTCATGACTATCTATAAGATGTTGATTTAGAAAAACAAACGTGGTGGACCGTAGTGCCCAAGCTCATCCCTTAGACTTTGGAGCTGAATATCGACTCAGATAATAGCAAGAGTGGTTCTATCATGCAAAGCCATTGGTGATTTCGAGACATTGCATGAATGCTGTGCCGCTAACTACGTAACACGACTTCGCCTTGAAGCGGAATTAGGGACGTATACTTACTTTCTTGAAGATTGTCACGCGTCATGATTGACTCCCAAGCTCGATTTTCCCTCCGTTTTACGAGACTACCACAAGAGAGTAGTACGTCCATGATAGTTCAGCAATTTACATATTGTGATGGATGTTCATTGGTTATGGTGCCACTACAAAAGTATGTAGGGTAGAAGTCTTGTCCGCAAAGAGTCTTAGGCATCCTACAACATCTCGCTCGGGTTTGTTGTTCCCAATTACGTACATAGACAGCGAAAGAGTACCAAAATCAGAACAACGAAGTTGACATATTGTTTGCGTGGTTAGCTTGTGTGGCACAGAGACCGCCGGAATAAAACACATACGTATGGTGAAATACGGTAACGCTTAGCGCTGAATGCGACGGCTTCGGATATGAGCGCGTGTCAAGATATTTGAAACGCTACACCTGCAGGTCACAGATGCCCGCGACTGGTCCTGCTGGGAAATAACAGCGAGTTTTGGGGAGCTCCCCTGGTGCTTATCGTCCAATTTGTGGGGCGTCCAGTGCGTACGTGCCACAAACAAACTTCGAGCAACACGCGAAAAGCGCGGCTTCTGTCCGCCTGGATGTGTCGGACAACGACGCCTAATGCTTGACATCATCCATGCTTCTTCACTGACCTTTATAAAATTAACGAGAGATTTGGAGGTTCACAGTCTGACTTAAGGTGTTCAATGTACTCACAACCCGCAGTGTCCTTCACTAACCCCGGTCCGCCATGTCTACCATAACTACTCTTTCTGAGCTTACTGGCTGGAGCGAGGGGGCCCCCTCGAGCAGAAGCAGCCAACGATCGAACACTAGCTCGTTCGTCTTGCGCGACCACCCGTCAACGAGTCCCAGGGAAAATGATGACCCCCCTACAGATGCAGTCGACGCGGTTCCTGACGGCGGCTACGGATGGACAGTGGTCTTTGCCTGCTCCTTTTTCCTGTTTTGGACCAACGGTTACACAACGACATGGGGAGTGCTCCAGGCGGCCATACTGAGATCATCTTATCTAACGGTCGATGTTCGAACACTCTCATTCGTTGGCAGCTTGGCACTATGTTGCATCGTTGCATTCGGTTTGGCGTCTGTTCGTCTTATGAAGATGTTCGGGGCACGATATACCTGTGCAGCTGCGACTTTATTGCTTGGTCTTGGGCCGATACTCACCAGCTTTACCCTTGGTAATCTCGGTGGCCTTTTCTGTACGGCAGGAGCTCTTGTCGGTCTGGGTTCGTCCACGCTGTATACGGCGAGCAACAGCATGCCCGTACAATGGTTCAGTGGCAAGCTCGGTACCGCAAATGGCCTGGTCAAGGCTGGTGGAGGAATCGGTGCAACAGTCCTGCCTATCGCTGCCCAAGGTCTTATTGATGCCGTGGGTCTATCATGGGCATTCCGTATTTTCGGCTTTCTCATGCTAGCAACAGGCTTACCATCGGCCTTTTTGCTCAAAGAGCGAGCACATTCCAGGCTTAGTTCGCGAATGGATTGGTCAATGCTCAAGAACATACCATTTCTGTGCCTATGCCTAGCTGGCGCTGTGAGCACTTTTGCACTATTTGTGCCACCCTTTTTCCTACCCCTTTTCGCCAACTCCATCGGACTCAGTCCATCAACCGGGGCAGGGCTTGTGGCGGGCTTCGGCCTTTCCACGACTATCGGACGCCTGGTCTCGGGCTTGGCATGCGACAGGGTCGGAGCCTTGAATACGCTTGCGATCACCATGCTCACGAACGCTGTCAGTATGCTTGCAATATGGCCCGTCAGTAATTCACTGGCGCCTCTTATCATTTTTGCAGCTGTCAATGGTTGCGCGAATGGATCGTTCTTCGTCGCTCTACCTACTGCCATTGCAGACCTAGCTGGTCCATTTGCGGCCGGAGCTATGAGTATAGGCACTTCTTTCTGGACGCCAGGCTACCTTCTTGGATCACCGATAGCTGGTATCTTGATCTCTGCTACCAATGCCGCAGAGTCAACCTCAATCGATCCTTACCGCGCTGCAATATTCTATGCTGGTGGTGTTGGTCTCTTAGGGGCACTCCTCGTATCCATTTCACGCCTCAATAAGGATACAAAACTACTCAAAAGGCTATGATGGCGGCTCAGGAGCTCCGGTGTCTCAAGTTTCGTCATATTCACCATGTGAAGGATATGCGGAAGTAAGAACACTATCCATTGACCTTTTCGCCCAAAATGATCCCTGAACCAATCCTCTGTCAGCCTCAAAATCCACCTCCGACTTAGAGTCAAGCACATCAGGCCAGACCGTTTGGTGGTCTCTTTCCTGCTCGGCACCAAGAAGTCTATCCTTGGCATCAATTTGATCACATTCCAAAAACACAATCTGCTCCAAATACCAAGATCAGCCATCTTCATTGTGGCTCGTTCAGAAACTCGCACGATTCGTTGGGCGACACGAACCGTATGGGCAGACTTTGTGATCATTGTTCTTATGGCGAGACTGCTGAGGGCTTCGGAACTCTCATACTCAAGGAGTCGCGGAATGTGACTAAGCACCAGTTGGATTTTGGACAGACTGGTGGCTATCCGTCGCCCCATCATGTTTCGAACTCGGCTTGTGTGGTTCTCGGAAGCTTCAGCTTTGATATTCAAGCTACCAAACGCAAGGTTGACACCTGTTTACTGAGTTCCTCAACTTTGTGTCTGTTGATGTTCAAAGTGTAACTTGAGCTGTGCTTCAGGCTAGAGCTCTCAGAATGCTAATTTCCCTCGTTCCGGAAGAAAGGACCACAAACAAACTTTGAGGATGGCTCTCCTTCCCTCTTAGCTGCTATACAACCAGGAACTTCGTTGGTGCTAATCCATGGGATCTGGCTCTTCCAAAATAATATCGACATCAACAGCACAGCTCACACTCAGCAGCGTGTTACCGAGCCTGGTGTTCACTCCGGCCTACTGACCTACAGCTGTAGACACGTTCTGCCATCCAATCTTGTGCGGTCTACGGAACCGATCTGTTGTTCTGGTCTTGTGGACGGCGAAATCGAATCAGGTCTCCACCGAGCTTCGAAGGCCGCCAACCTCGCCGAGTAGGCAGCGCACATCGAGGATAACCTCAGAAGCGTTCAGCGTACAATTTGCGACACTAGCAATGTTTAGCGTGGAAGCTTGTGGTGTGGTTGGCAATGACTCGGACGTGTATGGTGTTGACAATTTGAAAGTCATTGAACCTCCCGTGTTGCCCATTCAGTCTTTTGAGAAGCAATTTGTGCAGCATTGCTGCGAAGGCGGCTGAGAAGACCGAGGGAAACTTGACTGACAGGTAAGCAGTAACACTGTTTTCTTGTGGAAACAATTGGAAAAGCGGCACTTTCTCGTTCCAAGTATCGCTATTGCCAATTCGAAAAGTGAAAGCTATTTCCGTCGCGCACGCCACTATAGCATACAGGTAGTGCCTTCCGCTGGCATCGCCTTGCTGTATACGAAGCTAACTGCGTCCGACGGCAACCACAGATATACGTACTTAAATGCGTTCAACCACCACAATCCTTCTCGACCATTTCATGTCAATACACTGGCTGATATCGTGCATTTACTTCACCTTGGCACCATTAAAAATTGTCTGTCTACTATACAGCAGTCATTCCCTTTATAAAACTGAAGTCCTGATCATCCGCTGCTTTCACATAAGTTTCGGCGGGGAGATAACTTAAACGCAATACGCCGAAGTACGGGTCTTCTAACACTGTCTGTCACGCTTCGCACTCGGGAGGCTTCAAGCAAAGCAGTAATCAACGTGCTACTATGGCAAACTCCCTTGGCTCTACCAGGACCATGATTCATCAATCAGAATCCTTCACAACCAGACCTCGAACGCAGAGAGAAGCGATGATGACCCAAGAAAAGCAACAGCCTGGAGCATAGGACGCACAGAGCTCAGCCGGCTCGTCCAGCTGCGATATGCCTACCACAGACGAAGCACTCGCGATAACAACGCTTCAAGAGATTGCCGGTGAAGACGTATCCCCGTACGGAACAGTGAAATCTGCACCGTTGAATGAAGAAACGCAACCCGAGGATGAAGGGGCAGGCTCGACGAGTGTGAAAGCCCTCGCAAACAACACTGCATCTGCATATGACCAGGAAAGGGCTGCAGATGTAGCGCCGGGGACACATAGAAGAGGTGATTTCCCGGCTATCCCTGACGAGCCGCGTCGATGGCTCAGCGGGATCAGGTCTCTTGGACGGAATATATTCATTGGGATTGGGATTGTGCTCATCGTGGTCATCGTTTTCAGTCTTTTTGCCTACGCTCTATGTCAACCTCCTAAAGTACAGTCAGGAAATTCCGATGGTCACGCGAGTTTGGCCAATGATCACAGGTCGAGTCGTTTTTCGAGATGTCCCAGCTTTCTGCTCTAAGACATCCGTCTTAAGGGCCACTCAGTGGTCATGCATAAGAAACACTACCAGTTCAAAAGACCATAGCGGGTTAGGTGTTTGATTTAGATGAGCCTTCGGGACGAGACAACCGGGAAGTAACTCGCATTTGCTGGAGCTCAATTAGTGCTTTGAATCGCCCTGCTGCTTTGTCTTGTTTCCATGCACAGCCGTTATGAAATACGTAGCCGTCGTGACCAAAATTGTAACATCTCAATGCCAGTATGCGATGATACTCCTCATCCAGAATGGATCCCCGTCCTATGTTCTATACGCACATATGAAATCTTGTGTCTGTGAGAGGGTGTTTCTCGTACTACACTTTCTTAGCAAACGCTTAATCGGGCGAGTATGCTGTACGGTCAAGCTGTGACAGTTCCTTGTCGCAGGCAAGTCGCGGCGAAAATTGAGCCAAGTATCGGTTCGACTTGCCCTTCGATCGACCAGTGATATCTCCGCTCCTCGTCGATGTCGCTGCTCTTTTATTCTGAACATTAATGAAATGTCAAAGATCAGAGCTCGGCTTCCCTACTGGGGCCATGCGCCTCGTGTGCGGTCTAAACCCTCTCATATACGGAATTTCGCGTCTGTCGCAGACTCGATCAGGTAAGTACATCAAAGACAATCTGTGGCAAGTCTAACATGTATTCACAGACCCTACGATGTAGTCGTGATCGGAGGCGGCCACGCAGGCACAGAAGCATGCGCAGCAGCAGCGCGCTCAGGCGCACGAACTGCCCTTGTCACGCCCTCACTATCGAACCTAGGCGTCTGCTCCTGCAACCCATCATTTGGCGGCATCGGAAAGGGGACAATGCTCCGCGAAATCGATGCGCTGGATGGCCTCGCAGGTCGCGTCATTGATAAGGCCGGTATCCAGTTTCGGGTCTTGAACAGAAAGAAAGGGCCTGCAGTCTGGGGACCACGAGCACAGATTGATCGAGATCTATACAAGCGGTACATGCGGGAGGAGATCCTATCGACGCCAGGGTTGAGTGTGCTTGAGGGGAAAGTTGCAGACATCATCGTTTCAAGAGAAGGGATTGCGGACGATGATAAGGTCTCAAAGGGGCGGATTACCGGTATTCGGCTCGAGGGAGGACAAATCATTCCTGCAGCGCATGTGATCATTACGACGGGCACGTTTCTGGGCGGAGAGATACACATTGGGCTTGAAGCTTTTCCCTCGGGGAGGATGGGTGAGGCTGCTACGTTTGGACTGAGTAAGTCCTTGCGAGAAGCGGGATTTCAGCTAGGAAGACTGAAGACTGGAACCCCTCCGCGACTCGACCGAGACACGATCAACTTTTCTGTGCTTGAGCGCCAGCCAGGCGACTCACCTCCTCACCCATTCTCCTATTTGAATGATACAGTCGAAATTGGCGACGAGGGACAGTTGTCGTGCTGGGCAACATACACGAACGAAGAGTCGCATGCAATCGTTAGAGCGAACCTCGAAAAGTCGATACATATTCGAGAAACAGTGAGAGGGCCGAGATATTGTCCTTCACTCGAGTCCAAGATCATTAGGTTTGGACACAAGCCACAGCACATGATCTGGCTGGAACCTGAAGGACTCGAGCCGAACAAAATCATTTACCCAAATGGTGTCAGCATGACTATACCTGCTGATGCGCAGTATGCATTGATGAAGACCGTTAGAGGCCTTGAGAACGTGAAGATGCTCCAACCAGGGTATGGCGTCGAGTATGACTACATTGATCCAAGGAACCTGTTTCCGACATTGGAGACCAAACTCATCAAAGGTCTCTTCTTAGCTGGTCAGATCAATGGCACGACTGGCTACGAGGAAGCTGCGGCTCAAGGTATCGTTGCTGGCATCAATGCTGGTCGTGCGGCTCAGCGGAAAGAGCCCTTCACGCTTTCGAGAGCCGAAGCGTTCATTGGCATTTTGATCGACGATCTGATCACTAAGGGGGTAAGTGAGCCATATCGAATGTTCACCACACGAAGTGAATACCGAATGAGCTGTCGATCCGACAACGCCGACCTGAGGTTGACTGAAAAGGGTCGAGATGCGGGCGTTGTAAGCGATAAGCGGTGGAATGCATTCACTCGTACCAAAGCTGCCATGGATGAGCTGCAAGGCCTCCTCGAAGAACCAAAGCTATCCACACAAAAGTGGCTGAACATGGGCTTCAATGTCCGAGTTGATTCAACGCACCGCAATGGCTACGATATGCTACGACTAGTTGGCGTTGATGTCGACACTGTTTTCGAGCGTATAGGCAAGCCGGAATTATCTGCAAATTATGACGAAAAAACCAAGATGAGGGTGCAAATCGAGTCGACATATGCTCCTTACATTGCGCAGCAAGAGAAGAGTGCGCGAGCATTCCAGAAGGACGAGTCTTTGTCGTTGCCAAGCGATTTGGATTATGATAATGTGTTTGGGTTGAGCATGGGAGAGAAAGAGGTCTTGAAACTGGTCAGGCCAACGAGTATCGGCATGGCGAGAAGGATTGAAGGTGTGACGCCTGCTGGGGCGTTAAGGCTGCTGAAGCATGTTAGACGCCCAAAGGCTTTAGATGAGCAGGAGCAGCTTTTTGCTTCCACAGCTGTGTTTAGCGCACAGCGAGCTGAAGCGGGAGGTGCAATTGCTGCCGCGACGTGAGCAAGGGAGAACTTTGTTTAGCATATGGCATCGTGTTAGCATGGCGCTGTGTCTGGACTGATGGGTATATATACGCTACGCTCCACATCGCTCTCAGTAGATGAACATTATTGTAGCTGCACATTTCGTGGAAAGAATTGCCGGCGGAACATTATTCCGTAGATTTTCACCCCTGACACTTCCTGCTTTTCCGAGCTCGACAGCCCCATACTGCGAGCATTTGTTTGTCATTCATCTAACCAGCCATCTCACCATCACATTGAGTCTGTATCCTAGGAGGGCTTTCACCTGAGCATAACTCGAAGAGCGAGACCTAAGCAGTGGCGTACGCTGTCCAAAATGTCATGGCATATACTTCCTCGTTTATGACGCGGAGCACGCGATTCATGCACCATCAACTTCGACCTCTATCAATAAATCCTCTGCATATTTCATCAACATTGCGTACATATCCTTGTGCCGCTAGCTCTTTGCGGTCCATCGATGGTGCACAATCACGCCGACTCAGCCAGATTTGCGTCGCAGGGTCGCAGGACAACCTTTCTCGTTGGTCACGTGACGTATATTGTCACAATGAGTCCTTTCGAAGCCTGCAGAACCTGAAATGGTACTGGCAACAGCAGAGGACTCTCTCGCAATCGCGTCCGGTCCGTGAAGCTTCCAAGGATGACGAATGCAGATCTACGAAAGGGTATGTCCACGACACCATGAGTACGGCGCAGCTCTGTGGCGTTGATCACTAATCCTCCTGTCATAGTGGTTCAGATGCACAGAATGCTGCTTCACCGGAGAAAAGGAAGATCGCGGCCCGTATAGAAGCTAGCAAGGCCGGCCAGCTCCTCAAACGCGTGACACCGCCCGTCCTTCACGAGAATATCTACACAATCCCTAATCTGCTCACGACAACACGAATCATCACAGCACCAATGATATCCTATGCTCTCCTCCATTCTCAGCCCGTTCTGGCATTCAGCCTATTCGCATATTCTTCAATTACGGATTTGGTAGATGGCTTCCTTGCGCGTCGGTACAAATCCGGCACAGTCCTAGGTTCTATACTCGACCCATTCGCCGACAAGCTCCTCATGATACTCACCACCATCTCCCTGTACTCAATCGGCACATTCCCCTGGTGGCTCGCTTTCATCATATTGGGCCGAGACGGCGGTCTGCTCCTTTCAGCACTCTACTTCCGCTGGATTAGCTTGCCGCCTCCGAGGACAATGACGAGGTACTGGGACTTCAGTCTACCGAGTGCTGAGGTACGACCTACTGAGATCAGCAAAATCAATACATTGTTGCAGTTTCTGCTTGTGGCTGATGCTGTGTTGTTGCCTGTGTTGCCGGTTTCGTTGGTAGAGGCGTGGAATTTGTGGGGTATTTTTGAGGGCTGGATGGGGCTTGTGGCTGGCACGACTGTCTGGAGTGGGTTGAGTTATGTGTTTGCCAAGGATGCGATCCGGTTCATTGGGCAGGAGGAACAGGATAAGCAAAGACGAGAGGGCGGGAAGGCATAGGCTGTCGGACGTTATTGGTAGGAAGAACAAAGCTCTGTAAGGTCGATGGATCTTTTCACCTTCTCGTGTGCCAGCTTCTCATTGCTTCATACCGCTGGCTTAGAACAGAAGTTGTTGGCTTTTTCCTGGTCAGAATATGGCCACCTTCATTAAAAATCTCAACCTTTCCCACAGATGTGTTCTCAATACCTGCTGCGTCGAGACAAGCAAAATGGCGACCAGTGCATTTCTTCGAGGCCACTATTCATTTCGTGTTCAGACATGGACCTGTCGTACGCGCTACCGACACATATGGCAACCCATGCCGACCATGGTCGGCGGCTGAGAACTATCACATGACTCCCCTGATGGGCGCGAAGCAATAGAGCAAAACATGCAACCGGACTACCGACTCGTATATGTGCAGTGAGACGTAGCTGCATATACGAAGGGTGAACGTCTTGCGGCGTACGAATAGCCTCCTACGATTCAAAGAAAGGAGGTGTAATTTCTCGTCGAGGTGTCTCGAAGACACTTACCCACAGCTGCATCTGTTCCTTGAGACTGAGCGAGTGTCCCTACTGATTTTCAATGGCGTGCTTTGCGCAGGATAACAACCATTACTTCATAGGCCAAACGAGGTAACACGTGGTGGTTGCCTGCTTTCCAGCAGTTGCAACTGCGGCGGGATTGAGGCGTCTGCGCTAGTCACGATGACGGGATTCTGTTGCGAGCGAAATCTATTTTGTCTCTACATCTCACCTATCAAGGCTCTGTCTAGCCGAGGAGCGTAGCCCTAATCAAGAGACGAGTACGGAACGTACGTAGACTGTCGCCAAGTTTAGCGAGAATTCGTGACCTTTTTAGATACAGATCCCCACATTTCAGACACCGCTGGGGAAGAACCGAGCCGCACAGCGAACCAGAATTGTATTTTATAAAGTCCCATGACTTCGTGTAGTAGGTAACCCGTACGATCACACCTGTGGCTTACACCTCTGTTCAGGCTGTGCAGTATAAAGTTGATCCAAGGTCATGGAGTGTCTTCCAAACATGGGAGAACGTGGCTCCGCAACCTGTCGTTTTCAGGTGTTCTAATCATGGTTTTGTCACATCTCTACGTGCTTAATCTCCTCCTCTATGCTGTACTCGCTGCTCGACCTGGCCCGCCAGAGGTTCTCAGACCAGTGACTGTGGAGTCTACGCTCATCCGAGTAGCTCATGTCATCAAAGATGCTCAAGTTATAGTATATGATGGCGTCACAGGAGACGCAATAGCCTCTGGCACTGGTACAGAAGAAATATCTCCCATTCCGACCACGGGCGCACCGCTAATTCTGGGGCACGACGTTATTGCCGAACAAATAACGTCAGAAGGATCCAGCGGCACATCTAGAAGAGGTCTAGTCCAAGTCGTGGACATTACAAAGCCTGGTCCACCTGAAATCGTTTCCAGGACGCACCTCTGCATGCAAGCAATCAAAGTCGATAATATCGTTCTAGGCGCCACTGTTGTTGCCCAGATCGGCTCAAGTGTGTTTGCATCAAAAGTTGCAGATCGCAGTCCAATCTGGCTGGACCTGGACCCCACAGTCACGAGGGCTCAAGGGGATATAATAGAGATCAGGCAGAGTATAAGTTACAGCAGCGGCACATATGTTGGCACGACTTCAACTGACCCCCTTGAAACATTCGACACTTTCATGAATTTCCGGACGCGGGGTCCGATATCTGTCAAGGAGCCTCTCCATGCTTGTGTCCGGGAGCTTGACTTTACTTACGCAACACCCGGAGCTTTGCTAACTGAAGAAATCAGTAGCCTTCGGGCGATATCTCGGGCTCCTAGGTTTCAGCATATTCTGGACTTGCCGTGGCCGCTGATAGAAGGCACTCTAAAGGTAACAGAGTCTCTCTGGGACAGGTGTGAGCTGGGACCAGACCTCAATGCAGAATTTTTTGTGTTACCAGCTGAAGCCGTCAAGCCTCCCACAGTAAGCATCAAGCCCTGCTTTGATTCGCCAAAGGTTCACTTCGACAACCTTTTCAAATACGGCACGCTCTTTATATCTCGTAAGGATGCAAGCGGAGAAGATACTCGGTACTGGCCTATTGGGGACAAGACGTCCGACGACTTTCCTATCCCAAGCGACTGGGTGCTCGAGGGCGCGGCGCTTACGTTCTGGCAAACCAATCCCTGCAACATGGAAAGCCCAAAGAGCAATATGGATTTGGATGATAGCACCCCTAATACAGAACTTGAGATCACTCAGCCGGTGTACGAATGTAGTTCTTTCGTGACCTACAGGTCTGGGCCTACCTCTGCAGAGACAAGCGTATGGAGCGAAACCGACGGACAGATCTCTGCCACCTTCAAAGTCGATTTGAGTTCCGACCCGCCGAACGTCCACACCCCTGTCCTGGACGGTCCGCTAAAAGTTGGACACATATTCCTCCGTCAACAAGGATGCAAGACAGACCTCAGATCTCCCAGCGTGTCCGTCGAGCCAGTACCCGGTAGGCTTCCTAAGCCCGTCATCGCTGGGGATGTCTTGGCACCACAACAATCCATCCACGTTACGGGAGTTATGAAAGGGGCAACTGTCAAAGTCTTCGTCGGGGCCCCAACGATCCCCGTTGAATACGGCCAGGCCGAGGCCATGTCAAGCGATGTATGGGTTCCCCTAGATCCAGTATATTTCACGTCCTGGCCCTATGCTCTTCGAGTCGGCGACAGCGTCACCGCGCGCCAATCCTTTCCCTTGTGCAACCGCGAGCAGCCAGCTTTGAGCCCCCCAAGTTCCGTCAAGACTGTTGGGCAAGGTCACTTGAAAGCGCAGTGGTCTGAGAATAGCGTTCCGAAAATCCGAGTCGGACAACACTCCGTCACGCTGAATCTAAAAGTCGTGGATCGCGATTCAGGAATGTGTATCAAGGGGAAGACAAGCTACAGTGTGGTCCCGGACGGGGGATATGTGTTCATGAAAAGCTTTGGGAGCAGTACGTGTGATAACTTGTGCGATTGCGATTTTCTGTTCCTGGTCCCTGCCGAGGACGACGTTTCAAGTCTAACCTTTACATTCATGGACCAGTACAGCGCTTATGAACCAACTTCGGCCACTATTACCGTTCTGGACCCGGCTGGTATCTCGCCAGCCGGAGCCGAACAGGATCACGCGGAACTATGAGGAAGGCTGATCAATGGGGAATATGAGGCTTCGAGGGAAATTGATTTGCCCGTAGCGGCTATGTATCTTGGGGGATAAATTTCTAGCAAGGGAGTGCCATGCGATCTTTATCTTTGCCGTTTAATTTGATTTCTCGATCTCGTTCTTATATTGTATGAAGGGAAAGTAATCATAATGTGAGGAAGCGGTGCAGTTTGACGACTAGCGCGGTGTTATAGCCTGAGAACAAATCCAACCATCGATGTCGAAGGGATGCCCAATAACCCACATCTTTCTGGGAAAGGAGACGCACGAATCAGGGAAATCGGAGTGTCCGGTAGCAGGATTTTGAGTTTAAATCCTGTGTGAAGGAGCTGGCGATCAGAGTGATGCAACGAGACGAAGAATGTGAGGACAGTAGGGTCAAAGAGTTACGAAGATAGAGCAGCGGTTTGGGGATTGTCTCTCGAATATCAACACGACCTGCACGAGCGAGATCCCATCTTCTTGGACAGATGACGATCTGCTAGAGCGATTGTGTTTGTTGCCTGGTATCTTAAGATGCTGGATTCTTTTGCGATGGGATAAAGTGTAGACTTTGCAAAATGAAGAGCTGGAGTGACAGCATGAAGTAGTCACGCCTAGCTAGTCGCAGAGACAAGAGAGAGCACCGAATTGAATGCGGACAATATGTGGAAATGCCTTGAAGACATGAGCCGCAATCATCAATCTATGCTGTCTTTCAAACGATACGTTCTCTGTTTTGAAAAGTCGGAGGAGTATTCTACTTCGGAGGCTTTTCACTACTTCAGAATTGCCTACGTCCTTGTTACGCTCGATCCGGAGCGGATTCCTCAAGGAAACAAAGAGTTGTGATTGTACCTAATTGTGCAAATCATGCCGGCATTATTCATATCAGAGTTTTAGAACGGCTTTTTGGTGTTGTAGCGAGTACATATTTAGTACTAATACCTTACCGTAGTGACGTCAAATCTGACGCGCCCGGTGAAGCCTGGGACGCGTTCCTACCACGATCAGCTTGACACTGCTATTTCTTTCCATACCCACCGCCTTGCTTGTTCGTTGTCGATCTAATCTTGTTGTCCGTTAGCGTTCTGTCTGTGATCTCCTGCAGCCTTTGTTCTACCATCGATGCTTTCTGCGACTCACTGTTGAACTGTCACCGACAAGATGTCATCAGCAGTCTATCGATACGGTAGGTACAGATTCACTCATTGATTGAAGAGCCGACTTGAAGTTTCTGTTCTGTGACTCACATTGATGATCTCACAACTCTTCTTCAAGTCCCACGAGGTCAATCTAACGAGTGGCAGAATGCGCCAAAACCGGCCGCTCAGGCTGCCAAAATTCGGCTTGCAAAGCTGAAGATATAAAGATCGAGAAGGGAGACTTGCGGTTTGGTACTCTTGTCACCATCAAGGAACATACGTCGTGGAAGTGGAAGCATTGGTAAGTAAAGTCCTCGACTTATACTTCCGCCCTGATATGTATTCCATAGGGGATGCGTTACGCCAAGGCAAATCGAGAACATAGTTGAACAGCTCGGTGGTCTCGACGGTCTTGATCTGGACAAGGATCTTGATATTCTTGACGGCTACGAAGAGCTCCCAGAATGGGCTCAAGACAAGGTCAAACATGCTCTGAAGCAGGGCCACGTTGATGACGAAGACTGGAGAGGCGTAAGTCGACCTCTCGCGTGACAACTTGTGGCTGACGACAAGGATAGGACCCTGAATTGAACAGACCTGGCCAAAAAGGCATCAACAAAAGAACACCCAAGAAGAAGGCAAGTGACGATGACACCGGTGATAGCCTGGCGGAGAAATCTCCTGCCAAGCCCAAGAAGGGTGGAAAGAAGAAGAAAGCTACCGTTGAGGACGAGGAGGACGACCCTGCTCCTAAGAGGAAAGCTTCCAAAAAGCGCAAAGCTGCTGATGAGGCAGCAGACGAAGAAGAACCTCCGCGGAAGAAGAAAGGTGCCAAATCCAAGACTAAGAAGCAGGCTGTCCAGGATGACGACATTGAAGCAGATGAACCAGCTGAAATGCCAAAAAAGAGGTCTCGAGGCAAGAAAGCTAAACAAGAAGCAGAAGCAGAAGAAGAAGCAGCCCTGCCTCAAACAGACGGTGCTGCAGTGCTCGACGTCGAAAAGGCTGCCAAGAAGGTCAAAGCCAAGAAGGCAAAGCAAGAAGCACCGGTCAAGGAAGAGTCTGAAGCCGAAGAAAAGCCAAAGACGAAGCCAAAGACAAGCCGAAGCAAGAAAGTCAAGACAGAAGTTGCAGCAGACGAGGATGTTCTTGATGACGTCGACAAGAAGGAGCAAGCCAAGAAACGACGGGGCAAAAATTCAGCTCGTGCAGCAACGCCAGAAGATGAGCAAACCGGCGCACCTCAGCATGAGGAGACCGAGGCTGCCGCTGCCGAGGATGAAAAGGATAACGACGAGCTTGAGACAAAGCCGGCAAAAAAGGGCAAGGCAAAGACCCGCGCTAGTCGGAGCTCACGCACAAGCAAAGGCAAGGTCTAACAGTACCCACTTGTTCCTTGTTTTGCACAGGGCAGAGGAATCATGCCCAAGATCAAGCAACGCGCAATCGAAAATGCAGTCGAATACATGGGCGCGACCTTCGAAAGTTCTGCCAAGGTCATGTTTGGAGAAGACGATCGGAAGAATTTCTTTGCAGTTTCTCAGACGTCTTCAGTGTCCCGCTCCGATAAAGGGGTCTAATGCCCTTGATTCTCGTTTCTCCGCATCTGCGACGGTCTTTCACAGATATGCACAATCACACGGCGATATTGAGCTTTGAAATGTTCGAGGAAGCCTGCGAGGGAAAAGAGGATGTACGATCATATAGGCGTATTACTTAGCAAGCGCTTACGGGAATTTGCTTCAAAGGACGAGCAATGGTAATTGATGTACCAATATCGATCAGTGGTCACAGTGCGTTCTATTCATGCTCTTATGGTATCATAATGCTTGTTCATGGGCTGTCGTGCTTTTTCAGGTCATGCCATCCCTCATGTTACACGCGTCACACATCGACGGACCCCCGCGC
This sequence comes from Herpotrichiellaceae sp. UM238, assembly GCA_000315175.1. Taxonomy (NCBI): domain Eukaryota; kingdom Fungi; phylum Ascomycota; class Eurotiomycetes; order Chaetothyriales; family Herpotrichiellaceae; species Herpotrichiellaceae sp. UM238. The sequence goes on from AMYF01000073.1 coordinate 236,157, forward strand.
TGCAATTGACGCGGTCCTGGCTCTCGTCTCGTACCCTTATCGAGATGTTGTTGAGCCCCGAATTTGAGCTCACATGGCCAGAGCCACAGCTGGATATTATCTAGCCACACGTACAGTAAACCTCTCAATCCTCCCCACCACCACCGCCAGCCAAACCACTTCCACCAGCCTGCTTCGCACTCTTGGCTCCACAGATATCATCCACTCTCAGCAATAAGCAGGCGCTCTCAACTGCGGTCTTCATGCTCTGCATTTTGATCGCCTGCGGTTCCCATATGCCCAACTCCTTCATATCAATGACATTGCCGGTGTCGCCGTCCACACCGTAACTCGATTTGCCCTCGGCCTGTTTCGCTCTCAGCTGCGTGATGGTCCTGATCGGGGACGCACCGGCGTTCTGAATCAGCGTCCTCGGTATGACCTCCATGGCCTCGGCGACGGCGCGATAGGGCCATTGAGCGACGCCTTCGATGGATTTGCTGCGCTGGGCGAGGCGGACACTGACTGCCATTTCTGTGGCGCCGCCGCCGGGGGATAAGCGCGGGTGGAACATGACGTTGCGGGCTACGCCCATGGCGTCGTGCAGGTTTCGTTCGATCTCGTTCAGGATATCTTTTGATGGCCCGCGAAGGAGGATGGTGCACGCCTTTGGATTCTTGCACTTTGTGATGAAAGTGAAGTACTCGTCCCCAATCTTCTCGATTTCGAAGAGGCCGGCGCCGGTGCCGACGTCTGATTCGGTGATATCTTCGACGCGGTTCACAATTGTCGCGCCTGTGGCACGCGCAATGCGGTTGTTGTCTGTTTTCCGTACTCTTCGAATCGCCGTCACGTTCGCTTTCACGAAGTAGTGCTGTGCCAAATCACTCACACCCTTCTCCGTGACGACCAGATCCGGCTTGACTGCCAGGATCGCATCACACATTCTCTTGACTTGCTCTTCCTCGATCTGCAGGATGCGATTCCAGCTGCTCTCATCCGTGATCTCAATGTTCGTCTGCGACTCACCCTTCTTGTACTCCAAGGAACAGTCCAGCAGGACGATCCGCGGGTTCTCGATGCGCCGGCGCATGGACGCGTGCGTGATATCCTTGTTCAGCATCACGCCGTCGAGAACGCGGGAGGCCTCGATGCTGTCGCCAGGGATCTTCTCAATGCGGGCGTAGCGTTTGATGTCTATTTCGTGAGGTTTAAGGGGTGTTGGGGCTGAGGTTGTCTGTTGCGGGGTTGGCTGTGCGGACGTGTTCTTCGTTGAGGGTCCCGTGCCGTTGACCTGCTGCGGGTTGGAGACTGCAGAGGCCTCTTGACTGACGATGCGGACGGCTTTGAGGGCGAGACTGCACATCAGTTCGCTGTAGCGGGAGATGGTCTTTGTGCCGATCGCGGCTTCGAGGAGGGATATCATGGCTTTGTCATTGGAGGTGTCGACTGGAACCGAGATTTCTTCTATGATTTCCAAGGCGTCGTTGAGGGCTTTTTTGAAGGCTTGTATTATAACCACAGGGTGGATATTTCGTTCTAATTGCGGTAGAGCCTGCGCCAGCATCTCGCCAGCGAGGATAATGACTGTTGTTGTGCCGTCTCCTACTTCTTCATCTTGGGTTCTCGAGAGCTCGATCATGGATTTGGCGGCCGGATGTGCGACTTCGATTTCTCGGAGGATGGCGTGGCCGTCATTTGTAAGGACGATGCCGCCCATGGGGTCGAGGAGCATTTTCAGCATTGCTTTGGGACCCAGACATGATCTGATGATGTCTGCCACAGTCTTTGCGGCTGTTATGTTGCTGATTTGGGCTTTGCGGCCTGTTTGACGGTCCCCTGCGCCGGTGTTCATTACCACCACTGGCGCCTGCATGTTGGCGTTTGGTCGAGTCTCGTAGCGAGACTCCAGTCGTTAAAGGCGGGTAATCGATTGATGGGTTGATGGGCACATGCAAGGTACAGCGAGTTCCTCAAACTGTTTATGCTGAATGTTAAGAAATCGTGGTGTTTCCTGCCAAACTCCGCCAAAAAGATCGCAGCCTCGCAGCGCAAAAGTGCACGTGATCCAGTCGGAGTCCGACTTTGCGTGCTCTGCAGTGATCTGTGGCGAGAAAGGCGCCCCGTTATCGATAAAGCGGTCAATGGAAGGTGATTTGTCTGCTGTGAAGGAGTTGAAGGAGGCCTTCACCGTTACCGAAGCGAGATTATATCGTCGTCCGGTACAGAAGGAGGCAAGGAAGGGAGAACGTAGAAAGGTCAGGATCAGGCGAGGCACCAATTGCTTCATGTTGCCATTGCCAGTAGTCTTACAATGCCATGACCTGGTATCAAATTGCTGTAGGAGGACAACGAAAACGAAGGCAGTAGAGCAGCAAGGAGGGTAAAACTGACGCGCTCCTCGAGGGAAGGTGTAATACCATTCCATACATCATCGCCGTTCATCTGATTGTTGCTGCTCTAGTCGATGTCATTTATTCACCGGCTGTGCTCCGAGCACCCAACTCATACCGCTCACCAAACCCCCCGTAACAGCGTTACTGAGCATGTCCCTTTTTCTTACTCTCTGTCCGTCAGAGCTTCCAGGTCGTTCCAGCTCACCACTACTCGTCATACTCATACTGCCCTCCATGCTCGACCTTGACTGGTCTCGAACCTTGATACCGCCTCCTTGTTGCCCGGCTGCGCCAGCGGCTCTAAGCGGAAACGCATTTTTCCTCAACGCGGCGGCTGCGCCCTTTGCCACATCAAACAGTCCCATTGGCGCTTCCTCCTCGTAGCTTGGCGCTGTCGCATTATATCCCCGTCGAACATCCAACAACCGTTTCGTCTCGCTCGCATCGAGGTCACGACCAGCTGGGGCAAAAGCGCCAGGCAGCATGTTGTCGCTTTGCTCGTCGAGAGCGCGTTCTTCTCGAAGGGCTTGTGATTTGAGGTTGTCAAGCTCCTCTTCGCAGCGGCGCCACGTGGCTAGGATTTCTGGCAAGGGGCCAGGTGAAGGTGCCCAAGTGAGTGCCTTTGAGAGAAGCTCCATGCGCTTTTGGAGAGACGCGATCTGTTTGTGAATATCTCGTGTTGAGGAGGCGGGCTGATAGCGACCAGCTGCGTAGGCGGCGCGCCAGGAGCTATCGTTGGTGTATGGGCGTGAGGGATCTGACATGCTTGAATGGGCGACGTTGAAGCGAGTTGTGATGAGTGAATAGGCTGAGTCGAAGTCGTCATCTGATAAGGCCGCAGTGATGGCTGAGTAAGTGACCCGGTGTTCTGCGTCAAATAGGCGGCGTTCGAGAGGCAGGATTTCACCGGGCGGATGGTCAGTAGATGTTGGTGTGGGAAGGTCTGCCAAGACCAGGTCGCGTGCGATGCTAAGCAGGTCGTCAAGCTTTGTGTATGCTTTGTTGTTTTGGTCTAACACTCTCTCGATTAAGGATAGAGGATCGTGACTGACTCGGATGCTGACAGGCTGGAATGGGACCCCGTGCTGCAGGGTAAGGTGGTAGAATGACAGGCTATGGGTTGCTTTGATGAGATGCTCAAGTTGCTGAAACACGATCGCATTGTCGAACGAAGATTGAAACGCTTGGACAATCTCGGAAGCTCTCTTTACGCCGCCCCGGGTACGGTTACCGTTGCTTGCGTTGTCATAGGCACTATATATCGCATCCAGGATGCGTGCTTTCACTCTGTCCTTGGCCAGCGTCGAGTCGTTAGTTAGGTATGTTTCCCTGACAGAACCGTAGTTGCTTGCTGCAAGCATGGCATCCACTATCTGCTCTTCAACGTACTCCTCGGAAAGCCGTCCTAGGAAAGCAATCGAAGGAGGGTTTGCTTCAGGCACTTTCTGATGCGACCAGGTCCGCAGCCATAGCAACCTTGCTCGGATGTCCGCCCAGGAATAGTCCGACCTCGTTAGACGTGGTACCTGGTTCAATATGGCACGCAATTCCTGCTTCTGCTTCTCTTCAGATTCGAACAAGGCGACCGATGTGGTAGATCGGGTGCTCGAGCCAATTCCGAGTTCGCAAAGCAAAGACTGAGTTGACAAAACACCGTAAAGAAACTCTACGACGTCGGTCGAGGGCCGCGTAAGGATGTTCCACGCTGACAGCAGTACGCTGCCCAATGTGTCAGCTCTTGAAGCTGAGGAGAGGCTGCTGACATCGGGAATTTCTGGTAAGTGCTCGTTGAAATCCGGGGGCATGAGCTGCGCAAGCTCGGCCGCTCGTTGCAGCAGCAACTTCTTGGAATCAATCCTTGTCACGTCGTCTATTTGGTCAGAGACGTAGATGATGGCCAGAATGGTTCGAACATATGCTCCAATGTTGTCATTGCTAGAGTCCTGGTGATCAAATTCGGAGACCTTTGGAGGATATGGACCGTTCCAGTGCTCAACAGCCTTTGCGGCCAGATCGTAGTCTCGCTGCGATGTTTCTAGTAGCCAGTGATTGACATTGTCCCACGACGGCGTCCTAGCCTGTGATTCTTCTTGCCCCACCATGGACAGCTTCCGCCTCTTGTTTCTGTTTGCGCCAGCGATCCATGGAGATACAACTTCTTCAAGATCTCGACCAACATCCGCTGACGGGCCTGACTGAGCAGCGAAGCTCAAAACAGTGTTGATACCTTGTGGCCCATTGTCGCTCTCGAGATCATACAAGGATACCGCACTCGCTTTCTCAGGATAGAAGTCATTCTGCAGTCGGTGAAGTGGCCTTAGGAAGGTGTCTGCCCAGTGACGGAGGATAGGATGCTCGGCAACAAAGCGATCAACGAAGGGTAGCGTCGAGGCCGGTATGCCACTGAAACCTTCAATCTTATGTACCCATGCGATCAAGAAGTTCGCCAGCAAGTCTTCTGCGTGGTCTGGTTCGTAGATAGGAATTTTCTCCAGCCGTAAATTTGGTAATGAGCGTTCAGCTTCTTGAGCGTCTGGCGCATTGAGGTGATCATGGTTGACGGGAGCGTCTAAATCGTTGAAATTGTCAAAGTTTCGGTCAAGATCGTGGAGAAGGACAATCAAAGATGGTTCCGCTTCAGCATCGGCATCCAGAGGAAGGTAGGTAAAGAGGATCCGGTACACGATTGCCGGCGTGAGGACGTCCCTTCGGGCAGCGGCGAGCGCTCGAAAAGTTGACAAGTCTGGCGTTGCTGCCAACTCTGTTGCGAGCAGCAGCACCTGGGCATCATTGAAACGGTCCATCTACACCTCAAGATTGGGCCACCGAAGGATGCAGGCGAGGCGCATCGTCAGAATCGTGTTCACGAGTTTGTCAACGAAACGGGCTATCCTGTCTACCACATACAAGAAACGTGGCAGTTTGGGGAGGAAATGACATCGTTGTCCCGGAACATACTGCAACTAGACGGGCGCCGCGCCAAAGCAAGCGCAGCTCTTCGGCTCCACCCATTAGCTCCTGCCAGTTCGTGACCTCGCCCGCATCCAACCATACTGACTGTGCTGCGACTCAAGACAGCTGTGCATCCAATCCACATAGACCTGGTCCGATCAGTGATTGCTCTCCCCCAAATATGGCTTCCGGCTATGGTATTCACGGCGGTAAGGACGACCATGTCCATTCGATATCGTTCAGGGAAGCGCGGAGGACTGACATCGAGAACAGGTACCTCTCGATGTTTCCCTTACTGGCAGGAATACATGGCATGCTATGTCATGACAAAGGATGATGCAGCTATAAGGGAGCAGGGCCCATGTCTGCCGCGGCTGGAGGACTACTACGAATGCCTGCATCACAAGAAAGAGGTATGGAGAGAAATCGAATCCACAATGTATTGGAACAGCTGGCTAATCTGCCATTCTAGCATGCGCGAGCCCGAGCGATGCAGGAAGCACTTCGAAAAGCCGAGAGAGCACACCCCAGAGAAAACGCGCCGAAGCCGGGTCAGATAAGGAGCTTGGGTCTGTTAGGTCACGAGGAAGACTCGAAAGCTGTATTAGCCAAGTAGCAGCATCAAACATGGGAAGACGGAGTTCATGCTTTGAAACCAGTCGGAAAAGGCGCAGTGCTCGCAAGGCAATGGCTTCGAACGTGTACATATCGTACCCAGTGAAGAGCATTTAGGAATCCAAGTGGTGAGAGCAAAGTCGGCCACCTGAGAAAAGAGTCTTCGCCAGCTCGAAACTTGCTGAACACTGCCCAACCTAAGTGCAAAGACGCCTTTTCACTCGTCACGGCGATGGCGACCACCTTCAGGCGCAAAATGAACAGAGCGGACACTGTACAGGTGCGATGGGATTATGGTTTGGCACTAGTTGTATGCTCAGCTGAACTAGCCTGCGTGACCTCAAGAGGTACATAGCGTTGGTAGCACTCACGACCTCAAGTCAATGGCTAGGCTTCAGGTCGCACAGGGCTGAAAATGACATGAATCGCCATCACCAAGTCGACGCTTTACTGATGACAAAAGTAGACAAACGAATACGTGTTTTCGAGCTACCATGCAAGACCTGACCGATGCTATCGCAGGCCCATCGAAAAGTTACCAGGTAACGAAAGCCATATCTGTGTGACGCCGTCGCTGTTTGACATCTTGACGTTGTGTGAGAGGGATTAGATCAACTGGCGCGCTGATGCCTGTTCTTGGGACTAGGAAAAACTTTTGATGCAGATGAAAACCTTTCCTTCTTAATGCATGCAGCGTTCTTCAAGCCAATACCCATTTCTTAGAATGTCGCCCGAGTCCAACATCGATGGCGACCTGATGCAATAGCACGTCTGAAAAGTCTGACAGGATTGCGAGGCAAGTGAGTGAGTGGTGGAAATGGATCGAGCAGTGCAGGCGCCAAGCGCTTGCGGCAAAAGCTTGACAGACGACACTAACCCAATCAAGACGCCCAGCGGGCCAGGGTAAGGCAAAGCAGGGAGCTTTGGAGCATAAAAAGGTCATCCATACAAGTATCACGCATGCCCTTTGGCCTGTCTCTTCCCCTCCCGAGTGAACGGCCAGTGGACCGTTTCTTTTTCGTCATTTCATTTCGTCATTACAGTTCTTTTAGCGATCCCTCCGCCACGGTTGACGCCACGATAGGGCATTATTTACCTTTCCTAACACCGCACCTGTATTGCAGGCGCGACTGGCGTTGTGGTACCCATTGTGGTTGTTGGAATTCTAGGCATGCCCGTCTCTGACTAGCGAGCCAGTGCATCGTCGCTTTCATATGTGACTTACTGCATGTCCAGCGACCCATGCTATTCCATTGGGACCCTGCGTCTCCCTTGTAAAACATTCGCTTAGGGCGTTGGGGTTGGGTTGACTATAATGACTTCTACTGCATCTAGGTAGGCCTCGCATTGATCAAAGTCAAATCCTTGTCTAACATTATTTAGGCTCGATCGCCTGGTTACGTAAGCCACGCTTGTCTCTCATACACAGACCTATTGTCCTAACTGGCGTCTAGATTGCTCGACAAGGGTAGCACACAGCTCATCCGAAACACTGCTGCTACACAGCTTGCTGACATCCAGAAACAAAACCCCGACAATCTATTCTCGCTGCTGAGTAGAGTCCTCCCATATTTACAAAGCAAAACATGGGATACTCGGACAGCCGCGGCCAAGGCCATAGCTGGCATCCTTGCCAATGCGCCACAATTCGAGCCCAATGAAGCAGACGCCGATACAGATTCGGAGGTCAAAGGTGAGAACGGCGTCAAGAATGAAGAGCTTACCTCGCTGAATACCGATTTCCTGCGCCTGGATACCCTAGACATCAAATCAATCTTGCAACATGGCAGGAAGCTTCTTGGCAGTGCCGGCAAAGAGTACGAGTATTCTCTTGCTGGTCTATCAGCTGCCGACCGCCTTGCCCGCCAGAAAAAGAGTTTGCATGCAAGATTAGGTCTTGGAGGCGAGTATGTCGAAGATGATTTGCTGTCTGAAAGTGATTTACCTGCCAACTCTCAGCACAAAGCGCGGACTCCGGGCTTAAGTCGCGTAGACACGCAGCTGAAAGGAAGGCAAGATAGTACGTCTTCGCCACAGACTGGAAACTCAGCACAAGAGCCAGAGACCTCTTTGGATGGTTCTGGACTGAGCAAACGTCAATTAAACCAGCTCAAACGCAAGAATAAGAATTTGGCTAAAGCTGGATCCAACAAGATGCGCGTTGTCGACCTTGGAGGTAGGAAGCCTTCCGGTATCGAGTCGCCCATTACTACCTCATCGCCACATCCTGTGAAGCTAAACGGCCACGAAGAATCCCAGGACGAAGCTCAATCACAAACTGACTACTTCTCGATTAAACAAGAGGGCGAGGACGATGATACGCAACTAATCAAGGAGTTCAAGGGCGAACCCACTGAAGAAAAGCCTTGGATTGCGCCCGAGCAGGACGAAGCCAACGAATGGCCTTACGAGCTGTTATGCGAGTACCTATCCGTTGATATTTTCGACCCTAACTGGGAGATTCGCCATGGTGCAGCTATGGGCCTAAGGGAGGTTCTCCTCCATCATGGTCGTGGCGCTGGCCGAAGGTACGGTCGCAGCAAGAGCGAGAACGACAAGGCAAACCGCGAGTGGCTCGATGATCTCGCTTGTAGGCTCCTCTGTGTCTTGATGCTCGATCGCTTTGGCGATTATGTGTCAGACACCGTTGTTGCACCAATTCGAGAATCTATCGGGCAGACTCTGGGAGCTCTGCTCACACAGCTTCCTGATCAAACGGCAATATCTGTATACGCCAATCTACAAAAGATGATTTACCAAACTGACACCGGTCTCACAGAACCTGTTTGGCAAGTGTGCCATGGCGGTATGCTCGGCTTGCGGTATTTCGTCGCTGTACGTAAGGACCTGCTGTTGAAGCATGACAACCTCATGGACGGTGTTATCAACGCTGTCATTAAAGGACTCGCGCATCATGATGATGATGTGAAGTCTGTCAGTGCTGCAACACTGGTACCAATTGCTCAAGAACTCACGACCATGCGGCCTCAGGCTCTTGGCAGCTTGATCAAGGTGGTCTGGGACTGCTTGTCGGAAATGCAAGACGATCTGAGCGCAAGCACTGGGGCGGTAATGGATCTCCTCGCCAATCTCTGCTCTTTTCCGGAAGTGCTCGATGCTATGGAGGACAATGCAGCCCGAGATTTAGATCAGTCATTCGACGTGCTCGTGCCTAGACTCTATTATTTCCTGCGGCACACCATCACTTCGGTGCGGCTTTCGGTCTTGAAAGCTCTGACAAGATTCTTGGATGTAGCTGGGTACGGGCAAACTGGCTGGATCAATGGCCGAGTCGTCCGATTAGTTTTCCAAAACATCCTTGTTGAACGCAACGAAGGAGTGCTGAGACAGTCCTTCGCAGCATTACACGGCCTAATCAAATTCATGCGGAACCACAACGCTAAACTTTATGACATCGCCACAAGCCGTGCAATCGAGTACATGATCAGAGCTAATTTACAGCCGATCGGTCAGTCACGATACCCATTACCTATGGACCCGACACTCTTCATCAAGCCGGACGGCAGTCCCATGGCGGCCGCGTCAGTTTCCAAGTCACGGCAAAGTTCAGAACCTCCAAACAAGAAACGAAAGCGAGACGATTCGCAGGAACAGCAGGCCAATGCGTCCCACAATACGGACGGTCACATCATGGCTGGCGACGTTGATATCGTCGGTATCGACACCATGATCCGAACGAGAATATACGGCTCAAAGGCTCTCGGCGAGCTGATTGGCCTACTAGACGTTTCCACGATCAGCAGGTATTTCAACTTTGCTGTTTCCATGGCTACCGCCAAGCATGCGAGCACCCGTTTGTTCGCTGCGATGACTCTGGAAGAGATAGCCAAGCACACTTACGAGCACAGAGCCACTCTTGCAGCGGCAGTTCCACAACTGCAAGCTCTGCTTGATGAAAGTGACGACCTGTGGTACGCTGATATTGTGACCTCCTTACAAGCTGCGCGAGGGCAGTGCCAAACTTTGCTCTCAGCCTTTACCAATCATGCTCATATCCCACGTAGCAAGCTGCCAAACATTGCCGTCGTCTGTCAAGGAGAAGATGGCGCAGGCCCAACAGCATTCGGCCTTGCAGATGCCGAGACAATCGTTACTTCTGAATTTGATCGCATCATGAAGCTGCTGACGCCTGCTCAAAGAGTCACTGGCGCGCAATCTCTCAACGATGCAAAGAAGACAGCAGCAAACATTATTGCCGAAGCACGCAAAGTCAAGGAAGACCGAGACCTCTACGTCAAAGCCGCCTTCGCTGCTGTTTTAGTTGCAATGCGCGAGGTACCAAAGAAGCCAGGCCAACTCATCAAATGTATCATGGATAGCATCAAGACCGAGGAGAATGCAGAGCTTCAGTCACGTTCGGCGGCGACCGTGGCATCTTTGATTGACTTTTACATCCATGGTCCCAAACGTGGGCCGACAGACAAGCTCGTCTCCAACCTAACGAAATTCACTTGCATTGATACATCCGAGACTCCCGAGTTCGAGCCAAATTCAGCCCTTCAGGATGTTGTGTTGTCCTTGCGCAAGGAGGAAGACCGAAAAGATCATCCCGATGCTGCCAAATTTGAACGTGAAGCTAAAGATGCACGAACCATGCGTCGTGGCGCAAGGCAAGCTCTGCGGGTGTTGGCAGACACCTACGGTGATCAGCTTCTCACGAAGCTGCCTATACTGTCTTCAATTATCGAAAGCCCGATGCGGCTATTGGAGAACAACGCCGCCACAAGCGAGAAGCTAAATGAGGGAGAGACTGGACAAAGTCTCGTTGACGCATTCTCTGTTCTTCGAACAATCGCACCCTATCTGCATCAAGGCTTGCATGATTGGGTCACGTCGCTCATGCTCCTGATGGAAAAGGGTATTAGACACCAGCTTTCAGTCGTTCGGTACGCTGCTGCTAAATGCTTCGCCACAGTCTGCAGTGTCATACCGGGCAAAGGAATGACTATGCTCGTCGAGCACATCTTACCAAACATGGGTAACGCACTGGACCTTCGTGACAGACAGGGTATTACAGAGACTGTATATCATTTAATCCACGCTATGGGAGACCAGGTGTTACCATATGTAATCTTCCTCATCGTGCCAGTGCTGGGCAGGATGAGTGACTCCAACGATGAAGTCCGACTTCTCGCAACAACGTCTTTTGCTACCCTTGTCAAACTGGTGCCACTTGAAGCTGGTATACCCGATCCTCCAGGAATGTCTGAGAAATTGCTTCAAGGTAGGGAAAGAGAACGGAAATTTATGGCTCAGATGCTCGATCCGAAGAAAGCAGAACCCTTCCAGATACCTGTCGCTATCAAGGCAGAGCTCCGTTCGTATCAACAAGATGGGGTCAACTGGCTGGCGTTTCTTAATCGCTATAATCTGCACGGTGTACTTTGCGACGATATGGGTCTAGGCAAGACCCTTCAAACTCTTTGCATTGTCGCCAGTGATCACCATATGAGAGCAGAAGAATATGCTCGGACTGGGGCACCGGACAAGAGACGACTGCCATCGCTAATTGTTTGTCCACCAACACTATCAGGGCACTGGCAACAAGAAATCAAGCAGTACGCACCATTCCTGAGTTGCGTTGCTTATGTCGGCCCGCCGTCCGAGAGAGCCGCAAGGAGATCACAGCTGGACTCTGCCGACATTGTCGTAACATCATACGATGTCTGCCGAAACGACAGCGATGTACTGGCTCCAAAGACTTGGAACTACTGTGTACTTGACGAAGGTCACCTCATCAAAAACCCGAAGGCAAAAATAACAATTTGTGTCAAGAAGTTGATGAGCAACCATCGCCTCATTCTGTCGGGGACACCGATCCAGAATAATGTGCTTGAGCTTTGGTCGTTGTTCGATTTCCTTATGCCTGGCTTCCTCGGCACAGAGAAAGTCTTCCAAGATCGATTTGCCAAACCAATTTCTCAGAGCCGCAACGCCAAGTCTTCGTCGAAAGAGCAAGAGGCCGGTGCTTTGGCGGTGGAGGCTCTTCACAAACAAGTTCTACCGTTCTTGCTTCGTCGGCTCAAAGAAGAGGTGCTTAATGATCTACCACCAAAGATCTTACAGAACTATTACTGCGATCTAAGCGATTTGCAAAGGAAGCTCTTCGAGGAATTCTTCAAGAAGGAGAAGAAGACTGTGGAAGCTAGTCTAGGCGCAGGGGATAAGGAGTCGAAGCAGCACATCTTCCAAGCACTTCAATACATGCGCAAGCTTTGCAACTCGCCCGCGCTAGTAGTGAAGGAAGGTCATGCGCAGTACGAAACGTACCAAAAGCAGCTTAACGCTACCAGTTCATCCTTGCGAGACATTGCCCACGCACCCAAACTTGGCGCGCTCCGCGATCTGCTTCTCGATTGCGGCATTGGTGTCAAGTCTGACAGCAATCATGACCTTACGCAATCATCAGTGTCTCAGCACCGAGCGCTGATCTTCTGTCAAATGAAGGAAATGCTGGACATGGTGCAGACTGAAGTTCTCAACAAGCACTTACCAAGTGTACAGTTCCTGCGCCTGGACGGCAGCGTGGAAGCCACGAGACGCCAAGATATCGTCAACAAGTTTAATAATGACCCATCGTACGACTGTCTGCTCCTCACGACATCAGTCGGCGGCCTGGGTCTTAACCTGACAGGCGCCGACACCGTCATCTTCGTCGAGCACGACTGGAATCCACAGAAAGACATTCAAGCCATGGACCGAGCACATAGACTCGGTCAGAAGAAAACTGTCAACGTCTACCGCCTCATCACACGAGGTACACTCGAGGAGAAAATTATGGGTCTCCAGCGCTTCAAGATCGACGTCGCCAGCACAGTCGTCAACCAGCAGAATGCAGGCCTGGGGACGATGGAGACGGACCAGATATTGGATCTATTCAGTCTTGGCGAGGGAGTTGAAGGGGGTGGAGTTCCTGGACTTGACAGCGCGCCAGTTGATACGAATGGTGCAGATGTTACGGGGCGGGAAGAAGATATGGTTGACGAACAGGGCAATGTGAAGAGGAAGGGTGAAAAGGGCTTTCTGGATGACATTGGGGAGTTGTGGGATGAGAGGCAGTATGAAGAGGAGTTTAATTTGGATTCGTTCCTCCAGAAGATGCAGAAGTAAGCTTGACAGGCAATATGGGATTGGCAGCCATTTTCATGGCTGGTGAAAGATTGGCTTCGGCGTCGGTGGATTTGTGCACTCCCAACTCGATCCGGGAGGTTGTAGTGGGCCTACAGCGCAGCATTTTGGAATAGCTGAAGCGGTATTTCTGCATTTGAACAAGGCGTGCATCCCAGTGGTAAATTCAGCGAGCATGATCAGTTTATCATCACAAACATGTCCAATGACTTGTTCATCATGCCACACCACACCATTTAACGTCCTTACCAGGTTGTCCTCTTAGTCCTTGCTTCCTCCGCCTCGCCAAGCTATGCCTCGATCGTAATGCTTCTTGACCTTCTTTGATTTGGGGCGTCTTGGAAACCGCGCAAGTCATGCAACTGGAACCATAAAGCTCGGATAGAGACCAAGCAGATCGGTGATATTTACTTTGTCCGGAGACACCAGAGACGGGGGTGTCTGTTGTTTGGCCTGGTCTTGGTGTATTTGCGTTAGCCAGCGCGATAAATCGAGCCCCGTTTCCGCCTAAGTGCTGAGATAGATTGTAGACGGTTGTATTCTCGAAGCATTGAGCGGCCATGTTGGGCTGAGCTACGGCTTGCGTCGCGCGCGTGACTGATATTTTGAGTCTGTTGTTCGTTAGCTTTCGGATGAAGTCTTCGCCTGCTGGCTACACGCTAATCGTGCTTTTTGCGGCGGGTCATATCAGTTTCATTTGAGAAGAGCAGCAAAGAGGGCATCAGATGTGCCTAACCCGAGAGAAGTGATGATCAGTACTTGATGCAACGTCTAGGGATCATGGAACGCCACGGAACGCCGTGCCAGGTATCTTCGATAGTACACAGACTCTGGTAAGGATGCTTGGTTCTAGAACCCAGGATGCCTACACCGTGCCATCAGAACACGCTGATGTAGTTCCCAATCTTGTCCTTCTGTGCTTGCGCTATACATTCAGCGATCCATGTGATATTTCTAATTTCCTGCATGGAGGTTAGTCTGCGTTGATGAAAATTGTCAGAGGAGAGAATATGTCACATACCTGCTCTCGCAGCTTCACCCAAGCATATATCACAGCAGCCGTAAACTGCTGTGTGAAGACCAGCTTCGAAAGTTCCATCTCCTTCAGGTAGAACATGTCTTCTAAGCTCTTGCCGTCACTGCCGCTTCCGCCGGCCATGTTTCCTACACCACCGCTCTGATTGAGGCCGACTTCATCAAAATAGCGCTTGTAATCACCAACACCACTGACTGCCAGGCTTACACCCTCAATATCGTCGGCCCTTGAGAGCATGAGCATGCCCTCTGGGTAAAGCTTTCCAAATTCCGGGTATAGCTTTTTCCGTTGCTCTTTCGAAAGTTCGGTGCCAAACGAGTTCATGGTGATATTAATTGCTCGTCTGTCGGCCTCGAACTCCAAGATTTCGGACATTATCTCGCCTGTCGGAGTCATGTCCATCTCCGGATCATTATTCACGAAATGGTAGAAATCTTCAAGGTAGTTCTTGTACAGTGTGTTCCGCACAATCTCGATGTTCAGCTCGTCCAGATCTTGATGTGATAGAGAGCCTTTGAAGTATGGCGCCAACGGCGTCTCTATCAGTACTGAGTTGTATAGCTCTTCGATGTTCGTTGCGACACAAAGAACAGGCATTGTCTCGAACCAGCCAAGTGGGTGACATCGTTCGAGCAATTCCTTTGTGTCTCGTTCGTGGAGGGTGCCTGTGATGAGGAGGGCAACGTTGTCGATCATGTAGGAGTATGTGAGGTATTCCATGAACTTTGCGAGAGAGCCTGTGGCTTGACCTTGCAGATATCTGAAGTCCTCCACCAGCTTCTGTGTTGTCTTGTCTGCGAGAGCTGATGTGGAGGGGTTTGGAGGGAGTGAGGCAAGTATGTCGCCATACGCTGAGCCCAGTTGCATCTTGATATCGTCTAACGATTCGCACTGTGTCAAATTACTGTAATTCGCGCCTGTGAGGAGCATGTTCCTATAGCCTCGAACTATGCCTTCGAGATATCCTCCATTGACATTGAAATAGAGCCCTTCCATCGCAGTAGCTGGGCTGCACAGTGCAGCGGAGATGGCAGGATACAGCTCAAAGAGGTTCCGACTATGAGTGCGCGTTTCCAAGGGTCGCTCTTCAAAGTTGAGGCGAGGAGCGCTGGTGGTGGATGCTGCACTGGATGAACGTCAAGGCGAACGCCAATGCGAAGCTGCAGATGATGATGGCACTCTACGGTTGCTCTTTATGACCGCTTTTTTGTGCAAAAGCCCGCCGTAGCTCGTCGACACGCTCTTCCTGGCTGACGGACA
Organism: Herpotrichiellaceae sp. UM238; assembly: GCA_000315175.1. Classification (NCBI taxonomy): domain Eukaryota; kingdom Fungi; phylum Ascomycota; class Eurotiomycetes; order Chaetothyriales; family Herpotrichiellaceae; species Herpotrichiellaceae sp. UM238. The sequence continues at coordinate 251,544 of AMYF01000073.1, forward strand.
GGCTTCGGCACTGGGAGCCTTGGCGACGGGGAAACTTTTTGCGCTACAATTTGTTCTCGCAGCTGCAAGGTTGAAGAGCAGCATCATTCTAACAGTATCCGTTGTACATAATATCCATAGCGCGTTGTGCGCAAGACATCTGATACCTGCTCGGAATGACTCTGCTTATTCTGACCGAAACATCGGCAGGCTACGCCCTGCTGAAAGCAAAAGACAAGAAGTTACTCAAACGTGATGATCTTGGGACTGAGCTGAGCGATGTCGAGACGATATGCAATGAGCTCAAGCTCAAGCAATTCCAGAAATTTGACAGTGCGGCCGCAGCGCTGGAAGAAGCTGCGGCGATAGTAGAGGGAAAGGTCACACCGAAACTGTCGTCCATGTTAAACGAGCTCAAAGATGAGAAGAAGGTTTCCCTCGCCGTTGCTGATCCAAAGCTCGGAAATGCAATTGGCAAGATACCGGGCCTGGAGATCAAAGCCATTGCCGATTCGACCACCGCGGACCTCTACCGAGCCATTCGAGAGCATCTACCTTCGCTAATTCCCGGTCTTATGCCTGAAGACATGAAAACCATGTCACTTGGTCTGTCACATTCGCTCGCCCGACACAAGCTGAAATTCTCACCAGACAAGATTGATGTGATGATTGTGCAGGCTATTGGTTTGCTTGACGACCTGGATAAAGAGCTGAATACATACGCCATGAGAGTGAAGGAATGGTACGGCTGGCACTTCCCGGAAATGGCCAAAATCCTCAATGACAATCTCGCATACGCCAAGGTAGTGCTCAAGATGGGCATGCGCACCAATTTCGAGACAACCAGTCTGGCTGAGATCCTCCCCGAGGAAATAGAAGCAGCTGTGAAGAGTGCAGCGGACAGATCTATGGGCACGGAGATTACGGATGAGGATCTTGAGAACATACAGAGTCTGGCGGAACAGGTCGTACAATTCACAGAATATCGGCAACAACTGGCAAGCTATTTGTCAGCTCGAATGACCGCAATCGCGCCCAATCTGACCGCTTTGGTTGGTGAATTGGTAGGAGCGCGGCTCATCGCTCATGCCGGTAGCCTCGTCAATCTATCGAAGAGCCCGGCCAGTACGATTCAGATTCTGGGTGCTGAGAAGGCTCTGTTCCGAGCGCTAAAGACAAAACATGACACTCCCAAATATGGTCTCATCTATCACGCTTCACTAATCGGACAGGCGACTGGCAAGAATAAGGGTAAAATGGCTAGAGTACTCGCTGCCAAGGCTGCCCTGGGTCTCAGAGTAGACTCATTGCAGGAATGGGGGGACGATGAGGCCAACATTCCTGAGGAAGAGAAGGCAGCACTTGGTATTGAGGCTCGCTCAAATCTCGAGAGGAAGCTTGCCGCTATGGAAGGTAAGCCCATTAAGCCGAGAGGCGTCGCGATAGCTCCAAATGGTGTCGCTGTCACGGAGCAGCCAAAGAAGTGGGACATCAAAGAAGCAAGGAAATACAACGCCGATGCTGACGGGCTTGCTGGAGACGAAGCACCACAAGTGGAGGAGAAGCCTTCCAAAAAGGACAAAAAATCAAAGAAGGAGAAGAAGAAGCTGATCGAGGAGATCGAAGAAGCCAAGGACGTGTCTATGCCTGATGCCGGCGCAGACTCGCAGCCTGACGAGCCTATCGACGAGGATGAAGCTGCCACAATCGTGCCGAATGGCACCGAGAAGCGCATGTCGAAAGAGGAGCGGAAAGCCGCCAAGAAGGCCGAGAAGAAGGCGGGGAAGACAGGCGCAGAGGCAGACACAGAGACAGAAGAGGCCAAGACAAAGAGGTTAGCTGCAGCTTGCGGGTTAAGTGTAGAAAGATACCAAAGGAAGCTCGCTCGTGGTGAGATCTCCTTCACCTCAGACGGCACACCGGTCGCGATTTCTAAGAAAGAGATCAAGAAAGCGAAGAAGGAAGCTGAGAAGGCTGAAGCGGCAACTGCGAACGGCGAGGTTGCTGGCTCAAAGAAGCGGAAACACGTAGACGAGGAAAGCACGCCTAAGGAGAAGAAGAAAAAGAAATCTAAAGCTTGAAAGCAAGACTGATCTTTGCTTAGCATTCCTGGTACAGGCGGCATCGTCATGGTGTTCCGGAGCAACAAGATGGGTTGAATGTGATTAACGGCAATCTTTGAAAGAGTCCCTAGTGGACAAGGATATGGACGAGGCAGGGAAGCATTCGTGCTTGTACACCTTCATGTAGCCTGAGGTTTAGCTGAGTGAAATCAGCTTGTTGTAAATGATACCATTTTGTGCTACTCACATTTGTCGTTAGTTATTCGTCATTTTGAGGGCGGGAAAATTCGATGCTAGATCTGCTGCCTCAGGCACTTCAGAAGCTGTAGCCCCGTTTGAGACTAGCGTCGACAGGGCACTTCTCAAAGGACTGGCTCTGATCTTCATAAATCTCACTTTTCATCATTAGCATGATTTTGGTCGTAAGTGAGGTGTAAGAGGGCTAATATATTCCGTAGTGACTGTGGCAGAGTCACCATGAAGGTCCTCGATCCTCAAAGCGCCTTACTTACAAACGCAGAAATCTTTCAGTTTCTCCAATCAAATCCGGCTCGCAAACCGGACACGCAGATAGGAGCATACCCAGTCACAAATCTCACAGGCTACCAAGCCATACGGAAAGACTTTGAGAATTACACAGACGAGATCACACCATACGTCAAGGACCATGCACCAGTCGAAAACTGGGTCTCGGATGTTATTAAGAAGCTAAAGCCATATGAATTGACAAAGACAGAAGTCATGAATCTCATCAATATTGGCATTGGAGTCCGTGGGCCGTCACAGCAGGGACAGGACCAGGTCAACGGCGACGCGGAAGGCCAGGACGATGAGCAGCCAGACGAGGAAGCTGAGGTGTCGAGAGATGTACAATTTTTCAAGGTCGTTGTTGAGGAGGCCGATGAACGGTTTCCAGGGGACGAGGGTGAGGAGAGGATACGAGAGATGGTCATGATCATGAAGGGTACGATCAAGGGTAGTGAGAAAGAAGACGGCGACGAGAAAAGTGGTGTGCACGAGGCAGACGGTTGAGTGGATTGTTTTGCTTCGAAAATCACCTCAAAACGGATGTACTAAAGTGGCACTGGCCCTGCCGCAAGGCGCTTCCGCATGCTCCGGATGCTGCTGCCAACACACAGCCGCGCTTTGCTGTCCTACTTCCAACGAAGGATGTTTGAAAGGACGATGCTCCCGTCTGCTTGCATACTGCTGAGACGCATGTATGTTTCGCCGTATTGCATGGCGAAGGACACAAGAACACGCTGGGTTTCATTACTTTAGACGCCGGCTTCTGTGGCCCCGGTCTGACATTGACAAGGCTGTGTCTACGAGATTGCGCATTGGAATTAGCTCCGCTGAGTTCACAAATATCGGCATTATGGAGTTGGCGGCACTCACCTCAATTCCACGAAGAGATGAGTCCACTTTATGCTTGCGTTCCAGATCTACTATCTTCAATACCCAGGACTTAACGAAGGCAATGTGATTTCAACAAACGACCGACATCTGTCCACGCATCCCATGGCTACGATCTGGAGCGCCCGGCAGCACGGGAAACACGGGCCCTAATTGGACACTCTCGAGACCTTTGCGCAAATTTACAAAGGAAGCAACTGGGTCACGACAACTAAAGGCCACCACTCACCTGCTGTCCTGATGGCTGACAGGGAGCGACTTGAGGAGCAATCCTAGGTCTGTCAGGCGTCTCTCAGGAAAAGAAACGCTGGAGCCATATTCGAGGGCGGCCACGATACGCTAGCAAGAGAAGTTCGTAGGTCATCCTCTGCTCGATATTCGGACCGTTGCAGATGGGATTCTAGAGCTATGATATACTGCAGAGCAAGTCTGTGTCGACATGTTAAAGGATCTTTGGGCTGTTCAGCCAAGCACATTAATGAAGCGGAGCGAGCGATCATAATTCATAGAACGCAGCGTACATTCTCCTTAAGTGAAATCTATTTGCTCTGCAGCGAATTTGTCTTTTTCCCACACATAGTCCGACCGCTTCTCGTTCCACAATGTTGCATTTTCAATTCTCAGACTTCATCAGCTGATTCTGGATACTCCATCGCCAGCTGCAGGGTAATTTGGGTGTCGGAAAGGACTGAGTGATTCTTGAACGGGTATTTGCTGTTATGACAAATCAATGAGTGCAGAAAATCGAACACACAGCAAATATCTTTCTTCAAGAACGCGTGGGAAAGCCGGAGAGTTGCTTCATTCGGCGGCATCGTCTGGCAGCAGCGTGTCGTATGTTTGTCCGGTCACAGTACCAGGAGTGTTGTGCGATCAAGAATGATGTAGGCTCAACAATGCGGTCCAGCTCGGCTGCGAAGAAATGTCTTCTCATCTGAAGACATCCTGCCATCCCTGTATCCAGCAACAGCGGTCTCGAAGTCGAGCATCTACATTCTCATCGGTATCGACGAGTGCCACTTTAGTTAGCCAGGCGACCTTCTTCATGCTTGTGCGACGACTTTATCTTGACGCCAGCCGCGCTTTTGTGTGCAAGAAAATGGTGTCAATTTCTCCCTAGACGCCTTCACCAGCATCGTTCCATCGACTGAGGGCGTGTCCACAGGACGAGCGAGAAGTTATTGGAACCTTTTACGCCAGGGTTCTGCCTCCTGGCCTAGTTAATGTACACACATATTCCTGCCCGCCCCAAGGTCGACTTGGTGAAGCTCTGTACACATTGTGCCAAGCCGCAGATACGTAGCAATAGGCCGAGTACAATAAGCGCACATGTCGCAACCTAGACCACTGTTGAAAAGCCGAACCTCGTTGCCTGCCACAACAAGGGTGGTCTGCGTTTTGTAAGATTTAGTGCATTGTGTCTAGCAGCGGCGGCCTTTTCCATGGACGTTATCAGCTGCCAGAAAACCCGGGGGACCGTCCTTGTGCCATTTCATTATACTCCAGATACTCATTGCACAGCCTTCTCCTGGCATTCTTCGGCGTGCCCATCAGAATAGTGGAAAGATTTTGCGAAAACGTGATATACGGGGCTGATCCACATACTTCTTGGATTTGCTTGCGCAGCACACAGGCGAGCACAAGGTTCTGCCCGGCAGTAGCCTCCGCCCGTTATCGACTTATGTCATAGAGTAGCGAGGGCCTGAGGAACCCTGAGGGCAGCGCCAAGTGATATCTTGCGATGGATCTTTGATAGAGCAGGTCTTGCAATGGATGCAATTCTGAGAATTGATTTGGAACCTCACACCAAGATCCTTGGATTCATCCTCAATATATTCGTACACCCCAGCAGGGCAGAAACGATTCTCGATGCCCTTGTACAGTGGGTAGTCCTTTTGGGCATGGTCATCGTTGTTCTTCGAGGGCACCAAGTGAGATGGTTCGTCTTCTTCGTGGTATGTTCCTGTTCTGTTCACACTTGTAAGAATGTCAAAAGTTATTGAATTGTCCGGCTTGGGATACTCAATTTTCTTGAACTGGTCCGCTGGTTTGGTGCAGGCGTGATCCTCCTTGTGGCTCAGTGTGAAGGGGAGCTTGCCGCGGAATATGAAGGCTTCGAGACCGCTATACATGATTCCACCGTATATTCCAAGAGGAGTATGGAAAGATGGCCGCATGTTTCGCACTTGTTTCAATTCGGGCCAAATCCAGCTTTCGCGCAGCTTGTCTTCGTACTCATACAGGAAAACGCTGCTGGCTTCTTTGTTGTTCTGAATCGCACTGTATGCTGCTTCGGCAGCTAGCATTCCAGACTTCATGCTTGTATGGGTGCCTTTGATTTTCGGCACGTTGAGAAATCCAGCAGTATCCCCTATCAGAGCACCACCTGGAAAAGCGCATTTCGGTATGGATTGGTAGCCACCTTCATTCAGCGCTCGGGCGCCATAAGCGAGGCATTTTCCACCTTCCAGGACAGATTTGTACATTGGATGTAACTTCATCTTCTGAAACTCCCCGTACGGAGCGAGCCACGGATTGGCATAGTCCAGACCAACAACAAGGCCAATGGAAACAAGGTTGTCGGCATAATGATACATCCAGCCTCCGCCGTAGACATCGCTGGGCAATGGGTAACCCATAGAATGCGAGATTTCTCCCTTTCTGAACTTCTCAGGTTGTACCTCCCATACCTCTTTCAGGCCAAGTCCGTAGGTCTGTGGTTGACAATCGCGGCGTAGCTGGAACTTGTTCGAGACTTGCTTGGTCAAACTACCGTGGCATCCCTCAGCCAGCAGGGTTACTCTGGCGTGAAACTCCATACCGCGTTCGAATTTTTCCGTTGGCTTGCCATCTTTTCCGAGGCCTTGATCACCGGTTGCCACACCTTTCACAGCACCATCAGGGCTGTAGAGGATCTCGGCAGCTGAAAAGCCGGGGTATATCTCGACATCCAACTCTTCTGCGCGTTCGCCGAGCCACTTTGTAAACTGCGAAAGCGATATTATATAGTTGCCCTTATTATGCATCTGTGGCGGGGCAGGGATCGGGATAGCACCCGTCTTGGTGAGAAAGCGCATCTTGTCTTTGCCGGCAGGCGTAGCATATTCGAATCTCGACTCGTTGATGTCGTCAAGCCAGTTCGGGATGAGCTCGTTGATGGCTCTAGGCTCCAGCACGTTCCCAGAGAGAATATGAGCACCAATATCAGCTCCCTTCTCCAGAACTACAACGCGGAAGTCTTCATTACCATCTTCTTTGGCTATCTGCTTCAGCTTAATGGCTGCGCTGAGCCCGGCAGGGCCAGCCCCGACGATGCAGACATCCACCTCGTCGGCCTCTCTTTCTATGTCAGCAGGGTTGAAAGAATCCTCTACGTCAGCATAACGATGACGAAGACTTGCTGATAGAGATCGTTGCTGATTCGCAAAGAGGAGTGATCTCCGGTGTCGCGTGGGCTTCTGCATAGGCTGTGTGGATGATAATATGCTGGTTGACAAGCATCGTGCATGGGTGACTCTCGCGCTGGCAGCCAGACGACGGGGATGTGAATGCTGACACAGACGGCCTAGAGGCCTGTAAAGATGCTTCGTCGACATTTCCACAAGGCCGTGATGTCGAAGCTGTGTGGGGTGGCAGTGGCCGGGGCACACGAGAATGAGCAGTCTTTCAAAGTCGTGGAAAATGAGCTCGAAACATTTTGTGATTTTCATCATCGGAAGCCCTTCACGAGACACCTCGGCTAAGGCCAACCTAAACCCCCACCAATCGTAGGTCAGCAAAAACAATCGTTCGCTTCTGCTCGCGCCGCGTCTATGCGTGGCACAAAAAACAGCGTTCAACCAGCACTACTTTCCCTTGTCATCAACGAGACTCGTGTTTTGCCACAAAGAAGGACTATTTCAAAGGTCGGGAATCTCGATCAGTTACCTCTGCTATCCTCCTTCCCCTCACGCTAGGGACAAACTGCCTCAGTTCGTGTCAACCCAGATTGATTAGTACACCTCGCTGTTCCCGTTGAGGACTCATCGTCGAGGGTAGAAGACTCTGGCAGGCTATTGGTGATCACGTCTTTTCGTAGCCTCTAGCTGCGTATTCATCTTGCGGCACGACGGGTTCCATTGTGCCAGCGCGCCTCGACACCGGGTCTTGGCAAACTTGGGTGTAAGGCTTGGACAATTAGCATGCCGCTCATCCTCAGCACAGCGACTTGAATAACGCGGCAAATGTCGTAAAATCATAACGAGAAAGTAGACTGGCGTCCAAGAAACATGAGCAACCATAACAAGTTACTTGAGGTTTCTAGAGCCTGTGATCGAGAAAAGACGTGCCCTACAAATCGGAAACTCGAATAGCCTACTTTCTCTCCGCGCACCAGAAAACATGATTTACCGACTGCAGGTAGACTTTAGCAGCATGCACTTGTCTGCTGCGAATTCCCGGCATGTTTCCCTATTGGAATCATGAGAGGTGAAGTCAGGCACAATAAGTTCGTCGAGTGTTGCCTATAATGCCATAGATATGGTAATTGGTCACATAAGATTGTGCTTAATTCCTGCCTGAAGGCTGGACGCGTGGTCATTGGCCAGGCCGCTACCTTCATGTACTTTCATCGTCTCTTGTCCTGGACCTGAGAGAAACGCAGACCCCATAAATTCTGCTCCAATACAGCGAGGCTTGCAACACCCGACCACTTGTGAGGTTGTCCTTGCGGTTGTGGAACGGAAACCTCGATTCCGAAGAGCAGCAGAACGTTCAACTCGACACATCGGAGCCGAGCGTTGTACGAGAAAATTCCCAGAGGTTCCTGCCTTAGCTTTGCTTCGGGGCGAATTACATTTCAATTGGCGTTGAGAGTGCTGCATGTGATTGTTTGATCAGTGTGGTGCAGCACGCTTGGGGCAAAGTCAAGCAGTAACTCCGTAGACGCGCTGACAAGTGAGCTCTCAGTCGTCATCATTCATTCCCATAACACCAGAACCTAGAAGCTGGGATGCGCTCTGGAAGGAGCCGGGCGCAGCTTCCACGTCGTAGGTGCAAATTTAGATGCGTCGCAAGCGTGTTACGCTGCATTAGCGGTGATTGATCTCGCGTGGCAGAGGGTGCAGCGGCGTCATTGGTGGCACACGCAGTTTCCTGGAGGCTTGTAGGAGCCCACCGGGCGTCCCCTAAGGCAGCCGGTGCATGACAAACTGAACAATCAGCAGCGATTTTCCCATTGTGAACAGTAGATGATTCGTTGTGGACCTGAAAGTCGCGAGATATTCCCTTCCACTACTCTTCGTCGAGTTCTTGCTGTGCTGAGTCCTTCTCCAGTCTCATAACGGCATCCACTGTCGACGCAATCGCGACTTGTTCGTGCTCGCCATTCATTCACACAGTTCCAAGGACATTCGCTTTTGCGCCAGCGCGCGGGCACCCTTCGCTTCCCTCCTAGTCAGCATACTGCCATCGCGTCACGAATCCTCCTGCTGCTCACGCCGTGTCAGGCTGGATAGATCTTGAGGAAGAACACTGTCGTGTTTCGCCTTGGCCTAGGAGTCGTCCACACGATGTGCACGGGGCAGGTCTCAGAACCGAGAGCTCTCACCTACAGAGCCCTTTGAACACGAGGCAAGAGAAAGGGCGCATTGCTCGCGACATGGCAGGTCCTCGAGACAAGTCGCAGAACAACCATTCATCCACTTCGCGGCGCAGCAGCAAAACATCCATCATCTCGGTCGACCCTGCTGTTGCGAGTCATATTACTGGAGTTCTCAAGGTGACGTCGCATGCAAGCCATGCGCGAACCGAATCAACCCCAGCACGGACCAACGGCACCCCCTTCAATGCCGTGGCTAAGGGACACAGCAGGACCAATTCGGCACCGAATCGCAACATCAAGAAGCGATCCAATTCTCTGAGGCGTGCGAAGAACAGTACCGAGTTGTTGAAGCAACGGTCTATCAATGCTGAGAAAGGCGCAAAACAAACCCAGACCGGTTCACCCACTGTGAAAAGAGGTCGCAACTTCACTGTCTCAAATGTTGGCACTGGTGGTTTACTTCACTTAAGTCCTTCTCCACATCAGCAGCCATTTTCAATTGCCGTCGCTTCGCCATCGCCATACCCATGGATACCGCCCATTGCGCCCTCAGTTTCCCCAGCCGTGGTAGAAAAAGCCAGAGCATTACCTTCAGATCCTTTACACGCAAGAACAAGATCGACATCGCCGAAGAGACTTTTAGATCGTGCAGCTCAGGATCAACCCGCAAAAGAGTTCCGTCGCGCATACAACCGAAGTCAATCTTTTTCCACAGTTGATGAATCACGGCGATCTGTCTCTGCGGCGGTGCAGCCACAGACTCTGAAGATTGTGATCAACCGACCTGAATCTATTCACAGCGCTGAGGAAGAGGAAGCTGCACCCACGCTGTCCATACCAGTACCACACTACAAACTGGGAACGCCACGCTTTAGTGCGCAGGGAACTCCTTTCATGCGTGCTTCCAGCTACAACCGCGGCTCAGCAGTCCCCTCCACTAATGATTCGAGCATGATTGATAGTATTTCTGGCCCGCCTCCTGCAAGCATCAGAGCACTATCTAGGATCCAACAGCCACCCTCGTCTCACGAAAGTGTGGTACCCGTTCCTGACCCACTTCGCGTGATGAAGGCAAGCGACCGGAGGAGGTTTGACTCGACAGCGAGTTACACGTCTCCGATTACTCCGGAACTGTTCGACAGGTTACTGGAAGTTTACGATGACTCTTCCGTAGTTCGATACTCTCAAGAAAAGGATATCGCAGCTGCCACCAAGATTCGAATCATCGCACAGATCTCCTCTGAGTCATTCATGGACTATGAGCTAGTATCTGATTTTTTCCTGACTTTCAGATCTTACATGACCACTTTTGAGGTTCTGGACTACCTGTTGGCGAGGTTGAGGTGGTCTATCAACCGCCTGTCAGACGACGGCAGGATCATCAGGATCAGGACCTTCGCTGCTTTGAGGCACTGGATTCTCAATTACTTCGATGACGACTTTGTCGTAAATCGGCGATTGCGTGTCAGATTCTGCCAAGAGGTGAATGATATGTATGACACTGTGTGTCAAAGGCCCAAAGGTGTCGGCGGCGTCAGCGATCTAAAAATTCTGCAGGACCTTAAGCGTTGCTGGAACGGGAGATGCGCGCTGTACTGGGACGCTGAGGAGTTCAATATGGACTCAAACCAGGAAGAGCCTCTCCTTCCAGGTGGCGTCCTTGGTAGCCGCAACCCGGCCTTTGCCGATATTAGCGAAGCAACTGCAGCCTTGGGGTTAGGTTTGCAGGGATTGTCCATAAGCTCGCCCGTTCCAACAACGTCTTCTCGGACTCCCAGAAAGACACAACATAAAAGATTACCCTCCTCAGACTATGCGAAAAAGCCTCTTTCAATTGAGAGCGAGAAGAGTTTGCAAGCAACATCGTGCTCGTTGCCAAGGTACCGCTCGCGATCTCCAGATAGAGATGCTGGAAACACTGGCCGGGCCCCTCAGCCTGTTTCAGTGCTATCAAGACGACGAAATGCGCCTTCGGACTTGAAAGTGCAAGTACAACCTCGATCTGGGAGTCAACCAGACCAGGGTGGTCAAGGTGGGTCTATAGACAGTACAAGAGGTCAGAATTCGATCGAAGCGCTCGTCGAATCTGGGCACTACATGGATCCCCACGCAGGAAGTATGATTCGTGGGTTTGTCTACGGACCCGTTGAGCCTTTCGTCCAGATGCCCATCAATCCACCACTCAGTCCATGCTTGCGATTCAGTGCGGATCATCAAAGTAGCAGCTCAGCCCGCGTGCCTCCCAGTCCACAGGCCGCGACGCATGCTCAGCAAAGTCCGGCGGTCAAGAACATATTCGGCTCCATACGCAGAGCTCTGAGTGGCAAGCAAGCGTCGAATGAGGTTACTCTGATCACCATCTCTTCGCCACGCCCGAGCACTGCACAGGCTAGCCGTCGAGCTCCTGTGCCATTGAATCTTGCTCGTTCAAATGACGACCTACGAAGAAAAGCTGCGGGCGTACCTGTAAAGACACAACTCCGAATCGATCTTTTGTGTGCTGCTGCAGTCCAGAGTTTTCAAACAGTTGTTCCAGGTGCGCAGAACGCTGTCATTGGCCCCCAGGACCAGCGACAGATAGCGGCACAACACGCACCGTTTTCTCCGCCTCTAAGCTCACCGGGGGATACACAAGAACAAACTGCTCAACCGCGGTTACCCAGCCGTTACACTGCCGCGAGTGGGTCCATTCTCATCGTAGATGACACAGCTGTGGAGATGCCTGTGATGTCTGGGGCTCTCCCTGAACCTTACATGGAACGCGAGAAGCATCCTTCCTTCACTCAATCAGGGCCCTTGCTGCCCAAAGACCCGCATCATGCATCTTTCGAAACACAGATTGCATTCCAGGATGAGGAGGCCGATCACCAAGCCACAGCAGAGATCCTAGGGAAGACCACAGGCATTACACAAACCAGCGCCCTTACTTTGCCATCGTCGAGTACCGAAGGCAAATCTAGGACGGCGAGCGCTGTGACTGTTCGGAAGCTCGGATCATCCCCGAGCCTACCAGAAGACGGTCGTGAACATACACAACAGTCAGAGTCATTACGAAGTGCATCACCGCCTTCGATGACGGAAGCCACGTCAATGAGTGAAAGTCCTGTCTCGAGAGTGCCTGCACATGGCTTACGCAGGCGTCCCGGAGGGGATTTGAAAAAGAACAAAAATGTGCATGATCTCGAACCTGCCTTCCACCATGAATCTCTAGACTCCGTGCTTGACGACAGCTCTAACGCAGGCTCAATTCTCGTTGTGGGCAAAGCTGCGCCCACAAGCAGCCCCTCACAACCGCGAAAGAAGTCTCGGGAAGTGTCTATGATCAACACTCATTCGTCCCAGCATCTCAGACCGTCGTTTGAAGCTGCTGTCGCCGGATTTTCTGCTATCCCGGACCAGGATGATGGTGGTCTTGAAGCAACCTTGTTGAAATTAGAGGGCCGCTATGAAGGAAAGTCCCCAGTGTTAAGCAATGTGTCGACGAGTCCCACGGCAAATTCCTTCGCTCATTCTCCTCAAAACCCTTTAATCGCTTCGCCCGGTCTTAAGGATCATAAACCAGCTCTGTCACGGGGACTCGAGCATGCCGAAAAATCCCCTCTGGCAGGCACATCATTCCTGCGTGATGACGACGTGGATTTGAACCAGGATCAACATGAATACCACCGCTTCGCCCATCGCTCGGCTGTATTCGGCTTGCCTACGGAATCACCCGGCGGTTCGGATTCTGAAGAGTCTGAGATATCGCTACCAATTTTGAAGCGAGACACAACCATCGGACAAGCCGTCACAAATGATGATTTCACGCGTCATAAACCCCGATTGGACAAGGGTGATGAGGCAAGATTGAGCCTTGAAATTCAGGGAGACAGGGTTTCTGATCAGCAGTTGACTAGACCCGCGACTGCGGCAACAGAAGGTGCAACGTCCTTTTTGTTGGATGATGACGAGAACATCTCGGATCTGTCCTCAGAAATCTCTATGGACGTCGTTGTTGATTACATTGGGAAGCCCATGTCCCCAATGCTCGCAGCGCCAGGCACAGCAATATCAGGGTTGGAAATACCAAGTCATCCTCTTACGCATGCCTCTATGGTAAACCTACCGATTCACACCAGTCCTGCCTTGGGAGGCCCTCCAGGGCTGGGTAACCAGCCACTTACGCCACAGCAGTCTCCCACATTGATGCAGTTGGCGAACGGCAGGTTGACGGCTGTGCCCAAGGAACAACCACCTGGAAAAGATTCTGCGCTCGAGACCCAGCAGTTATTGGTTCAAGGCCCTGCCCACGTCCCATTTGTTCTTGCATGCGATTCACAAGTACTCGCTCAGCAACTCACTATTGTCGAGCAATCAGCTCTAACCGAAATCGAGTGGACAGACCTTGTCGAATTGCGCTGGAATAGCAGCAAATCGAACAACACCATTGACTGGGCCGAGTATATGGCCAAGCATGATGACGCCAGAGGCATTGATGTGGTGACTGCGCGCTTCAATCTCGTTCACAAATGGGTGCAGTCTGAGGTTGTGTTGACACAGGACATTGAAGAAAGAGCGCGTGTGCTCTCTAAATTCATCCATGTCGCAGCACACGCCCGGAGACTGCACAATTACGCGACGATGCTACAAATAACAATTGCATTAATGTCGACTAGCTGCTCACGACTGAAAAAGACCTGGGAACAAGTCCCCGGGCCCGATAAATCGCTACTGAAACACATGGAGGACATTGCACAACCGATGCGTAATTTCCACGACTTGCGTGTGGAGATGGAGTCCACGGATATCACGACAGGTTGCATTCCTTTCCTAGGTCTCTACGTACACGACCTGAATTGGAATGCTCAGAAGCCAGCAGAGATCGATGTGGGAGAAGGCGCGGAGCCGCTCATCAATTTTGAAAGGTTTCGCACAGCGGCCGTAATCATCAAGGGCCTCCTTCGCTTGATAGACGCAAGTTTGAGGTATGACTTCGAGCCTATACATGGCATTATTGAACGGTGCTTGTGGATGTCTGCACTGGCAGACGACAGAATCGATGCTCTCAGCAAGGCCTTGGAGCAATAAGGACAAGAATACAATATGATGTATGCTATGTATGCATGGAAAGACGAGGCAGCATTTTGCTTTTTTTGAACATCCTTAAGCGTTTAGCGGTGGTGTTTGGGTAGGGCATATGTGTGAATGATGGCCAGAAAGTCTAAATCGTGCTTGATGGCATGATAGATGTGGCTCTGCGAAGACCCTATAGCAACTGCAAGTAATTTCCGTGAACATTTCGGTTTGTTGTCATTCCTATTCGTTGTCATTTGCCTGCTTTGCTGCTGTTTATTGATCCCAGTGTCGTGACTTCAAAATACCACATCATGGCCACCCCGCGTCGACGCCAGGACAAATGCCACGATCAGTGAACTTTGCATTGGCTTCGCCTCCCATCTGGGCCTAGAGCGATGCCCCTCTCGTACAACCTCAGCTCACCGTTGGTAGCTGAACCTTGCCTCGAGAATGACCATGAGATAGCACAATTTTTCCTCCCAAAACTGCGACGCAGTCGCCGAACGATCATAGGAGCTGATCAAAATGCATCCTTTCAACTTCCGGAGTGTGCGACGCTCCAGTCAATCTCCGTATCCAGAACTTCGACGCGACATTAAAGAGATTAGACTATTTCGCATTCAACCTGAATGTCTTCAATTAGAAATCTATCAACTTCGATCCAATCATTTCAGCTTGCAACTGGGCGACACACCCGTCGCTCCTCCATACTATGCACTCTCATACGCGTGGCGCGAAATTACTGATCCAGAAGATGCCGAGCAGCAATACGTGAACATCAGTCATCAGGGTCGGGAGTGGCAGCAGCCTGTGCATTACAATCTTTCTTCGTTTCTCAAGCACGCAACTAATCAGCTCGGGTCAGGTGTCCTAATTTGGGTTGATTTTCTTTGCATCAATCAGAATGACATTGGAGAGCGAAACCATCAAGTAGGAATAATGGGAAGTATATACAGCGCGGCATTCCAAGTTCTGGTGTGGCTCGGGGAAGCTGAACAGAATTGGCAGCTTCAGCTCACTGACCGGTTCCAGAACCCCGAATCGTACAACGGGATGCTTGCGAAGCTCTGGGCCCGGAATTACTGGTCACGAATTTGGATACTGCAAGAGTTTGTGCTCGCAAGGGAGGTTTTGATCTGGATGGGGCGACACTGCTTTCCCCTGACCCATTTGCTGGATACAGTGTGCACAGCACATGAAAAACATGTTCGCCTAGATGGCTTAGCTGGACCGTGCGACATAATATGGGCGCAAGATAACACCGCGACTTATCCTACCCATGTCGAGCTGTTCTCAGCCTTATGTAGGCAGCGCCAGATACCAACCCGAGCTGGAGGAGGTTATTATGCCCCGGCTCCTCTAGAAGAAGCATTCCTTGCATTGACTCCACATCGCTCATGCACGGATGCGCGAGACTCCATCTACGCCTTGCTAGGCATCTGCATAGCGCCAGGGCTTGAGCCTGACTACCATCTTGATGAGTATCAGTTGTTCTGGAAGGTGATACAGTTGCCAACGAATGGAAATTGCGTGGAATTCGGGCAACAATTATTTACAAGATTGCACTTGACACCATTGCGGGTATTGACTGCTTTGATGGAGCCACCGACATCTACCGCTACATTCAACTGCAGAGTTGTAGGTATTGCCCCTTTTAAGGATTGTGCGACCTTATCGCCGCCTTACACGGGCGCAGTCATCTATCAGTTTCAGAGCGAGCATTCACGCAAAGTGGGTGGTTGCGATGCAGCTGTATTCTTTGCACTCATGCCATTGTCTGAAGAGGACAACTCGGTTTTCCTGCTCAACGGTTCTCGCATCATGTTGATCGGCTGTCCAAGGCAAGACGAGCAGGTCCGTCATTATCTTGAAGTAAGCGGAGTGGCTTTGGCTTGCGGTACGAAACTAGATACATGGGATGAGAGGTTGGAAAGCACGCTTGTCAGTCTCACTAGTATGTTCAGCGGCACAATTATTCAGTACCCCAACCATTCGAACGCAGGTGCGTGGGTCGAACTCACAAGCCTAGGTCTTGCGTTTGCCCTCCTCTGCGACGACTCCTTCGACTACAGGTCGGGCGAGCTGACCGACCTGTTGGCAGAGTACTGCTGGAACGAAGAGTTCCCTGCATCTGATCTCATAGAATCACCAGTAGCAGCGCTCGCCAACCAGCCCACGGTCACATTCAATGCTGGCGACCATTTTGATGTGTTGCCTCCTGAGAGCCTACCACCTTCGTCACGAAGATCCGGAGAAAGCAACGGGGGAAGCTTCCTCCAGAATGATCGACAGCGCTTTGGCTCCTGGTCAGAGCAATCCAGGCCTGCTACTTCAGCACCTTTACCGATCAACGAAACACCGCAACATCTGAGCCCCAAAGTCCAGGAGGATATGGCGCAAATCTCGCAAAGCAGACTGCACAAGCTTTACGATCATCCAGTTGGCTGTCGATGTATGATGCATGATTAAACGAGCTGACGCTGGCTAAAGATCTATTTCACGAATAATGAGTATAGTTTGGTGCCTCCATGATACGCTCAAAGGATAGAAAGTCAGCGGATTGCCTTTGCCGCCTAATAGAGCAAAATGCCGGAGCATCAGTGCACGTCCGCTCATTCAGCTTCGCCAGCAAATGTTGATGGAGATCGTTCGCTATTCGTGTCTGTGACAGGAATACAATCAAGAGCTGCGAAGAAACTTCATTGTGCCCGGCATAGATCCATGTCTTCATAGAGACAACGAAATATAAGCATAGTGATACAGAGTACGGTTAACCCCAAGAACAGGATGTAGGTAGCTGCCTCAATGTGCGTTTCTCCTTCGTAGGCTCCTCTACGCGTGGTGGGGAACCAAATCAGATGCGGCTTATACCTATGCCAACATCTAATTCTCCTCGGTTTCGGATGTTCTTGGCGTGAACGTCTCTTCTGTTTCGTAAAGGTCGACAGTGTTCGCCGCATGGTTCGTAGCCGGAAATCAGCTGCACTATCTGAACATACGATCATGGCATTTTCATGTTGAGGCGCGCAATCAACGTCTTTACTGTGTCCTCGTCATGCCGCTGCTGTGCCGACAAGCAGCGCCAATATCAACACTTCTAGGCCGAGACTCTCTTCACGGCACCAACCACAGCATGCACAATGTCTGCAGATAACTCACCCATTAAGGGTCGACCGACTACTCCCACGCCAACAGGCAAAGATGGGATCACGCAGGGAGATCCAACGTCACCGCTGTCGCCGACGAGTCCGAGTCGAGTCCTCCCTCCCGACCTCCCCACCTCCCTCGATGACCGACGCGGCTTCGACACGTACTTTCCCGGCCAAGAAGAATTCTACGATGACTGGGCAGGTTCCTCCGCCCAGATCTCCTACCCTTCGGCATCAAACCATACCAAAAGCCGTTCACTGACCGGCCCATTCGATCTCAACCTCGACAGTCCACTCGGCCTGAACTACAACGGCGACGAAGAGAATGATATACAAGCTCGTCTCGAGGACAATGAACGCGGTTTCATGAACAGCTATATCACTTCTGTACGGAACAGTAAACCCGCCGGCACAGACACGGATGGCGAGCATGGCAATGACGACACCGTTGCGAGCGACGAGCAGTTGTCCGCAGATGAGAAAAAGATCGTTCTACAAAAGGCTCTTAACATGGCTGCGTCGAATGGTGATACAGAACGTGTGCGGAGATTGCTCGGAGGACAACCGAAGGCATTCGTCGATGTCAACAGGCCTGACGACGAGGGAACCGTGCCGCTGATCTACGCCAGCTGTTTCGGGCACGAAGGTGTGGTATCTGTGCTGCTTGATGCAGGAGCGGATGTCGATGCGCAGGACCGGAATGGCTGGAGTGCGTTGATGTGGAGTGTCATGAATCGACACAAGGTCATTGCGAGGACGCTGCTTGACCATGGCGCTAATGGCGAGCTGAGAAGCAGTAGCGGTGGGAGTGCGTGGGACTTTGTCCAGCCCGGGAGTGACTTGGCCCAGTATTTGAGGGAAGGAGGTTACTCTGGGGGTATGGCTGCGGGAACGGGCTTCGCGGCCATGGGTGGGTTTGAAGGCGATGACTTCTATTCCGCCAGCGGTGGGTTTGGGGACGACAGGTTTGAAGAAGAAGCCGCTGAAAGCATGATGAAAAGGAGGATGCTCATGCAGGAATCGGCTGTCAATCTCGAGGTCGATCTGTCCACGTTGGGCTTCGATGAGACACCGGATCTGGCCGATGACCTTGATCAAGATGACGAGGAAGAGTTCATTTGGGAAAGGTGTGTCGGAGATCAGATGTTTGTCTTCCAGGACGACAAGATGGACCTAATACTTGGCACGATTATTACCAATATGACGCCGCAACGGTCGCCGAGCCAGAAGCCTGTGCCAGCTAACCTGATTTTCCTCATGGCGCGATATGCACACTACCATATGACCGGGTCATTGTTAGAAGACTTACTGACGAGAGCGATGGACCTAATAAACGACGTTGTGGAGCGACATCAATGGGATATGACTATCCTGGCGTTCTGGATTTCAAACGCCACCTTGTTATTACACTATCTCAAGAAGGATGCTGGTCTTGTGCAAGCGACCTCAAAGTACCAGCTCGAGCTAGCCGAACTGATCAATGAGACATTCATTCTTATCATCCGTGATGCTGAAAGGCGGATGAACAAAATACTTGATACCGCGATGCTGGATCATGAAACCATTCCAGGGTTGAGCGACGTCGAATTTCAAGGAGAATGGAAAGTGTTCAAAAGCAAGCCAAAGGTAGTTGAGGAAGATCCCACGAAAAGGTTCAGGCCGCCCTCGCCGACCAGGCGGATGCAAACATCCCCACGAAATGTCACATCGTTATTGTCCTCTACGTTGTTCGTGCTGGATCTGTATGATGTACACTCAGTCATCACTGCGCAGATCTTGGCACAGCTGCTGTATTGGATCGGCGCAGAGCTGTTCAACCGCATCATGACAACCCGGAAGTACCTTTCGCGAACGAAAGCCATGCAGATTCGCATGAATGTGTCTGCAATCGAGGATTGGGCAAGAGCAAACAACAGGACACCTGAGCATTATGAAAACGGCGCAACTACGACGTCAGGGGAGACCACAGTCGACGCCGCCAGACGACACTTAGCGCCTGTCGTGCAGCTCCTACAGTGGCTGCAATGCTTCAGCTCAACAGGCGAGGATCACGAAGCACTTCTTGACACACTGATACAATTACAAAGGCTAACACCAATGCAACTCATTCACGCAGTCAAGAATTACAGGTACGAGGTTGGCGAAAAGAGCCTGCCGAAAGCCCACATGAAATTTTTGCAGCAGGTACAAAAGGGCTCGGAGACACTGATACGACGGCCTGTTACTCCGTTACCAGACACAGATACACCATCAACGCCGGTCAGGTCATCCACTCCCCAGCCGCCCACCAGTGAGCCAAAGACTGAGGGTAATGGCACCTCTGACGCGCAGACGCCAGCAAAGAAGCAGGAGGCATCGCCCGCGACGCAGATAAACATCGAGCCCGACTCTGATCGCCCAGGACGCAACAGGCTACTGCTTGATCAATCGCTCATGCTTCCGTTCTCACTACCTACGTCGACTGATATGTTGATCACATATGGCGCTGGCGTTGGTGGGGTCAATAGGGATAGAGCGAGGAAATATATTCCAACCGTGCCGACTGAAGTGCTCGTGAAGCTAAATCTGGATGGTGAAGCGGCTGGTGTAAGGCAAAGAGCGTAGTATGAGTACTCTTGCGCGGGATTAATGTGGGAATCACGTTGGCGGCGTCTAGGTGGTGCCATCGACGATGAGTGGGGCAGCGCAGATAAACTGCTGAATGACTTTCCCATCCGCATCTTTTCGGGTAGGGCTTAAGCAACAACTTAGTGCTTTCGGCAAGTACGGTATCGAGGATCTTACGGACGCCGTCATCGATAGAGTAAGCGAACATCGGGCGGACCTCACTCGACATGCGTCCTACATGACTTACCTCAGCACAGAATGCCACAAGGATACTACATTACGAGATTTCCTCGCCCATCGTGCTGCACAGACTATCACGCAACAGAGAGACGATCGTATGGATTTGAAAAGAAGTTACGGATCAGATTCCTCCTTTCGAGAACTTATATCACGGCTACCCGCTAAGAACCGAGGCCGTAGTGGACGTGCTGGAGGATGCAATGCTCTCTGTAGCAAAACCAAGGAAGAGGCGTCGAGGCACGTTCACGAGAAGACGATGGCGTGCAATGCAAAGAGGGCCATTTAACCATTGGAGACGGAATAGAAGATTGGGGCATCGGACTATTTGATTGACAGCTCTGTAAGAAGGAGCGACTTGACAAAAAGAGGCTTGCTTGAAGCATGTTGTCCATGGCGAGGTAGCAGTCAGTGGTTGTGCTGGGTTTCGGCCGACTGTTGTGCGTTGGTCAAGTCGAAGCCATGTGTGGTGGGATGGCCATGCAAACTTGCTGTATGCCGTGCGGACAAGGGTGTAGAGTGAAAAATTCCAAATTCCAGGTCTCTTATTTGGTCCCGCTGCATTTCTCAAATATGTGAACTAGCTGGCTTCGATGCTAGCGGTTTACGCAGGCACATTCTGATGTAAGCTTCGAGACAGTAATGAATCTTGTATCGTCGTCGCAACTCGGCGAGCCGATTGCTTCTTGCATGTAGGCCGTGTAGGTACAACCAATCATGAACAGACTCAAGACACCCGGAAGCCCTTGTATTAGTCTCTCGTCCGTCTGTCCATCATGTTTCTCAAACCCTGTGTCAGCGACTGTCGCAACGCTCAAAATACCACGAGTGCGGACACGGGTGCGGTACTCAAAGCCCTGCCGCTGTTGGGCATCGATGTGCATTAGACGAGTGCTCTCACGCGTCTCGAGACCTTCAATCTGGTTCGAAAAGATGGCTTACGCATTGAAAATCAGAGTCATGTTAGCGCGGTTGAAGTTTAGGCATCTGAAATCTACAAAAAGCCGTTCGAAGGCAGTGTGTGCAAATAAGTGCAGGTATGGAACAATCCTTTGTGAGCGCGAGTCCAAAACGCGCCGTCAACTTCACGTCGCGGGTGGCGTCGGCAGGGGGGCCGAGATCGCGTTGTCGTGGAAACGAGGAGACCCAAACACCGGCGCCCTGTCGGCCCTACAGACACCTCTGGCACTTCAAACACCACACCACATCTTCAGTTCAGAAGGCAATAACAGAAGCAGTCTCGTTAATCTCAGATATTAGACTGTCTGCATTACCAGCAGACGCCTAAGATTCGAGTTGCCTTCTCCTAAATTCCCCATACACCTAGTCTCGAACTTGCGCCCTCTCATACACACCCCGGCACGATGCCGGCCTCGTCAGAAGCCGGAGGGTGCAACCCTCCAAGCATCCCCAATAGCTTCTCGAATAATTTTTGGGGCAGAGTACCAGATGGAGGGGTTGAACCTCTCCTCACACGCATGCAGAACTCAAAAACGACGAGCGACGAGCTCCGAGCCTTCTACAAAGCCCGTGCCGAACTCGAAGACGAATACGCTAGGAAACTGTTCGCCATCTCGCGGAAGCCGCTAGGCAGCGTGGAAATGGGCACACTAAGAGCAAGTCTCGATATTGCGAGGGGTGAGACTGAGGCTATGGGGAAGCAGCATGCGCTCATTGCGCAGCAGATGAAGAGTGAATGTGAAGAGCCGCTGGCGGCCTTTGCTGGTGGCATCAAAGAGAGGAGGAAAATTGTGCAGACTGGAATTGAGAGGCTGCTGAAGACGAAGCAGCAGCAGACTGCTGTGGTGAACAAGTGTCGAGATCGGTACGAGCAGGATTGCTTGAGGATCAAAGGGTATCTGGCACAAGGGCATATGGTCATGGGTCAGGAAGAAAGGAAGAACAAGGCGAAGCTCGAGAAAACTCAGATCAATATGGCTAGCAATTCTCAGGAGTATGAAGCTGCCGTCAAGGTGCTGGAAGACACGACTGGCAGGTGGAATAAGGAGTGGAAAGCTGCCTGCGATAAATTCCAGGACCTCGAGGAAGAACGCATCGACTTCACCAAATCGTCCTTGTGGGCTTTTGCGAACATCGCCTCAACTGTTTGCGTCTCCGACGACGCTTCCTGCGAAAAGATCAGATTAGCGCTGGAGAATTGCGAAGTCGAGAAGGACATTATTGGCTTCATCAAAGCCTGTGGCACAGGTCAAGAGATCCCAGATCCCCCAAGATATATCAATTTCGCCAAAGGCGACTGCGACACTGCCTCTGAAGTCTCCGAAGAAGACGAAAACAACTACTCCGTGGCACAGTTCCCAAGAACGACGAACCCAGCTTTCAGAACAGCATCGCCTGTGCATGACTTCAAGACCTCAATCTCAAGTAAGCATTCGACAGAAAGAGACATGTCAGAAGAACCTGAAGAGACTGCGCAACCAGCACAACAGCAGCCGCCAGTGATGCAAGATCCAAATAGCGGGCGGCCTCAGCCTCTTACATACCGACCGACGGAGCCAAATGTGCCGCCGAACTACTCACCCAGTCAGCACGGACAAATCCCACAGGTGCCGCATAATGAGTATCCAACGGAAGGTATGACAATGTACTGCCGACGAGACGATCAACCATCGAGAACGACGCAGTCAGACCTTTCATCAAGCACAAGACCGCCAAGCCGAGACAGCAACAGCGATTATTCGAATCCCTCTTCTTTGACAAGCGCAGAGCCAGTATCAGGAACAAGCTCGCCAACCAAACAGGCCCCAGTCAATGGAGTTCAAATGCCAGGCATGAGCGCTTCGCCACAAAAAGAACTTACGAAGCGACGATCGGGGTTTTTCTCCAAGAGCCCCTTTAACGCCAACAGTCCGTTCCGACGAAAGTCGAAGAAAGAGCCGTCGAATCCAGTGGCTCAATCGCAATCGTCCTGGTCAATGAACGCCTCGCGAAGCGACCTTAGCTCCGCTCCATCGTCACAACAATCAAGCCCAACCAAGGCGCAGCCATCGCACCACTCGCGCCAGCCGTCCGCCCCATTTAACAGCAGGGCTGGAATCAGTGCACCTCCAGGCGAAGAACCTGCAGACCCAAGAGCTAGGTTTCAGCTCAACATTGGCGACAATGTCCTTGATGTCGCAAGTCCAGATGAAGCCTCAACCAGCCACCAGTCAACACCAAGAGCCTCAGTCGCAAACGCAAGACGCGGTACATACGCACCACCAACGCATGCAGGAGACAGCAATGATCCGGTAGCCCAGGCCCTCGCGAACCTCAAGCAAAGCTCCGGCTCCGGCGGCTTTGACATGAGCAAGCGCGCTTCACTCCGCCAACCAGTGGACGCTTACCACCGCGTGCGAACTCCAGCGCCTGACCAGAAGCCCGCTGCGCGCCCAGGCCTAGTGAGCGCTCAAACACAAGATATCTTCGCAGCTCAACGCGGTACACCGCCACCTGGGTACGAACCAAGCACGCGAGCGCAGTCAGCTCTAGGCGTGCCACAACCTGCATTCACTTCCAAAGAGATGCGGTCTAGGACAGAACAGTGGGGCATGGGCTCTAGTGTCAGTGCACCAGTGGGGCGTCCAGGAAGCAGCATGGGTCGACCGGCCAGTCGAGATGGTCGACGGAGTCCAGGGCCTACGGCTACCGTGCCTCGAGCTGCAAGCCCACAGCCGTCAAATGCTATGGTAAGATCCAGGTCTCCAGGTCCACAACATCAACATCAACATCAACATCATGAGATGCCAATGCGTGCACGCTCGCCGGCGCCAGTGCAGAATGGCCCACAGATGAGGTCGAGATCGCCTGTGCCACCAGGTGGTCCAGATCCGACGATGCGAGCACGAAGTCCAGCACCTAACATGCGGATGCGTGGGGATCCAAGAGCGAATGGTCAACAGCAGCAGCCACAACAGCAGCGAGCAGGACTACCTGGTGGCAGCGGAAGGAGCAGACAAACAATGATGGATGGCCGACCTACATCATCTTTCGCCGGCCAACCAAGCCAATACGACTCAGCAGCACCTTCCAGCTACGACCAGCGTGGACGGGGCGTAGATCCAGCTGTTCGCCGTGAACGCAGCAAGAGCGTGGCTGCGCCTGGCACACTGCAGCCTGGCAGCCGTCAGGGCAGCGCAAATCAGTATCGTGCTGCTAGCCCAAATCCATATGGAGGCGGGAGACCCCGGTCCGGTACCACTGGTGTGGGGCCGGGTCCCTACAACGGTACGAATAACATTAGTAGTGCCCAGCTTGCGCCGGGACAAGGCGAGATCGCAATGTACGAGGCACCAGGTACTGCTGACGTTAGTCCAAGTGTTTGTTTTATGGGTAAGTGTCCTGATCCTCTTTCCGCAAGATATTTTCCTAACACATGATACAGCTCGAGCAATGTATAGCTATTCGGCGGCCATACCTGAGGAACTGTCGTTCTCAAAGGGCGATATTCTTGCGGTGCTAAGGCTGCAGGATGATGGGTGGTGGGAGGCAGAGGTGGCTAAGAGCGTTAAGAATGGCGGGTCACGAACTGGTGGGATTGGATTGGTGCCGAGTAATTACTTGCAGCGCTGTTGAATGTGATGCGTGACCATTGCATGTGGTCGTTCGATGTGATCTCGAGGTGTCCTTCTCGTACTAAGATGCGATCAGATGACTACGGAGAAGTGAAGACGTGACCGATCGCTTGTCAAGTCGGCGGACACCGTGTTCAAATATGGAATGGTCGAGTTAAAAGGAGTTGAAATGTGACAAGCTACGCGGTACCTGCAACGTCTGAAGCGCTGCATGAACTCCGAAGAACTTCTGTCAGATCGAGATTAGCTACGTAGCGACACATCTTGCAGCGTTGCAAGGTCAGACTACCTGTGAGGGGCGTCTGTGATAACGAGCACGCACGGTGTTCTGGCGTCTCAGGTGTAATTAGCTCAATTCACACTATGGTTCGTCTTGAGCTGCACAAGTGCTTACTCCTCGTCCATCGTTTATGTGTTGGCTCCGGTCCCACACCGTACCCATTGTTAGTGCTCTGCACGCTCGGTGTAGATCTGCACGCAACTCTGTGTAAGCACGAGGCCCTCGAATAGGTAGTAGTTCGAGTGGGACTTTTCGGCAATAGAGCATTCGGGATCCGCATGTGCGCCCGGAGCGAACCGGATCTGGCAAAAGTGGCACGGATCACTACCAGGTCGTCTGAGGTGAGCAACCTGGAGGCTGAGGATCAGCTTTTGAGCAAAGCTATCAATTCGGGAACAAAATGCAGTCTCGAAGGAGAATTAAAGCTTTTGGAAATGCTGCCCCTGCCAAGCGTAAGAAACAAGGTAGGGCCTTGATGGCGTTGGCCGAATTTGCTGGCATCACGGCCCGTCTCTCTTGCCATAATGACTTGGGGCTCTCGAGCGGAGGATTCTCCTCGCAATGAAGCGCTGAAGTATGCATTTAAATTCACTCAGATCATTTCATAAGCAGCACTACTGTAGGGGCGGTTGTGTTTCTCAATTTGAATGCGAGCGACGAGTATATAGACATGGCATCGGGAATGAGCATCAAGCACGTCCCTGCTCTGCGTCGCCCTCTCTTTATAATCAACATTTCCACGGTAGCGCCACTGGAAGGCTTCTTGAAAGTTCTTCGCGCACGAATCTGATTTTAACACCTTCATGCCAGCACTATCAACGTACCAGCCGGTTTATGTTTTCCTCATGCATCAGATCGAGTCGCGCTCGGTATGTGCGTCTTTTTGGATCTAGAGGAGAGTGGTAGCTGGTTTGTTAGTATATGAATTTTGACCTGTTTAGAACACGCCGGGTTCTTTAAGACAACAATAATGACTGAGTCTGGGCGGGATGAGAAGTGGAAATTGAGCTGGGCTTGCAATTGCTGATGGTTTCGCAATTTCGCAGTTTCCAGAACCGCTTTTCGTTTGGGTGTTGAATTGGAAGACTGTCGGAAGATGGTTAAATATTCAGGATGTTTCAAAGGTAACGTGTGGAATACGGACATGGTAGCATGCTATGCACCGTCAGCTCAACCTTGACCTTTTTACTCTCTGCGTGTGGAGGCGACTAATCCGCACTGGCTTTGCGGTTCTGTGGGGAGTTCGGCTTAACATCATGCTTTTTGGAAGTTGCAAACCCAATGACTGAGAAGGTAGCATTGGTCGAAGGCATTGATCCCCATCTTAACATTTGTCCAATTTTCCTTCAGTTGTCAACGCCAGACTCGCTGAAACTCTTCTCTAGCCTTGCCACCCCTCGCATTGGATAGGAGAAAGAGACATGAACTCCCTTGCATTAGTTGTTTCCGACGGCAAAAACTATTGCCACCTTTGAGACTCAAGGTGAGCATTCTCTGGAGTCCTTAGTCCTGTCTCGAACATGGTACGCTAATTGGAGGCATAGCGTTAAGGGCGGTAGATGTTGATATCGCCAGCGGCGAGCCAAGAATTGTTGCCTGGTTGTGGCGTGTAGATCCCCTGGCTGAGCGCGACCTCAAGGTAAACGCTGCGTGTACCTGCCGTTGCTTTATGCTCGAAACCCGTTTTTGGCCTCGAATAATGCTACGCGAGGAGACACGCAATCTGGAGCGATGCCTGTAGTAAATGAGAATAACAAGGTTATCAATTGGAAAACAGCAAGCCGTGTGTTTGCGTTGTTGCCACAATCAAGGAACGCCGCCTCGGCTGGTTAAGGCAAACGCCAAATCCGTACCAACCTGCCTGGGTTCGCTTGCCTTAAGCGCCTTTGGATGCACAAAGCTTGCCCACATTGTGGCCAATCACCCATATCTTGACATACTTGCAGTTGCTTGTGGCCGGAGGTGGCTGGGCTTGAGTTGGACATATGTTGAAAGAATGGATGTCGTCATTGTATCGCAGTAGTTGAAGAAAAGGCAAGCCTCAACACGTCTCGAATCCAATCAGTCTGACAGAGGAATTCTCGCAATGTGATGTGACGAACGCTGAGTGTCACTACACTTACCCGATGCGCGTTAACAGGCATCTGCATGGCGCGTAAGGCAAGTTAGCAGAACAGCAGAGCATATGATCATACCCCGCCTTGACCTGTCGAAACACACCTCAATCGTCATGCTCGCTACATTTACAATCCCCCACACCCGCAGAGATCCATCAAGCTATCACCATTGGACAGTCTGATCACTATCACGGTACATTGCATGTTGGCTGCTTCATCATATGGCCTCGCCAAAAAAGAAAAAGAATGCATCCAGTAACTGCTCCGTCCATAGACTATCCGTCCAGTATCGGGCTCGATCATCCTTTTCGGGTCTTTGCCAAATTGACATGTTGGAGGACGACTGTAGCCATGCTTTCAGAGGCGTTGTCCAGCCACGCTCTTGGACTCGAGGCGAGGAACAGTTTTAGCTCTGTCGGCGAGAAGATTCCTGTTCCCAAGCATTTGAATATCACGAAGGCTGCTCGGCCGTGAAGCCATCACAACATCACTCATCATACGTACACTAGTGACATAGTGTACTGTTGAGATGAGAGACATGGTTATGCATTCTGCTTCCCTTGCATGCTGCAGCGGCCAGAAACCCTCGTGTCAGTAAGGCATTCGCAAGGCGGTACAATGGCCATGAAGGCCACAAACCAAGGTGGTTGATATCGACCTTGCATATTGACAACAAACATTTGGTGGTGATGACTGGTGCACTTCCTTCGTACCAAGCCTTCGCAGAATGTAACGCGTGACAGCACGAACAGCAAATGAGCATGAACGCGGCGAGATGGAGACTTTTTCGCACGCGGCCGGACGTTGAGCAGAGGGACGGCACGAATCAAAAGCGAGTGGCTTATGTTTTCCAGGCACAGCTGCTACATTAACCTTCTAACGACATGTTGAACCCACCCACGCCACTGTCGCCATGGGCCTCGTGGAATGCCGAAAGAGAAAAAGGAAGTACAGACCAGGAACCGATCAAGTTTAGGCTGGCCAAGCACAACGACCATGGTGCTTCGGACTGTGGACCAGCTTAAGCAGCCCCAGTCCTTGTGGGCAAGGATCTGCACTGATTGACTTTGAGAATGCTTGTCGCTGCAAGTGGCTTCGTGCAGGTTTAGCGGTCTTGAAAAGCGTGATGGAATCTGTTTCGACCACAACAGCCTGCCAATGGCCCGCGGACCACTCCCGCAGAGGCAAACTTTCTCTATCCCGCCTATGCTTTTGGCTGGACGGCAGCTTTTCATACGCCGGAAGTCTTGTGCTTCAGGTTCGCCTCCCGAGAGAACAAACTCTTCATTCTCTTTCTCAAAATTCCATCCTTCTTCGTGGACATCTTCTCATTCCGAAACCGACAGTGTCTCGAGGAAATTGGGAGTCTCGTAGACAGTCCTGCATTGTGGGGTGTTCAGCATTCAATACTCTGGTCTGTTTGTACTTGGGTCTGACATAAGCTCATTCCCGATCGCCAGTGTTTTGGGCGATATCGAGACCGCCTCAACTAGTCTAGCCGCTTCCTCAGCGCCGTTCACCATCTCGATTCTTCGGTTTATTTAACACTGAAACAACGTCACCAGCCATAAACCATTCATTGAAAGCACGACCTTGTACTACAGCACACCACTTTTAATCATCAAATTCTACACGCTTGAAACATTTAATGCAGCTTTGTATTCCGTCTTGCCCAACCATTTTGGGCTGAGGAGGATGGCTACCAAGACCACCTACTGACCGCTAGAACGCCGCCTTGTTGAGCATCATTCAAAACGCAATCTTTGCGCAACTTCAACGCTTCACTTTGAGACCCTTTTGCATTCGTCCAACATAGCTGTAATACACACTCCACACTATGTCAACCTCACCCCTCCCACCCGATCCTTACGAAGCTTTGGGCATCAGCAAAGACGCTGATTCGGATGCCATCAAGAAAGCACACCGTAAGCTAGTTTTAAAGCACCACCCTGATCGAATAAAGGACCCTTCACTGGTTGAACATAATAAGAACGAGTTCCAGAAAGTTCAGCAGGCATACGAGCTTCTCATTGACTCCGTCAAGCGGCAGAGATACGACGATGAAGTCAAATTGGCGCAGCTCCGAAAGGAGCGCATGATGACAGAGCGTGAAGCGCCTCGGCCCACCTATACGAGAACAACATACGCTGCACGACCATCGCCAGCTCCTACCCAGCCCATACCCCGTGAGACACCTAGGCCTGAACCACGATATGCTTTTGAAGAAAGGACACCCGACAGCTACTTCGAACCGCAGCACAGGCACGGTTACGACGAACCACCGTCTAGAGCATCTGCCAGGAAAAGCGATAGCCCTTATGAAAAGGCTCGATCATCAGCTTCGAAACCCGGCGAGAAGAAAGAGAAGTCCAAGGCTTCAGCTTGGGACAAAGTGGGACCCGGAATGTCGATGCGAATGGCTTTTGGCCTCAAAGAGAAAGCTCAAACGGCTAAGTCGAAGGTGTCAGAAAAACAAGCACATGCAAGGAATGCTAAGGCCCGAGACCAGGAAGAACGACGAGAGCGGAGCGAAAAAGAGAAGCGCACTTATGCAAGGTATACAAGCCCAGCAGCTGACGACTTCATGAGTGAGAGTAGCGACAGCGACACGGTGGTCGCTCCAGGTCGACGCCGTGCTCGAGACAGGAGCCCAATGACCCGAGCACGAAGTCCCAACCCTCCAACAAAACCAATGTCGAGAGAAAATCCGCGAGCTAGGAGTCCCCAGCCAATGACCCGAGATATCCCTCGCGCAAGGAGTCCACAACCTGTAACACGAGATCTTCCACGAACAAAGAGTCCACAACCAATGGGACGAGATTTCCTAGCAAGAGACAGAAGCCCAGTGCCAAAATCCAGACGTCAGACGAGTGCAGAACCACCCAGAAGGAGACAGCCGTCACCACGGCCGTTCCGAAGCCCGGAATATAGCAGCGACAGCGAGGATGAAGAAGACAAGTGGGAACGTCGTCATCACGCCAGTTTATCGTATATTGCTCAATCTAAAGCCGAAGGTCGCAAAGGCCCGACTGCCGGACGACCGCCTCTCTCTCGCCACAATTCCGAGCATCTCTATTGGACAGCCGAAAGTGCACGAGAGCATCGCCCCAGTACAAGCGATAGCGACAGACAACGTCCTGCCAGCTCACACAAACATCCGAGAAGGAGTATGCCATCGGACGCCGAACCGCGCCGCCCACCACTGCACCCGCACATTTCGGCACCGGCTGGTGTGAAGGCAGCTGCCCGTACCCTTGACCGCGAGCCACTCCCAAGTAGACCGAGGCAGGGAAGTTATGATGCTAGATTCCCCGGTAGTCGAGGAGGCCTGTTTGCCGAGCTGCCCACTGAGATTAAGCGAACAAGCAGTGACCCGGTATCTCCTAGATTACCCACAAAGCGAGAAGGCGCGCTAGGAAGGGGTTCCACACTCAAACAGAGTTTCAAGCAGACCGAGCCGAACCACGATTCTGGGTATGGAACAAGCTCCGGTCCACATACGCCCGAAATGAAGGAGCATAGCCCACCACGTGAGCGTGAATCAAGACCACGAGAGACGACAACGAAGTATCGTGCCAAGAAAGACGAGGAGGACACCCACAGGGCCAAGAAGCTGAATGACGATGGGGGTGATATACATCGATTTCTCAGTCCGGAGGACGTTCAAAGGGCGGGAGAGAGAGGCCCCCGCAGTTCATCTAGATCGAAAGATCCTCAGCCACGATCATCCTCCAATAGACCCGATGGAACAAGGAGACGACCTTCAGTCACTCGTGCTGAATCGTCTTCGCAGTACGAAGAGCGACACCGCGGAAAGGTACTAGAGAGATCACCAGAAGGATGTTCTCCGTACATGCGTCGAGTTGATCCTGCAACGGTCAACTATTCGAAGTACAAGTCGTCGCCTAGCTATACCTCACATGATGACTACGTGGACTCGGCTTTCAGAAGAACTGCGCAGCAAGGAAAGAAGGTGCCGGTATGACGATCTAATTGTCCACGATTGACGAGTCTCCTTTCTGATATGCATACTACTTTGGCTTCGTAAATTTGGTGTTACCCGTTCGTACCCGTGAGCTGGGGTCAGCGGCTGGAAAAGGTGCTATAGTAGCATATGCAGGAGAGCTACGTGTTGATGGCTGTGATGGCCGGCCGAATATGGAAGCGTCTTCATTTCAGGAAAATCATGATATGACGAGTCATCTTTGGAGCTCGCAGCCGAGCTCTAGGCAGAGAATGCATTATCTTCTCCGCCATCCATGATCAACGGCATGCCTCGTATTTTTTTCATGCCATACTCCATACCCAGACTGGTTTAACAGCCACACATTAGGAACTCCAAGCATGAGTGTCTAGCAGGCGGATATTTGCCGTGTTCTTCTCATTGTCCTCCATCAAGGCCGGAAATCCTGCAACTGCGCACTTACCACGGGCAGATGAGGCAGATTGGAATATTCAAGGCGGCGGCTGGGGCTCCGTACGGAGTATATCATTACTCAAGCACACAAGATGGTATGCATTTTCAACGCTGCCATAACAGGGGAATTAGGAGGCATGAGGATACAGGAATCCTGTACACTCGTTATTAGCAGTCGAGCCCATGTGAATGCTATTTGGACAAGTGGGGAATGCAATATTGACTATTCTCGTTGTCGTTCAAATTACCAATCAGAAGCATAGGCTAGCAATGCTTTCATCCCATTTGCTTCAGCCTTCAAATTAGCTTGGAACACTAGCGGCGTCCAAGGGCGAATTTGGTTCCTGGATTGGCCCTACAGTTGTATCTTGAAGACCTGCAGCCGTTTACTCCAACCCAGCCAAGTGCGCCTGCGTTGACCGCTCGCTCACGAACTCGTTCCGATCGAGGAGTCTCCATACTCGTTCGTATGTGGTGTTGTTGTTGCTGCTGCTTTGCTCACAGTTTGCATTTCGATGCCGACGACCCTTGTTGTCCTTGTTATTCTTTGCGCAAAGCGTCTCCAAGTTGCATCATTGACCTTGCATTTCATCAAGACATTGTTTGGTTCGCCCACCTCCTCACCCACGCCCAATACCTTGCCAGAAATTGACTCGGCCTTGTACTAGATCCGCAGCTCATACTCGCCGGGAGCACCCAAGCCCAACACTGCGATCTGTAGTGCTTCCACTTGCAGGGATTCGTCTGTGCATGACCGTCGATTCCAAAGTCCATGCTCGTTCTGATGGCCCAGAGGTGAACATGAGGTGACAGCGTGCACTGTTACACTGCGGGATTTGGAAATTGGGGACAGATGGCGAATGTGGCCAGCCCAAAGAATGGACTGTCTATTGGGGCCATTAATGGCGCTCGCACTGCCTACGAAATCCACAGTTCCGTTACAGATGAGGTGTGTCAAAGCGGTGAAACAAACGTCTTTTCCAATTCCCATCTAACATGCACAGAACCAACCACTTGGACGGGCTTCCTCGGTAGCATCAAACACCCGCTCTGCGAATCCATGGCGGTCGCCCCAGCCCACTACCCCCACACGAAAAGACTACAACGCCTCCACGAACCCAAGCTCGTCTGAACAAGTCAATGGCAAGACGGGAAACAGTAGTGATGACGAGATACCAGAGAACATGTACCGACCCGACAAAGACGATCCTGAAGGATGGATTCATCGAGACAAGCTGGCAAAGATTGAGAGCGAGGAGTTGCAGGCAGCTGGCATCCATCTCGCAAATGCGCGCACAAGGAGTCAAAGTAGGGTAAAGAGCGTGAGAAGCAACGCCAGTAATGACGTTGGCAGCAGGCGAGACGAGAAGCGCCAGCGCCTGCAGTCGCCTGTTGAAATTGAGGATGAAGTGGAAGTCGACCGCTCACATTGGGACTTGCGCCTGCCCGAGGAAATTGAGGCAGAGAATAACGCTGTGGCTCTTCAGATGTATACCAACCCTGTTCTCAGGAAGTCCGGCTCGAAGATTCCTGTCATGACGAGTAGTCCTCTTCCCATACCCTCGGAACGGTACGAACGAGACACCCCGATCGCGAGGAAACGAACTGCGAGTGGGACTATGAGTTTTGAGGGAGATCTGAGTGTGTCAAAAACGCGCAACCCCGGCTCGAGCAGGGATGACAGCGACACCACATCCTCAGCCGTCGCTTCAAGCAAGCCAGGCTCACCTCAAAAGCCTAGATCCACGTCAGCTAGTATTGCGTCTCCGCCAGCTTCAATTGCGAAAAAGACCAGTTCGGCTGGTAGAAAGGTCTCAGCACCTCCCAGGGCTAGTCCCTCGCCAAGTCAGAGACCCGGGACAAGATCAGGCGAGCAAGACAGACCCCGAACGGCGGTCAACAAGCCTGAAGGCGATCCGCCCTGGTTGGCGACCATGTACAAGCCAGACCCCCGACTTCCTCCTGATCAGCAGCTCATACCGACACTGGCAAAGAAGCAGATGCAAGCTCAATGGGCGGCAGAAGGTGCTGTGCCAAAAGCATACGATCGAGAATTCACCCCGATAGATATTCACGACGATGAAGACCTATCAAAAGATTCGACGAGACGAAAAAGCAGGACGCCAGCACCGGTAGAAGAGAATATACAGGATGAAAAGCTGGCAGAATCAAATGCGATTGGTCTGCAACCCGTGAGTAGCGTACGGAGCACTACTGGCCGCCCAGGAACCTCAGGCAGCGTCACCGGATGCTACAGCACTATGCCAAAGGTGATCAGCCCACCGATGCGGGAGAATAGTCCCAAGACCGGATCAGGACCAACGTCGGGACCGACAGGGCGGTCGACCAACATGCCACCTCCCACTCGGATGCAAGCTCAGAATCTAGCAGACGACAACGAAAAGTCAAAGAAGAGTTGTGGTTGCTGCGTCGTGATGTGAAAAGAGCGGCACAGCGGAGGTTCTTATGACACGAACTTTATATTTGTGAGCGAATTTTTGTACCTTCCAACCCAAACTTTTCGCATCAGAAGATGGCAGACTTCCGGAGAGGTTATGGGGTCGCTACGACAGAGTCTTCAATGCTCTCCTTCCTTTCTTCCCTTGATTGTAGATTAGGGAACTTTCAAGCAGGCGTAACGTTTTCTAGGGCCTCTTATGTTCACGGGCACTAACTATACCCTTTTTCCTTCGAAGAAAGTTTCTTGAGTTAACGCACAGACCGGAAGGAAGACAACGAAGCCAGTTCGGTGTACAAAAAGAGCTGCATTAATCTTCAAAAGACACGAAAGCATTCATTAGTCAGCCGCAGGAAGACGTAGGAAAAGGAAAAGATAATTGATTTTCGCAGAATTTTTGCGGTTCTCCAAACCAATTCATGCTCCTCACCCATACATAACCTTGAGCGACTTAATACTAGCTGAGTTGTAGCTATCAGTGCAATGAAGATGCCAGCATTAATATTTGATGACAGGATCAGGAGTTGCTGGGTGCAGAGCATGTGAATGCAGGAGCTACCAAGGCTGAGCTTGCTCCCGCCTCAACTACATACAGTATATAGTCCCTATGTTTTTGCTGAGAAACGCTGACTCCTCTTCCATCCATAATTCGACTTTGATTTTACTTTGCCTCTTTAACCAGCTTTTCTACTCTGCGCGAAAGCGTACGCATGAATATAAGCAGCATCACACAAAATAAAGTAATACCTTCAACAGGCGAGCTACACGAGCCATAGCATCTATGAAACCCGTCTTAGTCGGCTCAATCCGGCATGGACTGGACGACTTGAATTTCGCAAGAGACTGGAAGCAGTTCTATCTAAAGATCTAGGACAAATGCCTGTGATGGCATTCGGCATTGCCTGGCACGGAGTCAATATGCCCGCACAAACCTTGTTCAACTTTCCCAATGCCAGGAGCAATAGAGGCAACGACCTCATGAACCCGCCCTCTTATCAACCTTAAAACTCGCCTCAGTGACGGTTCAGGGCCGGCTGTATCGTGAAATCGTTGTCTTAGGCACTGGTCGTATTTGCTCAACGCGGTCCAGCTTCTTATTGGCCAACGCTTACCATCGATACCCAACCTTCGGACGAAATAGCAACAGCAGTTCAGCCACTGACCCAAATCCGTTTGACGAATGGTGATGGCAAGGTTTTGCTCACCTGGTTTTTGCAGCTGTTTGGAGGCTGATTCGATAAAGATCAGGCCGTGAGATTCCGCTTAGGCGCCATTCCACTTTTGGGCTGCCCATGGGAGGCCACCCCCTCCTCGAAGCTATGGGAGGCCACGCTCGGCAGGGAGATATCGACCCTGTCATATCTCTCAACATTCCCAGTATGTGTGCATACAAGTCATCCACCTCGCATCGTTCACATTCGAAAGACTGAGATCACCAGAAAGTACGTATTACCTCACCACATCTCGATTAGGTAGAGAGGTAGCAGGACTTGCATGCACAGATAAGATTCACTACCACACGGCGCCATTTTTCTGAGTTCGGGAGTAGACAAACCCTCTATGCTAACAAGAGGCGGGACGCTACGTACTAGGTCTAAGCTTGGGCTTTCAACCGTTCACTCAAGGAATCGCATCCCAATTACTCAACCCCCCCTTTCCAGCAACCTATACTGAGAAGAATCCGTATTGACCTGGCCGTATTTCCCTCATTGAACCCCGTTACGGAACCTTGGGCCGTTGTTCACAGCTAATATTTGAGGTCCACCCGGTCCGTCGCCAAGCATATCACCTTTGTAGGAGTTGTCAATGGATCTTCGAGAGCATGCTGTCGCAGGATATAGAGCAACCCTCACTGTTTGTGGAGCTACATGGCCTATTGTGCTGTCCCCATCCCATAGCACTGTGTCAGAGTATGGCTCCAGTCTGACAGTGTCCATATCCAGCACAGAAAACTGGCAAAGTACGAATGACGGACTCGCTCATAGTGACAGCGGCCTGATGGTATCTGATGCCGATCTCGGCACGGTATTGCAGCCACAAGGATTCTCGTTGCGCATGTGGAAGCATTACAAAATTACCAGGACGAAGGATCATCCCATCTGGACAGATCCATGCATTGGACTTTTCGGCGGACATTGCGTAGTAATGTCCAAAGGCTAATGCCGCAGGAGGCGGCTTACGAAGGTCGCCTCCACCAAAGTCCTTCTCAGGTGGCCTCAAAATGCTTTGTGTCTCAGCAAGACGTTATTGCTCCCCAAAACATCGCGTCAACATGGGTGAGTGCCGGAGACATGCCGGATCTTCCGTTTCATGGCGACCAGGTTGCGACCCATACCCATTTCTGGGACCTCGGGATAATGGACAGAGCAGATGCTGGCACTAAAACCCCAATGTCAGACATTCTTTCTGGCATACACCCATCTCATGCTTTAGGATCGGATGATCCACCTGCCACGGTCAACGAAAACGACGAGGACGTCGATTTGTCGCATCCGGAGGACTCTCTGACGTGCCCAACTGATGGATGTCGCAGGCACTTCAGCCAGCGACACAGCTACAAGTAGGTAATTTCGGGTCCCATGTCAGGAGCACGCAAGTGCAAGCAATTTGCATTGAGTTGTATTCATTCTATTGGGGCTGTTGTAGATGTAAGATCGACGAACGATCTACCTAGCTATGTAACCTTAAGAAGTGTCGCGATTGCGCCTGCCAATTATCCTCACGTGACAGTCTGCCCTTCCTTTCGATTGTCGCTGTCCTCAGCGATATCGTCGCATTCACCACACGGAGTCATCGTATTCCTGAGTAGCTTCCATTGTCTCAAAGCCTTCACCTTCACCGGAGTCTCCCTCCTCCATTTCTTCTTCCATGCCTTCCTCATTTCGTATGTCCTCGCCATATTCGGCGTCCTCGAAGGCGGTGTCGGCAGCGTATTCTGCAGCGCGAACAGCGAAGGCGTCGTAACCAGCATCAGGAACCGTAGCTTCAGGAAGTGTAAGATTGGTGCCAGCGACCTGGGTAGAGAGTGCTTTGAAGCCTTGGACCAACTGTCGAGAAGCAGCCATCACCACATCTTCTTGAGGTACCCATGCCACCGCTCCTGTTTCAGCCTCTGCAGCATCTTCCTCGAGTGCATCAGCTTCGGTTTCGCCATCTTCAACGGATTCAGTAGCAGTAGCCTCAGCAGCGACTTCAGCAGTCGCTTCTGTAGCCTTCTGCAACTCTCGAGGGTTGAACATCAAGCTGCGTTGCAATGGTCGAGGGTCGTTCCTCTTCTCCGAGCCAGCCAGCAGCTCGTCAGTGGTGAGCTTGGTGACAATGAGGTTGGTGGTCAGGCCTTCGTGCTCGGTAGGGGTAAGGAACTCGCACTTTGGCCATTCTTTGATGTAGTCCACCTTGCAGAACTTGCCTGATTTCTTGAGATGATTCTTCATTTCCCGAAGGGCCGTGGCGTCGCCCGAACAAGCGGCAAGTCTAGATAGGTTGAGTAAGACAATCAATCCGAGCTTGCTTCGGGTGAAGGCAACGTTGACACGTTTCTTATCGTCGAACATGCCGATCTTGTCGCCGATCACGCAGTCTAGAACCACGTATTCGAATTCGCGTCCTTAAGCACCATCGACAGTGTCGATCTCCAAGTTAAAGTACCCTGGAAACTTCTTTGTCCTCATATTCTGGTGGGCCTTTAGGTACAGATTCTTCTGATCGGTGTACTGGGTGAGGATAGCTACCTTCCCCGTTGGCACCTCAGTGAGAAGGGATCGCAGTAGGGACACCGCCAGGTTGACTCCGTAGAGCGCTTGGAACTCGCATGATTTGGAGCCTGTCGGGCCAATCTCAACACGATACTTGATGTTCCGCTTCTTCGCATCGAGGGGTGCTTTGAAATCAACCAGAAAAGCATTAGTGTAGTTTCCAGACAAGAGCTTCGCAGCGATAGCTCTAAAGAGACCAGTACCAGGTCTCGCAGCTAGATCCTTTCCCGATGACAGCGAGTTGTTGTAGAAATACTGGGAGATAGGGCGTGCGATCTCAGGGTGCATCCGCTATTGGGTGTCCAACATAACGAAAGGGAAGCCAGCGTAGATGAGTCTTGTCATCAGGGCAAGTTCCTTCTGTTTCGCGGTGACTGCGAACTTCTGGTTGACTTGCGCCATAGGCTTGAGTTAGCTGTGGTCCCCAACCAAATAAATGCCAGGATTTCGTGTGAAACGAGTAGCAAAGATTGGCAAGAGGTTATATTCGACTTCTCGTGCATTCTCATCGCCGGTAAGGGCGACGGTACAGTCCTTAAGAATGTCCATAACTCCTTTGCTTCCGATACCTGTTGTAGTACCGACGACCACTCGAGCCTTCTGTAGAATCTCGGTATACAGGTTGAGAGCTGCATTGCCCAGTTCCTTAGTCAGCTCCGCAGACAAATCCTGACCGCTGATCTTGCGCTTGATTAGAACCACCAGTCGGTTATGCTTCTCCTCATAGCCAGGCCATGCAGGTAGAAAACCATTGTTACCATCTGGCCAGAGCCCTAGAGCCTTCATCATATAGGCTCCAGCTGACAAGCTAAGGTGCTTGACTCTTGGATCATTGATATACGGTATCATCGTTTCCCGACTCTTATTTACCACGTAGTGGATCATTTCCTGTGCCTCTAAGAGGTCTTGCAGAATCTCTTGGATGTTGTCAGGGAACGTAGGAGGGCGAGAG
Organism: Herpotrichiellaceae sp. UM238; assembly: GCA_000315175.1. Classification (NCBI taxonomy): domain Eukaryota; kingdom Fungi; phylum Ascomycota; class Eurotiomycetes; order Chaetothyriales; family Herpotrichiellaceae; species Herpotrichiellaceae sp. UM238. The sequence continues at coordinate 290,184 of AMYF01000073.1, forward strand.
TTCTCCGGTCGCTCGGTATTGGCCGTGATGGGGAGGTTTTAAATAGCCTTCTCTGACCCCTTAGAGTGCAGGCGAACGACGTAGCATCCGTACTCATCAGCAAGATGAGGGTATGTGAGGGTTATGTGGCTTTGCTTTCGCAGGTCCTGGATCTGTTTGTCGATGCCAACTGCGATGTTATCCACGCCAGCATTTGAAGGAGAGAAGATAATGTGCACGCCGCGGGTAGGCATTAGCAGGAATGGAATGCAGGATTGAATGATGGTGTAGGTCTTGCCAGTACTAGGTGGTCCTTGTGTCACTGCGAACCCTCCTAGTGCCTTTTGTAGGTTGGCGATGACATCTTCCTGTTTACCGTAGAGACTCATCAGAGATCTAGCATCTTCGATCTTCAGTGCTTTCTTGGGAACAATGAAGAAGTCGCGTTCTTCGAGTTCATCGAGCCGGCGGGCTTGTAGGATAAATGACATGCGGGTGGTGAAGTTAGTGAAAGGGTCGACCACACTAGCACAAACCAAACGATCGAAAGAGCTGAAGATCGTCTTGTCAGCTTTCTATTGTCGTTCGAATTTCACAAGGCATTTATTCCCTGGATCCGCCTGAATGTATGCTTGAGCCTCGTCAACGCTAAGTGCTGCGTCAATATCTAGGACATCTGGGTCGTCTGCTCTGTAGGCCCCGACGTCTCTCATCCATAGTCTAACAACGACGCCACAGACGTGCTGCGACGGGGTGAGACCGATCGGTTCAACCACTCTAAAGGTCTAGCGCTCCTTTCTCGAGCCTTCAAAATCATTATTCTCATCGAAGCTGATCTTGAGAGTGTCTCCTTAGCGCAGGCGAAAACTACCTTCAGTACCTGGGTCGAGATAGCCATAGTAGATAGAGTCCTTTTAAGCTGTTCGGCAGCAAACTAGGTGGATCGTATGTGGTACAGCTTCAAAGTCTTGGATATCTTCCTTGAGAATCTCCAATTCTTTAGTATGAGTGAGGTACTGAATGGTAACGTATTCATCAAAGCTGAAGAAGCTGACCATACGTTGGAAACCCGTATTTTGCAGATCGCCGATTGGTGCGAGGGTTTGTTTAGTGAAGGACCATCTCTTTTTGCCTAGATGGAATCGACCCAGCAGGTCAGGATTACGGGCGATGAATTCGGCGAACACCTTGATTTCCTCGATGGTGGTAGCGTAGCCGGCCAGGAGAACGCGGGTGCAGGCATCATCCTTCAAGGCTTCAGCAATGCGTGTAGCCCAAAGCGGCGTTCGGTAATAGACACCTCGTTCAAGGAACCTCCCGTCGTGGAAGATATCGAGCAGGATAGGTGTCTCCCCTTGTTGTCTGATCTTGTCGATGAGGTCTCGAGTTTGCAGAGGAAGTAGGCTGATCTCTCGTTTCTCCTCGGTGGTGAGATGAGCGAGGTCGGCGAGGTTTGTCAGCCGCAGGCCTCGGACGGTGGTCTTCCCCTGTCTGAGGGATTGGTAATAGTAAGTGGCAAACACCTCATCCAGATCGTCATCTGGTACCATATTCGTGAGGTTAGGTGGGTTCTCCTCTTCTATCTGATCGTCTTCATCCTTGGTGTAAGCTAACTCGGCAGGTTCTGTGGGTTGGTCTGTTCCAACACTCTCCTGGACTTTCGAAGTGATCTTGATGTAGGGTTGAAAGTAGTCGAGACGAATAGCGACCTGGGTGGACACAGAGTCACCACCGGCAGTGAGTATCGCCTTTCCGGTATGTCGATCCATAAGGTAGGCCTTGACGGTTTTCTGGAGTTCTCGGCGGGCAGAGGTGGGTAGGATCTCGCTGCGGAAATTGAGTTCACCGAAGGCTCGGGTAACCCGTGCCTCGAAATCGAGGTCGGCTTTGGACTTTGGTGCATCGTCGAGGTTTAGAGTGTTAGGTTCCAGAGCCTGCTCCTCTTCATTGGTCCCTTCTGTTGCGAAGCCTGTCATTATATTTTCCACCTCTTTTGCGACATCTCGTGGGATGTCTTCGCACTTAGTCTCTTCGAAACCCTCACCAGCGATAGCTTGATAATGGCCGAAGACCTCGACAGCATCGCCAAGCTTGATCTGTCCTCGATCCCGCAAGTAGATCCAGAGTCGGTGAGCTGGGGGTTCTGGCAATGGCCATGGCATGAGTTGGGCGGTGTCGGATCCATCTTCTTCTCGCAACACGATACCCAGTTGGAGGAGGGTTGGCTGAGTCTGTACAGTACCAACGATTCGAAGGATTGTTGCCAATTGTTCGGCGTAGAAATTGTTGGTGTTGTCGAGGCCCACCTGTCGGTTAAGCTCCTCGACTTCTGAGTCTTTGGCGTATCTCATCAGGCCATGAATGCTCGGGGTGAGTAGGTCTGGGAGTTGGGCGTTCATAGATTTGGCCAGAGCCCGAAGTCCACAGAGGAGGCCGGTACCGTCCACGTCGAGTGCTCTCCATCCCCAAGGGAAATCTTGAGCCAAGAGTCTGTCGGCCTCAGGAGGGGAAGCCTCAGGGGGAACAGTAGTTGGGACATCAGCTAAGGACTCGTGTGTTGTGGGGGGTTCGCTCGCAGTGGTTGTCTCATCAGCCATCGCTGCTTTGCTTGCTGCGGCCATTTCTGCTTTCTGTTTTTTGTGCTCAGCACGCTTCTTATTGGCCATCTTGGAGTTTAGACGGTCGAGGATCGACTGAAAACAGTAAGATTGATTATGCGAATAGAAGGTGTGTGTAGTTTGAATATTGAGATGTGGGTAGAGATGCTGATGTTTGTTATCCGTGGATGGAACTCAGCAGATACGTTCCCAAGTGGGGTCCGCGAGCGAGTGACAAATGGAAACATCGCATTCACTGCCTGTCATTGCGAGTGAAGTGATACTTGTATGTAACAAGTGAAGATTTTCCAAATTTCGTGTGTAGAATGTCCATTGGATGTGATGTAGAATATAATATGTTGATACCATAGATATGGACCTGCAAGTATCTGGGACGCCAACATCCTCATCAACGCCAAAAGCGAAGGGATGGAAACGCTACCCAGACTCCAGGATTTGTATTGTTCTTTTTGATAATTAACGACGACGGCGTCGTCGCTGTTAAGCTTCGAATTGTTCAACCAGCTCGGGTACCTGTTCTCGTAGCTCATCTTCGTGTATCCATGAGTCTTCTGCTGGGCCGTAGCCTTGCCAACGTATTCTGTAGTAGGACCGGCGCCCGCGATCCCCAGGTTGGCGGCGTAACTCTTTTGTCAGGATCCGGTCAATCAGGTACCTTTCCTCGCCTTCCACCAGGATTGGTGGGGGAGGAGGGGCCTTTGCCGTTTATCCAGGTTTGGCGGGTTCGAGATGAACACAGGAAATCACTGGGTGTATGCTCCAACTGTCTGGCAACTCAAGCTCGAAGGCGACCTTGCCAATCCTGCGGCGGACGCGGAATGGCCCAACCTTGCGTACATCAAGTGCCGAAAGTCTAGGCAACTTGTAACCAGGATTTGTACCCTGGGCAAGCTTTAACCAGACGAAATCGGCTTCCGAGATGGGTGTGTGGCGTTGATTGAAGTATCGAGCTATTCTTGCCTGTGCCAGACGTAGAGTATCAGCTGCTTCTTCCCTGATCTGACGGCGGGTTCCCCAGAATTCATCAGCCGCAGGAGATTCGGCGCGGGGTGCGGCGACATTATGTTCCGGATTAATGCCAGATCGAGCGGGCACACCATAGAGCATCTCAAATGGGGTCCGTCCCGTGCTAGCATTTGTCGCGGTGTTCAGGCCATATTCAACGTCCGGTAGGATCTCTTCCCAATCTGTAACCGCTCGAAATTGTTGGGGATCCGCAATCAGACATCTCAGGGCGGTCTCAACGGTCTGATTGGTACGCTCACTTTGGCCATCGGCGGCAGGATGGTAGGCTGCGGTGAATGCCAGGTCCACTCTGGCACGCTCGAACAATGCCCGCCAGAAGCGCGAAAGGAAGCGAGGATCTCTATCAGAGATGATTGCCCCTGGAAGACCATACTTTGAGACGCAATGGTCGAAGTATCGAATAGCCCAATCTCTTGCGTCCCACGTTACCTTGCCTAGCACCAACGTAATGAATTTTGTGAACTTGTCGGTGATCGTCAGTAGGGCGTCAGAACCGAAGCGAGAGATAGGTAGGTTCACGATAAAATCAATACTCTGGGCTGCGAAAGGTTGATCTGGGTAACGAATGGTCTGCAGGGTCCCAAGTGGCGGCACATTAGCTGGCTTGCTGGCGGCACAGACTGCGCACTTGTGAATGTACGCCTTAACCGCTTTCGTGAGGTTTAGGATGTAGTAATTAGGACGTAGGCGCTCAATAGTGCGATTGATTCCCTCATGGATTAACCGATCGTGTGCCTTTTCAATAAATTGATTCTGGAGCACAGCAGGAATGCAGAGACGTTCGTGGCCAGTCTCAGTCATCTGGTACATCAATTTAGTTGCTGGATCAACTCGAAAGGTCTCAAACGTGGTGGTCGGTCCTTCTTCAGCATCAGAAGTTCTTCGGATCTGCTGTAGGATGTGCTTGTAGGTGTCCGACAATTTAGGATCACGTAGCATATTGCGTACGATATCGCGTTTAAGCCGAGTTCCCATTGCCAGCAAATCGGCACGCCAACCGTCTGTGTCCTGGTCCTCGGATGGCTGGTTATGGATCGGCAGGCACACAAACTCCCTGTGAGGTTGGATTGTGAGAACCTTCTGGATGCGTGACAGGCCATCTGCATTGCGATGTTCTTTGCCCGGCTTGTGCTTGAGTGTCATCCGGCCTTCAAACTTCGATAGGAAGATTCGCCAATTGTTCAGACGATCAGACCTCTTTCCTTTCAGGGCATTCGTATCTTTACAGGTGTGGACTATTGCCTGATGGTCACACCAGACTGTGAACTGCCCATGGTCGGTGAAGTGAGGTAGCTTGTGAAGGGCCCATACCAGAGCTGCCGTCTCCAGTTCGGTTGGCCAGTATCTCGACTCGGCCGGTGTCAAAGCCTTCGAGAGGTAGAGAACAACTCTCTCCTTAGGCGGACTCGAGTCATCGAGTTGGTGTACCGCACAGCCAAAACCGAGTTCCCGGCTGCCATCAACGTAGAAGACGAATTCACCTTTGACGAAATCTGGGAATGCCAGTACCGGTGCCGCGCACAGGCGATCCTGAAGAGTGGTAAAAGCCTTTCGAGCTGCTTCGAGTTGCTCGTTAGTGGTAAAATCTGCCAATTGTTTCCCATCCGCATGTCTTTCCCTAGGCTTCCCTTTCAATGGAGCTTCTTTGAAGCCAAGAGTCTTGAGTTTAACCAATGGCTCGCACAGGGCTGCGTAGAATTCCACAAACTTCCGGTAGTAGCCAAAGAGGCCGATGACATGTTCCAGCTGACGCAATGTGGTTGGAAATAACATCTGTCGTATGGCTTCCGTCTTGTCTTCTGTAGTGCTCAATCCCAGCCGAGACACGTGATGCCCCAGGGCTTGTATAGATGGGTACGCGAAGTAACATTTGGCAAGGGAAAGGGTAATGCCGGAGTTCTGCAGGAGGCTAAGAACCTGGCTCAGCTGCGTCAAATGATCTTGGAGGTTGCGGCTAAAGATAATGATGTCGTCCACATATACTAGAACGAACTTCCATAGGTATTCTGCGAACAATCGCTCCATGCGATGTTGGAAGAATCCTGGTGAGTTGGCCAGTCCCATTGTTGCCACGCATAACATTTCCTGACCCCTATGAGGGCTGACGAAGGCTGTCTTCCATTGGTCTTTAGGATTGATCCGTTGCTGGAAGAAAGATTTGACGAAGTCGAATGATGAAAAGACGACCGCTCCTCCCAAGGCTTGTAGAATAGTGTCCTGCCGGGGTAGAGGGTAGGCATCTGGATACAGGGCTAGATTCACCCGCCGTAAATCAACGACAACGCGAGGCTTGCCGTTCTTCCATACCACGAAAGCTGGAGAAGCTGCGGCACTAGGTTATCCCAACGGCACTTTACGTACCCGGCCTTGCTCGATAAGAGGATCGATAACATCATTCATAGCCTTCTAGTCCCTCAGTGAAAGGTTGTACGGGGCCTGTTTGAGTCTAGAGAGGTCCGCATCGGGTTTGAATGGGATAGGCATGGTGACTTCGTCGTTGAACATGCCCATATCTTTGCTGAATAGCTTAGGGAATCTAGCTATTAGATCGCGCACCTTCTGTTGGTATTCCGGGCCCCACGCGTCCGAAACGTTGGCTTCATTAGCTGGTTCCTCATCGTCGGTAGGTTGCAGGCTAAACGGCGTCCCCACGTGTGGCATTTCAGAATTATCCTCGTTGACAGCTTCACCTTGGAATATCGACTCCATATGGAGCGAGATGTTTGGATTTGAGGTGACTGTCAAATCGTCGTAGGCCTCGCCCAAGGCCAGCAACTCGCCTTTTACAATGTAGATTGGGGCCGAACCTAAATTGGCGAAAGGTAAATAGGTAGTGCTCCCAGCTACAATAGCCTTAGCAACGGTGCCCCATTCTCCAATGTCCGGTTTGCGGTGCTTAGATAGCGGTTGCACCAGTAGATCTTAACGATTAGAGTTCTGTCCAGTCGTGGTAACCATCAAGTTGATGCCTTGCCCTGGGAGGACGATTATGGAGTGAGCGGCTCTAAAACGAACTTTGCGTGGACGGGTAGGTGGAATAGGCTCATCGCGATAGGTTTCAACCGTATTTTGTAGTGCTATGAAATGTCTTTGCACTCTGAGTGCCGGTTCGCCATTTGGGCCTTCCCAGACAAAGTCCATCTGGTTGGGTGCCATAAAACTAGTTCCTAAGATACATGGTACAGGTAACTGATCAACGATATGTACTTCGCCGTACAAGTACAATTTTTCACCATCTTCGGCTGTCAAACAAACTGGGAAGTTTGTAATGTAGGATGTTGTTGTCAGGGCTCCCTTACCGATACCATGCAGCTTCAAACACGCATAGTCCGGCATTGGTGATTCCTTAACCCTTAGAAAATGTTGCAATATGTCCCTGCGGATAAGCGATACTCCAGTGCCAGTATCTGGGCATAGGGAGTATTTAGTGCCATCTTGTGCTTCGGCCTCGACCCGAGATGGAGCATATTGCTTTTCTAAAGTGAAGGTAGGAATGTGAATAGAATACACATGATCTTCTTTGATACCATTGTTGTTGTTGTAGCTCATAAAAGATAGCCCTGGTGTTGATACAAGATTAATAGCTGAGTTGGTGTCTGTCAGCTCAGCTTCCGACCCACAGGCACCATTCTGCGAGGCGGGATCTAGTTTTCCTGCTCGATGTCAGGGTCAGGAATAGCATTTTCCTTATCCCCTTCATCGGCAAAGTGCACTTGATTGGTGGCTTTTGGTCGCATTGGACAGCCATTATCGAGATGTTCGGTCGAGCCACAGTGAGTGCAAGGATATCGAGGACGTCCTGCAATCAGGTTTGGCAACTGACGGCGTGGTGGTGCTGGGCGTGCATTCCAACGCGGTGGAGTTGGCGGTTGTGGCAGAGCACGATTTGGGCTGGCAGGTAACGCTGGTTGTCGGTTGTTGTATCCTGCCTTAGGTGAGGTGTCGAAAGATCGGTAACCACCACCTGAATTGGGTCGGTCGTTAGAGTATGATCGAGGACGAGCATAACTCTGTTGTTGTTGCCAGAGCCGACGAGTAGCAAACTCCATATTGACAATCTGTTGCAAGAACACTTCCAATGGCATCACGCCGTAATTAGGCACCGATACCTGTAGCAGAGGATCCATGTCCCGGTACAGGCGACGAACGATTTCCTGAGGGTTGGAGACACCAGCTTCCATGAGCAAGTTCTGCTTCTGGATAAGATAGGTTCTCAAATCCAGCTTATGCTCGGTACTGAAGCTGAATTTAAGAGCATCGGCTTCATTCTCAACTTGCATAGGATCCCGATGGAATCTGTTGCGTAGCTGGATGCACCAGGTATCGACGCTGTTCTCCATTGCTGCAATAAGGTGGTCTGGCAATGAATCGTACCATACCTGTGCAAGATCTTGCATACAGAGAGGCAACACGTCCAACACTGCATCGTGTCCGTATCGATTAACCATTGTGGTGATACGCTTGATGTATAACTCAACAGAAATCGAGCCATTGTAGGTACCCATCTCTTGTGGCTTCAGCACTCTTCCTCTTCGTGGAGGCGATGCGTAGGGTCGGTGATCAGGGCGTGGAGGGCTGCGTCTGACCGGCCCAGGTGCGTTTGGCTGGTGCTGAGCTTGCTGTCCGATGTATGGACCATACTGTTGAGGGTAGGCTGGAGCTTGTGGTGCACCGTACCCAGGATATTGTTGGTACGCAGGCATCCCACCGGCCGCCGGATTGGGTAATCCTGCGAAGTAGCTGGCCTCCCGTGGTGGTGGTTGGTACCGAGTGTTGAGATCAGTACGAGGAATGCTGTACTCGTACGAGGGTGCTCGTTCTCGTTGTCCAGGACGAGGCACGTCCTCGGTTCTTTCCCGTCGTTGGAAACGAGGTTGCTGTCCAGGCATCACAGGTGACGTTTGAGGAGGGGTGGCCAAACCGCTGAAACGCTCGATCAATTGTCTCTGTTGAGCCTCAGTCATAGGGTTGGCGTCGAGTTGTTCACCCGTTCTTCTGACGAGAGATGCTCGATCGGCGTCCGGCAGTGTTGTCAAAACACCCATTGCCAACGCCTGGAGTTGGGCTGTGGCAGAGGTCCTCAAGCGTGCCAGGTCTGGATCTGCGTTTCTGTCACCAAAGGCCAGAATGATAACGGCTGCATCCCGACGTTTCTCATTGTTGGAGTAGGCTTGGGTTGGGCCTTGTTCATCGGGTGCAGGATTAGGTGCCGTTGCAGCGTCAACGGCTGGCCCAGACGGACCAGCTCGCGGTTCGTCAGGCATGTCTAGAGGTGGCAGGGTGGTTGAGGTGGTGGGTAGAGCGGTTGGTGGTGTTGGGGCGGCAGATATATCTCTATAACCCAAGGTGTGCCTGAAAGATTGCACAATCTCGGGGCTATCGGGTGGACTGCTCGCTCCTTCCACGCGTGGAACTTCCCGATAATCTTGGAAGGTGGGGGTATGATAATTACTGGGTTCCGACAACCGAGGAATCGCAGGGTAATTGATGGCAGGCGAGTTGTAATCGAACTGTGGTTTGATAGGCGTAGACACCAACAGTTCTGATTCAGTCTCAAGTCTTCCCTGTCTTGTGGTTCCCGACGTCGGTTGCGGTATTCTTGTTGGTGATTTTGGGCCTGATTCCTGATTCTCAGGTATACCAATGCTCTGTAATTCTCTTGCTCCAATTTTTCGACGTGGTTTTGGTGGCATAAGATCAGCCCCAATGTGTTAGGGTGCGGGAGGTATTTGATGTTCAGTGGTTAAATTGTATGGTAACGGACGCTCGAAGTCGTCGACGAGAGCTTAGCCCTACCGGTCATCCAGATGCAAATCTGTCCGATAAAACACCGCCAACGCCACGTCTGGCTTGTTCAGTACCTCATGTAACTGGAGGACTGATTACCAGGTAAGGTCGGTAAGGGTGAACGGGTTGAAGAGGACTGTGTCAATTCACAGCCAGAAAGCGCGTACTGGAGGACTAGGTGTTCGAAAGACGTATTCTCGCAATGAGAATGGAGGCGTTGCTACCAGATTGTCAGGAGCACGCAAGTGCAAGCAATTTGCATTGAGTTGTATTCATTCTATTGGGGCTGTTGTAGATGTAAGATCGACGAACGATCTACCTAGCTATGTAACCTTAAGAAGTGTCGCGATTGCGCCTGCCAATTATCCTCACGTGACATCCCAGGTCCACATACCTGACAATTTGGTCTTCTTGGATCCATCCCTAACAGTCCTGTAGTATGCACGTGAAGAGCCACTTGCGGCTTCACTTTTGCCATCATTCGATTTGCGGTTATAGCTCTTACCAGGAGAAAGACCTGAAAAGACGCGTCAATACAGTTCACCGGAAGGCCAAGATTCCCTGCCCCATTGAATCATGCAAATATTCCAGAAACGGAGCCCGAAGAGGACTCTCCAGGAAGGATGCCTTGAAAAGACATCTGCTGAGCCATGGGATGACTCCCAATATGATCAAAGTCATTCAGGATCTGGGTCTCCCGGAAGAAAATCATGATCGCTCCACGCCGGACTCGGATGCTCAGGATGCGTCTCTGAACATGGATGCGATTTCCGACTTCGAGATCCTCTAACGCATGCACAGCCTGACGTCCGTCACTCCTCGAATACAGGATCAGTCATGTCTCAATCCTCTGCAATGGCAAGCGTTCCGTTTGCAAGTATATCGGGACCATCTTTCGTTGTTTCAGCCTTATCGCACAGCGTGGATGCCTGTGGTCACGACAAAAGATACCGTAAGGCGCTGCGTGGGTGTGACCTTTTCCCTTAGTGTTTCAGTATTCAGCCACAGGGCTCTGGAGTATCAGATTTCTACAAGATCGGGATCGTTCGGGCCGTTCTCATCCATAACTGATCTCAGTCGCCTTGTCCCATGAATTTGATGGCACAAATTCCTCATGAATATACTTCACGGAATGAGACACTTATTCGGCGTGCCACAGGACAATAATTTATTCGCGGCAAACGCGACAGTCAGCCGTCGACCTGGACTAAAGCGCGTCATCTTCCATGGATTTTCACTTCGTTCTTTCGCTTCAGGTCAGTCATTTCCCTTTGATTTTGGGCTCTCACTGACAAAGCAAATGACTGCACATTGCACATGCCGGCCTCGCCAGCATGTTTGCAGGCCAGAGCTAATGCCGTCCGATGCATCCATCTGCTTCCGAGCCACATTACATGTGAAATACTAAGCTAGCTTTCACAGTTCTGGAGCAAGACACAAATTTGTTATCCCACCGGTTATGGCATGTATGACACTATCCTGTGTCTTTCTTTCTACAATCACGACATGATCAAAAACCTGTCATCGAGGTTGGGTAGAGCGCAACAGGACTTACGTTGACTGCAGCAGAGGTGCTCTACGTAAACCGTCAACTAGGTGGGCTCTCCATTACTATCTATGCCTTCATTTAAGACGACATGCATCACCGTCTCAATGGCCAACCTTCAACGCCATGTCGTAAACACTCTCGCCAGAGTTTGTACGGCTCTTTCAAACCCTGATCAACTATTTGTCCTATCTCGGCAATCTATACTGGAATGCGCTCAGTGTATTTCGGCAGTGTTGCGTGCTTGGAGACTCTGCAGGATGGAAAGACTTTGCTCACAACAAGTTCAAGAGCTTGCGACTATGTTCTACGCTTGCCATCCAGCGGGCATCTGATATTTCAACCTTGTACAGCCCTTGACGATTCATATCAAGCTCCTACCAAGCCAGATCAAAACGACTGCTTCAATAACATGGTCATTATGGTCATGACTTTCGCCAGCTTGACAGACGCGTGCAAATCATGGAGATGCTGAAAACTGTTTTGCCCGACCTGTGGTCTGTCAAAGACAATTTCTGCAGACTGGCTCTTCTCATCTCGACGCTTGAGCACGGAGCTTGGACATCATCGTCTCTGACATGTCTGTCAGCATTTCGAACCTTGGGAATATATCCTCAGGCTATAAGATCCCACAATATGAAGGCACGTGCACGCATTTGCAAGAGCTAAAATTACAAGACTCAGCTCGAGCAAAATTCAGAAAGACGCGCTGTGTCCTGCCTTCCTCGAGGGTACGGACGCAGATGGGCCCTTCAAACGGGGTTTCTGGTAGTAGTGCCGATCTGGCTGCCGCTGCATGAACCGTACTGGGCCAGGACAAGCTGCCGAAAATCGCGCGCCCAGATACCATCATCGACATCTTAGAAGATCGCACATGGGACTAAGATTCAAGGAAAGAGGTAGGAATTGTGTGCATGGACGCCACTGGCAAGGCGTCGAGTATATACACCCGTGGTACCTGGTTGACGAACCTCGTGCACCAGGCAAAGAAGCATCACCAACACAGCAGTATCCTGAGAAGGCCCTCTGACTCGACGCCGTTACTATCCAGCTTGAAGGTGGGAGCCGGTTTAAGACCAGGCGTGGCTCACGACATATTGCCAGCCTCAAACAATTCCAGAAAGGACTGTTGAAGTGACAACAATTGGCTACTGCGCTTAACATACGGACGCTCAAGAACAAGTATCTGCGATGGGATCCAGCACCTACTCTGTGGAAAGTCTTTGGGACAGATGTCGGGTCGGAATCTGCTTCTGCCTTGCTTTGACGGTTCTATCGGCGGGCCTCGTCCGTCGAAGCGGGATCTCTACGAGGAGCAGCGGAGGGATATCAGGCTGTCTAATTGTGCAATAATACCGGAATATCCTGAGCAGTCTAATGCGGAGAACACGAATGATAGCTACTTGGGTCGGAGATATGCTGGGAACTCGAATAAGCTGCATTGAAGCGTGCGAGATGCACGCATTATGGATTGTTTTTCCGAGCTATACATGCTCGACAGCTTACTCTTAACGTTTTTACATCAGTCTTCGTGGGTCGAACGAAGTTCATTCCAGTCTCGCGATATCGCCGCTGTCGTGTTGTTGCTGCCTCGTCCTAGAGATGAGACAATTTCGGCCCTCTGCGAAGTAATGTCGTTGTATTAACATCGACATGACCTGGCTTTCGCTAATTGCATTCGCTTACTGATTCCAGGTGTTCTCACTGGCGTGAGAACCTGTCCTGATTTCGTATTATCAGGCGCTTATCGCCTCTGATACCCTTCCTGTGCGAAAAGCTGAGTGCACGGTGGGGCACCTGAGAAAAGCCCTTGGCGGTGAAAAAATGGCTTGGCGTTCTGGAAAAACTGCCGCTAATCGTTGTCCCGCGATCTCGATCGTTGTGGCTAGACCAGCGCGATCGGCGATTGCAGAATTGCACGCCGACGTGGATTTTCGCAGTTTCCAAGCGACGTCAATGGCTTGTCGTTTAGGGTGTCATATTACGCTTAGCGCGTATTATTTTGTACTTAAAGCGGCCTCACTGA